>ONZH01011732.1:0-319573 GCA_900303285.1 Rhinella marina | reverse complement strand
ACATAGTTTATAACCCAAACAAGACATCTGTCCATCCAGTTCGCCCCGTTATCCTGCAAGTTGATCCAGAGGAAGGCAAAAAACCCCTGTGAGGTAGAAGCCAATTTTCCCCACTTTAGGGGAAAAAACTTCCTTCCGGACTTCAATCAGGCAGTCAGAATAACTCCCTGGATCAACGACTCCTCTCTAATATCTATAACCTGTAATATTATTACGCTCCAGAAATACATCCAAGCCCCTCTTGAACTCTTTTAGTGAACTTACCATCACCACCTCCTCAGGCTGAGAGTTCTATAGTCTCACTGTTCTTACCGTAAAGAATCCTCTTCTATGTTTGTGTACAAACCTTCTTTCCTCCAGATGCAGAGGATGTCCCCTTGTCACAGTCCTAGGAATCATGGGAGAGATCTCTGCACTGACCCGATATATTTATGCATAGTTATTAGATCACCCCTCAGTCGTCTTTTTTCTAAAGTGAATAACCCTAATTTTGATAATCTTTTTGGGTACTGTAGTCCACCCATTCCAGTTATTACTTTAGTTGCCCTCCTCTGAACCCTCTCCAGCTCTGCTATGTCTGCCTTGTTCACAGGATCCCAGAACTGTACACAGTACTCCATGTGTGGTCTAACTAATGATTTGTAAAGTGGCAGGACTATGTTCTCATCACGGGCATCTATGCCTCTTTTCATGCAACCCATTATGTTATTGGCCTTGGCAGCAGCTGTCTGACACTGGTTTCTATAGGTTAGTTTGCTGTTCACTAAAATTCCTAGGTCCTTTTCCATGTCAGAGTTACCCAGTGTTTTACCATTTAGTATGTACTGGTGACTTGCATTATTCCTTCCTATGTGCATAACCTTACATTTGTCAGGGTTAAACCTCATCTGACACTTCTCTGCCCAAGCCTCCAATCTATCCAGATCCATCTATAGCAATGTACTAATTACTAAACACAGTTTAGTGTCATCTGCAAAAATTGATATTTTACCTTATATATATATTACCAAATATATTAAAGAGAATAGGGCCCAGTACTGACCCCTGTGGTACCCCACTAGTGACAGTGACCCAATCTGAGTGTGTACCATTAATAACCACCCTCTGTTTTCTATCACTGAGCCAGTTAATTACCCACATACAGACATTCTCTCCCAGTCCAAGCATTCTCATTTTATATACTAACCTTTTATTTGTCAAATGCTTTGGAGAAGTCTAGATACACGACACCCATTGATTCGCCGCTGTCAAGTCTAGAACTTGCCTCCTCATAGAAACTGATTAAATTAGTTTGACATGACCGATTCCTCATGAAGCCATGCTGATATGGCATTATTTGCTTATTTTCATTGAGGTACTCCAAGATAGCATCTCTTCGAAAACCTTCAAGCAGTTTACCCACGACAAATTTACCGACCTATCGTTTCCGGGCTCTGTTTTTGGACCCTTTTTGAATATTAGCACCACATTTGCTATGCGCCAATCCTGTGGAACACTCCCTGTCAGTATAGAGTCCTTAAATATTAGAAATAAGGGTCTGACTATGGCATTACTTAATTCTCTTAGGATACGAGGGTGTATGCCATCCGATCCTGGCGATTTGTCTATTTTAATCTTTTTAAGACGCCACTGTACTTCTTCCGGGGTCAGACAGGGCAATTTTAATGGGGAATTTACTTTTATATTCTGCATTTTATCTGACAGTTTATTTTTTTCAGTGAATACAGTGGAGAAAAAAAAATTTAATAGCTTTGCTTTGTCCTCGTCGCTCTCTGCAACTCCCCCCTCATTACTCTGTAAAGGGCCAACACCTTTAGGTTTATACTTTATACTATTTATACAATTTTAGGGCTAGTATTACTCTCTTTGGCGATTAATCTCTCTGTCTCTCTGTCTGCTTTTATTTGTCTTTTACATATTCTATTTTTTCCTTATAGTTTTTCAATGCTTTCTCGCTCCCCTCCTGTTTTAGTGATTTAAATACTTTCTTTTTGTCATTTATTGCTTTCTTTGCAGTTCTATCTATCCACATAGGCTTTTTTTTCTTGTTCCTTAACCTTTTATTCCCATAAGGTATGTACCTATCACAATTAGATATTAGGATGCTTTTCAAAATCTCTCATTTTGTGGCTGTATTTTTATTTTTGAGGACTGTGTCCCAGTTAGTTAGGCCTATGGCCTCTCTTAGTTGGCCAAATTTTGCTTTTTTTTTAAGTTTGGTATTTTTGTTCCTCCCTAAAGAAACACTCTTTTGAATGACAATTGGAAGGTTATTATTTTATGGTCACTATTTCCCAGGTGTCCCCCAACCTGTACATCTGTTGTTCTGTCAGGTCTATTGGTTAGTACTAAGTCCAGTATGAACCATTTGGGAAAGGCAATTGTCTTTGGTTATTGCCAAGAACCTGTTTCCTTTATGAGATGTACAGGTTTCAGTTTCCCAGTCTATATCTTTGTAGTTGAAGTCCCCCGTAATAACGACCTCATTATGATTTGCCGCCTCGTCTACTTTGTTTAGAAGTAGATTTTCTGTGGACTCTGGTATATTAGGTGGTTTATCATAAACTCCTATTAGTATTTTATTATTGTTTTTGCATCCATGTATTTCTACCGACAGTGACTCCACATATTCATGTTCCTCACTTATATCTTCTCGGAGTGTGGACCTTAGACAAGACTTTACATAAAGGCAAACCCCTCTCCCTCTCCGGTTTTGGCGATCCTTTCTAAACAGACTGTAACCCTGTACGTAAACTGCCGAGTCATAGCTATCATGCAGCCATGTCTCAGTTATTCCCACTATGTCATAGTCCTCCTCACACATCACTAATTCCAGTTCACCAGTTTTATTAGTTAGGCTTCTGGCATTAGTGTACATACCATTAAGAGGTTTATGTATATTTTGTTACCTTACACCTTTTCTTCTGAACTGTTCTAGTCCCTCCTTCCATTCCTTCCCCAGTTCCATTACCTCGTCCCCGGTCTCTATCTGCACTATCTTCCCCTCTTATGTAATTCCCCTTGCCCCCAGTCCCTAGTTTAAACACTCCTCCAACCTTCTAGCCATCTTCTCCCCCAAAACAGCTGCCCCTTCCCCATTGAGGTGCAGCCCATCCCTACGATAGAACCTGTAGCCAACAGCAAATTCAGCCCAGTTCTCCAGGAACCCAAACCCCTCCTCCTTACACCAGTTCTTGAGCCACTTGTTTACCTCCCTAATCTCCCGCTGCCTTTCTTATGTGACTCATGGTAAAGGTAGTATTTAGGAAAACACTACCTTTGAGGTCTTTGCCCTAAGCTTATTACCTTAATCCCTAAAATCATTTTTAAGGACGCTCCACCTACCTCTAACTTTGTCATTGATTCCAATATGGACCATGACTGCTGGATCTTCTCCAGCCCCTCCCAGTAATCTGTCATCCTGGTCTTTGTGACAGATCACCCTATCTGTTCCCCTAATAATTGAGTCTCCCACTACCAGCACCTGTCTGGCCTTCCCTGCTCTCCTGGTCCCTTGCTTACTGGAGCTGACATTCCCCTGACTGGCAGAGGAAGTGTCCGGCTGCAGCAGTGCTCTCCCTGAACTGACATCCCCCTCATCTGCCAATCTTGTTGGGGTGTGTCAGATCAGGGCTAGCCTCCCTGGCACTTTACCCTCTACCCCACTTTCTAACTGTTACCCAGCTTCCTACTTCACTTTCCTGAGCCTACTCACTACCACCCTCCCCCATATCTACCCCAGAGAGTGCTTGCTCAGTGAGCAGCAAACTCTTTTCCAAATTGTCCAAATATTTTTCCAATACAGTGAATGGCGTAATGGAACAAAGGGTCAAAATGGACAAATTGACATTTTTTCATCGCTTCTCTTACCCAAAAAATGTAATAAAATGGGATTAGGGATGAGCGAACTTTTGAAAAGTTCGGTTCGCTTCGGCAAACTTTCGTGAAGTACGGATTCGTACGAACCGAACCTAAAACGAACCTTGCTATAACGGCTGAATAATTGCTGCTACAATAATGGGAGTCTGATAGGGTATAGTTTCGTTTACTTGCAGTTGCTATTACAATGAAAAAAGTGGAAAAAATCCAAGTGACTTCAACAACGGCGACGCAAAATATACGCATATTTGAGAATTTACACTAATGCGTACGCTAATGCGAACATTCCCGCACAAATAACGAACATACAGTCTAGCGTTGTCAAAGGTACGCTACTTAACTAATGAATTCATAAAATGCGTGTACACATTAGTGAACATTCTCAAATATGCGTATATTTAGGGTATGGCATATGGCATATTCCATACCCTAAATATACGCATATTTGAGAACGTTCGCTAATGTGTACGCATTTTATGAATTCATACGCATTAGCGTACGCATTAGCGTACATTCTCAAAGATGCGTATATTTTGAGTCGCCGTTATTTTAACCAGATTCGTTACGAACTTTCTCAAAATTCGGTTCGGTGACAAACCGAACTTTTGGGAAAGTTTGTAACGAATCTGGTTCGTTACGGTTCGGTTCGCTCATCCCTAAATGGGATCAATAACTATCAAAAAGTTATGGTGGTCAGAATATAGTGATGAAAAAAATTTTTTTCCCCAAAGATTACATTTATTTTTGCACTATTTAGAAAAAACCTATATATATGGGGTATCGTTGTAATCATACTGACCCAGAGAATGAACGGCATGGGTCTGCTGTGGGAACAAAACCCATAAAACGGTGGAGGAACTGCATTTTTTTTTCCAATTGCACCCCATTTAGAATTTTTTTTACTGCTTCCCACTACATTGAATGCCATAATAAATGGTGAGAATGAAAACAAAAAAATATCCCAAGGGTTAAAAAACATAGCAATTTGAGATCTCACTGTTCTCTTTTAGGGTTCATTCACATTTGTGTTGGCAAGGTGCTGTAGTTTTAGTTATAAACGGTAAACATGACATGTGAACATAGCCTTATTTATTTTACTCACATGTTGTTTAGTTATTAAAACTTTTTGAGAGTAACACAGTGATTTAAAAAAAGGTTTATTGCCTTATTAAGTTTACAATATTAAGTCACTGCTGCCAAGGGATGCAAAACAACTGTCCAGGTATTCATCAGTCACTTCTTCTAACCGTTCCGGCTTCCATTTTGGATTCTGATCTTTGTCAATCAGCACTGTAAAGTTAAACACAACATATTAATAATTTATATACCATGTAGTTAGATCATCTGTCTTAAAGGGAGCCGGTCCTCACAAAATGCAGTACAAGTTGCAGGCAGCATGTTATAGAGCAGGAGTTGCTGAGAAGATTGATATGTAGTTTTAAGGGAAACGATTCAGGGAAACATATAATTTATGCACTGAAAACTCTGCTCCTTTAACCCCTTCAAGACACAGCCAGTTTTTACCTTAAGGACCAAGTTACATTTTTCAAATCTGACATGTTTCACTTTATGTGGTAATAACTCTGAAATGCTTTTACTTATCTAAGCGATTCTGAGAATGTTTTCTCGTGACATATTGTACTTCATGTTAGTGGTAAATTTGAGTCAATATGTTTCACCTTTCTTTATAAAAAATTCCAAAATTTTCAGAAAATTTGGAAAAATTCATAATTTTTGAAATTTGAATGTCTCTGCTTTTAAAGCAGATTGTAATACCTCATAAAATAGTTGTTACTGTACATTTCCCAGATGTCTACTTCATGTTGGCATAATTTTGTAAGCATCATTTTATTTTTCAGGAAGTTAGAAGGCTTAGAATTTTAGAAGCAATTCTTAAAATTTTTAAGAAAATTTCCAAAACCCACTTTTCAAGGACCAGTTCAGTTATCAAGTCACTTTGTGGCACTTACATAATAGAAACCACCCATAAATGACCCCATTTTAGAAACTACACCCATCAAGTTATTCAAAACTGATTTTACAAACTTTGTTAACTCTTTAGGCGCTCCACAAGAATAAAAGGAAAATGGAGGTGAAATTTCAAAAATTCACTTTTTTTCAGATTTTCCATTTTAATCTATTGTCCCTGTAACACAGCAAGGGTTAACAGCCAAAGAAAACTCAATATTTATTACCCTGATTCTGCAGTTTACAGAAACACCCCACATGTGGTGGTAAACTGCTGTAGGGGAACATGGCAGGGCGCTGAGGGAAAGATGTCGCTGGGATAATTTTAAGTTGCCATGTCACATTTGAAGACCCCCTGATGCACCCCTAGAGTAGAAACTCCCAAAAAGTGACCCCATTTTGTAAACTACAAGAGGAGGTGACAGTTTTATTGGTACTATTTTGTGGTACATATGATTTTTGATTGCTCAGTATTACACATTTTGTGATGTTGCGGCACAGTTTTTCAGAGTTCTTCTGACAG
The DNA here is from genome assembly GCA_900303285.1 of Rhinella marina. Taxonomy (NCBI): domain Eukaryota; kingdom Metazoa; phylum Chordata; class Amphibia; order Anura; family Bufonidae; genus Rhinella; species Rhinella marina. Next base: position 313,203 of record ONZH01011732.1, on the reverse strand, counting down.
GATAGATCATGTGTTGCTTTTATAGAGCAGGTTGATACAGACGCAACAATACCAAATATGTGTATTTTTTCTGTTGTTTCAGTTCTACATAATAAAGCATTTTTCAAAACAAAAATTATGTTTTTGGGTCTTCATTTTCTAAAAGCTACATTTCTTTTATTTTTCTGCCGATCGTCTTGTGTAAGGGCTCATTTTTTGCGGAAAGAGTTGACGTTTTTATCGGTAACATTTTTGGGTACATATGGTTTTTTGATCACTCAATATTACACTTTATGTGGCAAAGTGACCAAAAATATGGTCGTTTTGGGAGAGTTTTTATTTTATTTTTTTATGAAATTCACCTTAGGGGTTAGATCATGTGATATTTTTACAGAGCAGGTTTTTACGGACGCGGCAATCCCTAATATGTCTACTTTTTTAAATGTTTTTTAGTTTTACACTATAAGCATTTTTGGAAAAAAATCGTGTTTTAGCATCTACTTTTTCCGAAAGCTATATTTTTTTTTTTTTAATTTTTTGGGCAATTTTCTTATGTAGGGGCTCATTTTTTGCAAGAAAGAGATGATGGTTTGATTGGTACCATTTTGGGGTGTGTATGACTTTTTGATCGCTTGTTATAACAGTTTTTGAGATGAAAGGTGACGAAAAATGTCATTTTTTGCACAGTTTTTATTTTTATTTTCTTATGGTGTTTACCTTAGAGGGTAAGTCATATATTATTATAGAGGAAGTCGTTACGGATGTGGAGATACCTAATATGTCTACTTTTTTACATTTATTTCAGTTTTACACAATAAAAGCTTGTTTGAAGAAAAAGAAATCATGTTTTAGTGTCTCCATTTTTTGAAAGCCATATTTTTTTTATCTTTTGGACGATTGTCTTAGGTAGGTCTTAGGTTGTGATGTATGGTGACAAAAAAATAGCATTTTTGGTATTTTTATAAAATTTTTTTTACGGTGTGTACCTGAGGGGTTAAGTCATGTGATATGTTTATAGAGAAGGTTGTTACGGACGTGGCGATACCTAATATGTCTACTTCTAAAAAATCTATTTCAGTTTTACACACTAAAACCATTTTTGAAGGAAAAAAAAAATCATGTTTTAGTGTCTCCATTTTCTGAAAGCCATATTTTTTTTTATTTCTTGGACAATTGTCTTAGGTAGGGTATTATTTTTTGCGGGAAGAGATGACGGTTTGATTGGTACCATTTTGGGGTGTGTATGATTTTTTGATCGCTTGGAATTACACTTTTTGTGATGAAGGTGACAAAAAAATGCATTTTTGACACAGTTTTTATTTTTATTTTTTACGGCGTTCACTTGAGGGCATAGATCATGTGATATTTTTACAGAGCAGGTTATTACGGACGCGATGATACCTAACATGTATAATTTTTTTACATTTATTTCAGTTTTACACAATAAAAGCATTTTTGAAGAAAAAAAAATCATGTTTTAGTGTCTCCATTTTCTGAAAGCCATATTTTTTTAATCTTTTGGGCGATTGTCTTAGGTAGGGTATTATTTTTTGCGGGAAGAGATGACGGTTTGATTGGTACCATTTTGGGGTGTGTATGATTTTTTGATCCCTTGGAATTACACTTTTTGTGATGAAGGTGACAAAAAATTGCATTTTTGACACAGTTTTTATTTTTATTTTTTACGGCGTTCACTTGAGGGCATAGATCATGTGATATTTTTATAGAGCAGGTTATTACGGACGCGATGATACCTAACATGTATAATTTTTTTACATTTATTTCAGTTTTACACAATAAAAGCATTTTTGAAGAAAAAAAATCATGTTTTAGTGTCTTTATTTTCTGAAAGCCATATTTTTTTAATCTTTTGGGCGATTGTCTTAGGTAGGGTGTCATTTTTTCCGGTAAGAGATGACGGTTTGATCGGCACTATTTTGGGGTACATACGTCTTTTTGATCACTTGGAATTACACTTTTTGTGATGTAAGGTGACCAAAAAATGGCATTTTTGCTCAGTTTTTTTTTTTATTTTTTACGGCGTTCACCTGAGGTGGTAGATCATGTGATATTTTTATAAAGCATTTTGTGACAGATGCGGCGATACCTAATATGTGTGTTTTTTACTTTTTTTTTTTGAAACATTATTTTATGGTGAGGGGGCTTTTTTTTTTTTTTTTTTTTACTTGAAACTTTATTTTTTTTTATTAAAAAAAAAACACTTTTTTACACTTTTTTTTTTACTTTTTACTTTTGTCCCCCTATGGGACTTTACATTTTCAGGGGTTGATCCCTCTTTCTATTCAGTACAATACATTTTGTATTGTACTGAATTGAGCTGTAAGCGTCTCACACAGTGAAAGGTTGCCTAGGAGACACAGCCCTCAGGCTGGATCCCCTAGGCTTCCGTACATGGCCGCTCCCATGCCTGTGTTAGGCGCCGGGGTTGCCATGGCAGGGGGCAGATGGGGTTGTAAGATAACCAAGGGCTGGGCCCACAGGTTCAGCGGGTACATGATGCCACACAGACACACAACAGTTTTGTTCCCAGTAATAAACTTTACTAATTGAAGTAATGAAAGAGACCTGGGAATGATTACAACACAAAATTAACAGGAGACAAATATACAGAAATATAGCACAATCTATAAATGTAAAGACAATCCCCTCTGCCCCAAAGTCCCATAAACAGGTAAAAAAATGCAATTTGTATACGGATATAGTCCTCCTGGATAGGTCCCTCGTCGGGGTGCACCCTAAGTATTGCGCAATACTATTTGTAATCCAACAGGTAGGTAGGCTTGTAATCCACAGGTAAATTCTGTATTCCTTTTACAGTAAAGTTATAAACATGCTCCAGCACTCTGAAACCCTAAATCTACAGGTCAGTCTCTTCAGTGATAAGGTGTCAGCAAGAGAGTCCCGTATATCACTTCCGCCATAAGATGTAAATGGATGTGGCCAAGCCGTACTCACAAGTCCTTATGGCCTTTAATTGCTGTAGTCTCTGCTGCTCCTGAACTTCAGGGGTACACTTCAGACGGTCACTGTGCCCCCCCCAAAACACAGTCTTCAGCTCACACCACGGCCTCTGATTCTCCAGACAAAGTCTCCAGCCAGCAGCATCACTTTCTCAGCAGCCCCACACAGTACAGCCAGCTCAGCACACCCCTCCTCTAAGGCCAACTGTCGCTCCACACACCGCTCACTTCCTGTTGGGTGATGATGCAGCTATCTATCTTTGGTGGCAAGCATCAAAACAGCAATCCCAACATATTATCAAGCTTGTAGGAGTCCACAGTGTCCCAGAAATTGCCTTTAACTTGAATTTGTAACCTGAAAACAGTTATATACATTTCTATGCATAAACATGTATACATATGGACAGTTTAATGCTTAGCTTTGCTGCCATCTACTGACCAAACTTAATTACTGCAGCTATAATGTTTCACACTGTTACAGGGTGAAGGGTTAATCCGCCGGCATCATGGCGCGCAGTGATGCCGGCGGATGCAGCACGGGCCTGGCTATTGGAAACAGCCGGGCCCGTGCTGCGGATCGGGCGGATGCAGCTCCTGCACCCGCCTGATCCTATGACGTACATGCACGTGATTTTGGATGAAGGGGTTAATGCATAGGAGTCGTGTGGGTGGTCCTACTCGGTGATTAACAGCTTTCCCTGTAATCTAAGTCACGCAGAGTAAGTTGTCAATCACTGAGTAGGACCACACACGTGACTCCTATGAATAAAAAGTGCAGAGGTTTAAATGCATAAATTATACATTTTCCTGAATCCTTTCCTACAAAAGCTCAGCTCCTTCTGCTCTATAACATGCTGCATGCAGCTTGCACTGCATTTTATGATGACAATTTCCCTTTCATGTTGCCTTGAACAATACATTATTGTCTTGAACAATACAATAATAAAATAATAATCTACTCTGTGTGAATATGAACATCTTTGCATTAAATTATTTAATGCTCATTTGCTACAGTACTTTTATCCAAAATGATGTACCTTATTGAATAGTCTTCATTAAAAATCTTGCTACTGTTGAGTTTGTATAACTCCTTCATATTGCTGGTTATCCTACTACTTCTATCACAGACACCACTCTTTTTAGTCTCCCCTCCCTTCTCTTAACATTAGAGTGGCAGCAAAAAAGGGAGTTGGTTGTATGCAGCAGTTCAGAGTGTTCAGAGGGAACAAGCATCCAATTCTTTATGAAGGGCAGATTACAAAGGCTATAGTATATCAGTGAAGATATAGAGAAAAGAACATGCAAATCAGTCTGCCGGGGGAGAAAGGAAAGATCACACATTTTTCATGAGTTTAGAGACAAAGAAGAACATCCAGTGTCGGACTGGGGTGCCTAGGGCCCACTAGTAAAATTTATTTTGTGGACCCTCCGTACAAATACATTCAAATATTACCTGGTCACACAGCAGCAAGATGCTACCAGATGATTAAATATGGGGTCCCTGCAGCAACTTTGAGAAGGTAGGTCCTGGGGAAAAGAGAATACTGGCAGCTTTCCTCTATATCAGATTGGGTCTATAATAATAAACTGGGTAGTTTCTTTCATAATCTACAAAGTTGTTAGCATGAACATAGGCTGGTTTAGGTGCTGTAAATTGAATATAGGGGGTGGGGAATAGAGGCCCACCTTGGTCAGGGGCCCACCGGGGGATTCACCTGTACCCATGTGGGCTAGTCCAAGCCTGAGAACAACAGTGTCTGCAGGCCAGTACAGACATAAAGCTGTGTTTGTACATCAGAGTTAGTACAGCTAGCAGTATCCTGGATATATCCATAATCCTGCTGCTTTCGTTAACGCAGCTTTATTTCAGGTTTTTGAGCTAAAGCCAGAAATGGATTCAAACAGAATAAAAAATATATAAAAGACGCAGATAGCGATGAGGAGAAAGCAAAGCTACTAAATATTTTTTTCTCCACTGTATTCACTGAGGAAAATAAACTGTCAGATGAAATGCAGAGTATAAAAGTAAATTCCTCAGTAAATGACCCAGGAAGAAGTACAGCAACGTCTTAAAAAGATTAAAATGAATCGCCAGGACTGGATGGCATATACCCCAGTATCCTAAGAGAATTAAGTAATGTCATAGCCAGACCCTTAATTTTGATACTTAAAGACTCTATACTGACATCGGGATCGGTCATGTCAAACCAATTTAATCAGTTTCTATGAGGAGGTAAATTCTAGACTTGACCGCGGCGAATCAATGGATGTCGTATATCTGGACTTCTTCAAAGCATTTGACACTGTACCGCATAAAAGGTTAGTATATAAAATGAGAATGCTTGGCCTGGGAGAAAATGTCTGTATGTGGGTAAGTAACTGGCTCAGTGATAGAAAACAGAGGGTGGTTATTAACGGCACATACTCAGATTGGGTCACTGTCACTAGTGGGGTACCACAGGGGTCAGTATTGGGCCCTATTCTCTTCAATATATTTATTAATGATCTTGTAGAAGGCTTGCACAGTAAAATATCAATTTTTGCAGATGACACTAAACTGTGTAAAGTAACACAGAAGAGGACAGTACACTGCTACAGATGGATCTGGATAGACTGGAGGCTTGGGCAGAGAAGTGACAGATGAGGTTTAACACTGACAAATGTAAGGTTATGCACATGGGAAGGAATAATGCAAGTCACCAGTACATACTAAATGGTAAAACACTGGGTAAGGCTTCATTCACACGTCCGTATTTTTCTTTTCCAGATTTTCGTTCCGTTTTTTGCGGATCCGTGTTTCCGCAAAAACCTTTCATTTTTACCAATTGTACATCCGCATCCGTTCTGTTTTTCCACAAAAAAAAAAAACAGAAGGAGGAATATATGTTGGTAGGGTATTTCTTTCTATTTCCTGGAAACGGATCCGCAATTGCGGATGACATATTGATGCATTCCGCATATCATCCGCATTTCTTGCGGACCCATTGACTACAATGGGACCACGAACCGCAAATGTGGGCAAAAGTAGGACAAGCTCTATCTTATATGTGGATCTGCATAACGGAACAGAACGGAACAACGGATGTGGAGAGCACACGGAGTGCTGTCCGCATTTTTTGCTGAGCCATTGAAGTGAATGGATCCGCATTCTGAATTCCGCATTTGCAGAATGGATGCGGATTAAAACATACGGATGTGTGAATGGACCCTAACACTGACATGGAAAAAGACCTAGGAATTTTAGTAAACCGCAAACTAAGCCGCAGAAACCAGTGTCAGACAGCTGCTGCCAAGGCCAATAAGATAATGGGTTGCATCAAAAGGGGCATAGACCTTGGCCACTTTACAAATCACTAGTCAGACCACACATGGAGTACTGTGTACAGTTCTGGGCTCCTGTGAACAAGGCAGATATAGCAGAGCTGGAGAGGGTTCAGAGAAGGCCAACTAAAGTAATAACTGAGGAGGTAGTGATGGTAAGTTCACTAAAAGAGTTCAAGAGGGACCTGGATGTATTTCTGGAGGGTAACAATATTACAGGTTATAGTTACTAGAGATGGGTCGTTGATCCAGGGAGTTATTCTGATTGCCTGATTGGAGTCGGGAAGGAATTTTTTCCCCTAAAGTGGGGAAAATTGGCTTCTACCTCACAGGGGTTTTTTGCCTTCCTCTGGATCAACCTGTAGGATAACAGGCCGAACTGGATGGAAAGATGTCTTTTTTCGGCCTTATAAACTATGTTACTTAAAGGGGTTCTGCAGCTTTCTCTTACTGATGATCTATCCTCTGGATAGACCAGCATCTGATCGGTGGGGGTCCGACACCGAGGGCCCCCGCCCATCAGCTGTTTGAGAAGGCAGTGGCACAGCGGCCTTCACGTTGTTCCCCACAGGTCCAGTGACGTCACGACTAGTATCACTGGCCTGGAAGTGACTAAGTCCTATTCACGTCAATGTTTACCAGCTCACCATCAACATCGCAGCAGTGAGCAGGTGTAATTACAAGCAGTCCCATTAAATAATTAAGAGAAGGATATGCACGGCCTTCTCCTCAACCAGCTGATAGGCGGGAGTGCCGGGTGTCGGACCCCCACAGATCTGATATTGATGACCTATCCTGAGAACAAGTGATCATTATGAAAATCACGGAAAACCCCTTTAAGGGCTATGTACACCTTTGGGGGAATTTTTTTATCATTGCATTGTACTAAAAATATTTTTTTTCGGGTCTTTTGAACCCGTCTCTGTTCAGCCTTCAGTTTCTCTAGTAGAAGGCTTTAAATTTTCACTCTGTTCCATCAGGCACCTCATTATAGCTTGACCCTTATCTTACTGATAACAATAACATAGTAACATAGTTTATAAGGCCGAAAAAAGACATCTGTCCATCCAGTTCGGCCTGTTTTCCTATAAGTTGATCCAGAGGAAGGTAAAACCCCTGTGAGGTAGAAGCCAATTTTCCCCACTTTAGGGGAAAAAATTCCTTCCCGACTCCAATCAGGCAATCAGAATTACTCCCTGGATCAACGACCCATCTCTAGTAGCTATAACCTGTAATATTATTACCCTCTAAAAATACATCCAGGCCTCTCGAACTCTTTTAGTGAACTTACCATCACCACCTCCTCAGGCAGAGAGTTCCATAGTCTCACTGCTCTTACTGTAAAGAATCCTCTTCTATGTTTGTGTACAAACCTTCTTTCCTCCAGACGCAGAGGATGTCCCCTCGTCACAGTCATAGTCCTGGGGATAAATAGATCATGGGAGAGATCTCTGTACTGACCTCTGATATATTTATACATAGTTATTAGATCTCCCCTCAGTCGTCTTTTTTCTAAAGTGAATAACCCTAATTTTGATAATCTTTCTGGGTACTGTAGTCCACCCATTCCAGTTATTACTTTAGTTGCCCTCCTCTGAACCCTCTCCAGCTCTGCTATGTCTGCCTTGTTCACAGGAGCCCAGAACTGTACACAGTACTCCATGTGTGGTCTGACTAGTGATTTGTAAAGTGGCAGGACTATGTTCTCATCACGGGCATCTATGCCTCTTTTGATGCAACCCATTATCTTATTGGCCTTGGCAGCAGCTGTCTGACACTGGTTTCTGCAGCTTAGTTTGCTGTTCACTAAAATTCCTAGGTCCTTTTCCATGTCAGAGTTACCCAATATTTTACCATTTAGTATGTACTGGTGACTTGCATTATTCCTTCCCATATGCATAACCTTACATTTGTCAGTGTTAAACCTCATCTGCCACTTCTCTGCCCAAGCCTCCAGTCTATCCAGATCCATCTGTAGCAGTGTACTGTCCTCTTCTGTGTTAATTACTTTACACAGTTTAGTGTCATCTGCAAAAATTGATATTTTACTGTGCAAGCCTTCTACAAGATCATTAATATATTGAAGAGAATAGGGCCCAATACTGACCCCTGTGGTACCCCACTAGTAAACAATGACCCAATCTGAGTATGTACCATTAATAACCACCCTCTGTTTTCTATCACTGAGCCAGTTACTTACCCACATACAGACATTTTCTCCCAGGCCAAGCATTCTCATTTTATATACTAACCTTTTATGTGGTACAGTGTCAAATGCTTTGGAGAAGTCCAGATATATGACATCCATTGATTCGCTGCAGTCCAGTCTAGAACTTACCTCCTCATAGAAACTGATTAAATTGGTTTGACATGACCGATCCCTCATGAAGCCATGCTGATATGGAGTAATTTGCTTATTTTCATTGAGGTACTCCAAGATAGCATCTCTTAGAAAACCCTCAAACAGTTTACCAACGACAGATGTTAAACTTACCGGCCTATAGTTCCCGGGCTCTGTTTTTGGACCCTTTTTGAATATTGGCACCACATTTGCTATGCGCCAATCCTGTGGAACACTCCCTGTCAGTATAGAGTCCTTAAATATCAGAAATAAGGGTCTGGCGATGACATTACTTAATTCTCTTAGGATACGGGGGTGTATGCCATCCGGTCCTGGCGATTTGTCTATTTTAATCTTTTTAAGACGCAGCTCTACTTCTTCCTGGGTCAGACAGGGCACTTTTAATGGGGAATTTACTTTTATATTCTGCATTTCATCTGACAGTTTATTTTCCTCAGTGAATACAGTGGAGAAAAAGATATTTAGTAGCTTTGCTTTCTCCTCATCGCTCTCTGCAACTCCCCCCTCATTACTCTGTAAGGGGCCGACACCTTCAGGTTTATACTTTTTACCATTTATATAATTAAAGAACATTTTAGGGTTAGTTTTACTCTCTTTGGCGATTAATCTCTCGGTCTCTAGTTTGGCTGTTTTTATTTGTCTTTTACATATTCTATTTTTTTCCTTATAGTTTTTCAATGCTTCCTCGCTCCCCTCCTGTTTTAGTGATTTAAATGCTTTCTGTTTGTCATTTATTGCTTTCTTTACAGTTCTGTTTATCCACATTGGTTTTTTCTTGTTCCTTAACCTTTTATTCCCATAAGGTATGTACCTCTCACAATTAGATATTAGGATGCTTTTAAAAATATCCCATTTTGTGGCTGTATTTTTATTTTTGAGGACTTTGTCCCAGTTAGTTAGGCCTATGGCCTCTCTTAGTTGGCTAAATTTTGCTTTTTTGAAGTTTGGTATTTTTGTTCCTCCCTGAAGAAACGCTCTTTTGAATGACAGTTGGAAGGTTATTATATTATGGTCACTATTTCCCAGGTGTCCCCCGACCTGCACATCTGTTGTTCTGTCAGGTCTATTGGTTAATACTAAGTCCAGTATGGCCGTCCCTCTAGTCGGGTCCTGAACCAGTTGGGAAAGTAATTGTCTTTGGTTATTTCCAAGAACCTGTTTCCTTTATGAGATATACAGGTTTCAGTTTCCCAGTCTATATCTGGGTAGTTGAAATCCCCCATAATAACGACCTCATTATGATTTGCCACCTCGTCTATTTCGTTTAGAAGTAGATTTTCTATGGGCTCTGGTATATTAGGAGGTTTATAATAAAGTCCTATTAGTATTTTATTATTGTTTTTGGCTCCGTTTATTTCTACCCACAGTGACTCCACATCTTCATGTCCCTCACTTATATCTTCCCGGAGTGTGGGCTTTAGACAGGACTTAGACAAACCCCTCCCCCTCTCCGGTTTTGGCAACCCTTTCTAAACAGACTGTAACCCTGTACGTTAACTGCCGAGTCATAGGTATCATCCAGCCATGTCTCAGTTATTCCCACTATGTCATAGTCCTCCTCACACATCACTAATTCCAGTTCACCAATTTTATTAGTCAGGCTTCTGGCATTAGTGTACATACACTTAAGAGGTCTATGTATATTTTTTACCCCCCTTTTTAAATTACTATTACCTGTGAAGTGAATATCTGGGGTTTTTGGGTTACTTTGGTTGATGTTTTGCCCAATATTCTCCCTACATTCCTCACTAATCCCAACCCCCACTAACCCCCCACTCTCCCCTCCTATGACCACTCCCCCTATGACCCACTCTCTATCTACACTATCTACCCCCTTATTAGTATTACCCCCCACCCTCCCCCCAGATCCTAGTTTAAAAGCTCCTCCAGCCGTCTAACCATTTTTTCCCCCAGGGCAGTTGCACCCTCCCCATTAAGGTGCAGCCCGTCCCTACTGTAGAGTCTGTAGCCGACAGAGAAGTCGGCCCAGTTCTCCATGAACCCAAACCCTTCCTTCCTGCACCAGCCTCTGAGCCACTTATTTAACTCCCTAATCTCCCGTTGTCTCTCTAGTGACGCTCGTGGCACTGGTAGTATTTCTGGGAAACACTACCTTGGAGGTCCTGGACTTGAGCTTCTCTCCTAGTTCCCTAAAATCATTTTTAAGGACCTTCCATCTCCCCCTGACTTTGTCATTGGTGCCAATGTGTACCATGACCGCCGGGTCTTCCCCAGCCCCACCCAGCAATCTGTCAATCCGATCCGCGATATGCCGAACCCGAGCACCCGGGAGACAACACACTGTTCGGCATTCACGGTCTCGGCGACAGATGACCCTGTCTGTCCGCCTAATAATAGAGTCCCCTACCACCAGCATCTGTCTGGCCTTTGCTGCTCTCCTTTTCCCATCCTTCCTGCAGCGTTCATCCTCCTGGTTTCTAGGAGAAACGGCCTGCTGCAGTGTTGCTGGTCCTGGGCTTTCATCCCTAATATCAGCCAAACAGGCATATTTACTAGGGCGTTCCAGCTCAGGACTAGCCTCCCTGGCACTTTTCCCTCTACCCCTCCTTACTACATTAACCCAACTGCTGACCTGATAGTCCTGCTCTTGCCCATCTCCTCCCTCCTCCTCTTCACTGACCCCAGCCAGTGCCTGCACTGTGAGGTCTAAGCCTCTCTCCAGGTGTTCAATGCCCCTAAGTATGCCAAGCTGCTTATTTAGATCCAAGATCTGGGCTTCCAAATATGCAACGTGATTGCATCTAGTGCAAATGTATTCACCCATGAATGGTTCTTCAAGGCATGCATACATTGCACAGGACACACACTTGGTTGCATTGTCCATGGAGCACCTGCTATATGTGGATATACAGTACAGAAAAACAGTATATATGCGATTAGTTGTGGCTGCTGTAGCTTGAGGACTACAAATCAAGTTAACCACACACAAGGAAAATCTCTCCCACCTTACTTTTTGCTCCTTGTCTTAAACTCCGTTTTTTTTTACTCCACTTATACACAGCCCACTTACAAAGCAAGCCCAAAGTCAGAGCAAGCTCTATAAGAGTTTAGCTATGTAATTTATAGCACCTGGGATTGCTAACCACTCCCCTTCACCAGGTACACAGCAGAGAAAAAAAAAATGGGTTTAAATGTTATTACCAAATGCAACCAAATGCAAGCACTAAACAAAGACCTTTGCAATAAACTAGACAGTTATTTGCAGTCACTCCCACAAATTCACACTCAGTAGCAGCACTCCGGTTTTTTAACTCCACTTATACACAGCCCACTTACGAAGCAAGCCCAAAGTCAGAGCGGCAATGTGGCTTAAATACGTGTTTAACACTTTTTTTTTAGTATGGACTCATGCACACGATTGTTGGATGTTTTTTGGTCCACAAATTGAGGATATGCAAAACACGGATCCTGGCCGCGTGCATTCCGTATTCTGCAGAACGGGACAGCTGGCCCCTAATAGAACAGTCCTATCTTTGTCCACAATGACAATAATAGGACATGTTCTATTTTTTGCAGAACGGCCATGTAGGTTATGGAAACGGAATGCACACAGAGTTATTTCCATTGTTTTTGCTGCCACATTGAAGTGAAAGAAAAATATGTTCATGTGCATGAGCCCTAACTTAGAGCACAAAGTGAAAGTATTATTCAACAGCTAGACAGTTAACTCTTTGTGACAGAACGGCTCAATATCAATATTTTTAATAAAAAACAATTGAAAAAATGTTTTTTTTAAAAAATGACACAAAATGAGTAACATGCAAACTTTGCCCCCGAGGGTGTACATAGCCTTTAAGGGCACATTCACATGACCGTATGAATGAGTCTGCATCTGTTCCGCAATTTCAAGGGGCCGAAAAAAATGCGGACAGCACACCGTGTTTGCCACATCCGCTGTTCCGTTCCACGGCCTGCCTCGCAAAAAATATAGAGCATTCCTTATTCTTTTCTGCAATCACGGACAAGAATAGGCGTTTCCATAATGGGCCGCCTGTTCCGTTCCGCAAAGCGCATCCTTGTTTCGTTGATCCGCAATTTGTGGACTGCAAAACACGACGCCGTCATTTTGAGAGAGCCCTAAGGATGGGATCGGATCCTATCATGTGAGATCAGGAAAGTCTTAGCTAAAGAAGGCTTTCCCAGATATTACAGGATGGGATCCAATCCCAATATTGTTTCCTACATGGAGCATTATTATGGCTGTGTGTCTAGAGATTTAGGGCCCTTGCACACGACCGTATGCCCTCCGACACATACGGTCCGTGAGCGGGCCATATGTCCCGGCATTGATCGTTCGCATGGGAGCGCACAGCATCATAGATTACAATGATGCTGTGCACGTCGGGCCGCCCGCAGGACTATTGTTCCGCAGTTATATGATCTTGTGAGTGCGGGATAATATCCCCGTGAGTGTCCCGACGTGCACAGCATTATTGTAATCTATCATGCTGTGCGCTCCTTTGCGCACGATCAATGCGGCTCTGGGACATATGGCCCGCTCATGGACCGTATGTCTCAGAGGGCATACGGTCGTGTGAAAAGGCCTTAAAAGGGTTGTCGTACAACACGAAAATCGTTATTTAACCCCCTTAAAGGGGCACTATCGCTAAAAAATAAAAAAACATATGTTATAAAACATTAAAAATAGTTTTTATATGTATAATTAAGTTTATTATATGTGTATTGTGTTTTGTGTATTTAACATTTTTTTTTTACTTTATGGGGGCTGCCATTTTCATAGTCACGTGTCTATGTGTCACTGAACGACACATAGACAAATGACTTACGGTCGTATGCACCATTCCCAGTGGGGACGGAGCCGACCCTATTGAAAAATCATGGGAGCGCTGAGTATGTGTAAAGCGCAGGCGCTTTACACATAGATAGCCTGCCCCCTCCGGCGCCATGTTATTGAAGACTTCAGTAACATGACACCGGAGGGGACACCCATCACAGCCCCGGAGTCTCCGCTCTCCCGGAGAGCAGAGACCTCGGGGAAGCCGGCAAGGGACCAATCAGAGTGGTCCCTTGCCAGCAAGCGCTCCGATTGGTTAGTCTCTGCAGACTAACCAATCGGAGCGCTTCAGTGCTAAAATGCTGGTTTCAGGCTGCGATCTCCACTCTGAAGATCGCAGCCTGAAACCAGGTAAGTTGTCTGTGCCCCCCCTTGTAGTGCCCCCCTCGTGCCTCCGTTGTCCCCCGGTCCTGCCCCCTCCTGTGCTGTATTGTATGATGGCAGCGGCTCAGGATCGGAGCCGCTGCCATCAGCAGAGAGTGTGAGCTGTAATTACAGCTCACACTCTGCTGCTACAGCTGAAATCGGTGCTGGCACCGATTTCAGCTGTTTAACCCCATGGATGCTGCGGTCAGAAGCCGCCCGCAGCATCCATGGGGTTAAGAGGGAGGGAGCACCCTCTCTCTCCCATCGGGCCGCCGCTGCTGCAGTGGCAGCGGCCCGATGGTTACCATGGCAACCGGACGCTTTACAAAAGCGTCCTGGCTGCCATGTACCTAAGGCTGATCAGACCCTCAGGGTCTGATCAGCCTTAGTGTAGCACTGATACAGTGCATTGCAATAGATTACTATTGCAATGCACTGTATAGCCATCAAGCCCACTGGATCTTCAAGATCCAAATGGTTCTTGATAAGTTAAAAAAAATGTAAAAAGAAAGAAAAAAAAAGTGTAAAAATAAATAGTTTTTTTTAAAAAAAAGTAAAAAATATAAGCGCCCTTTTTTCCCCAAATGAAGTAAAAAAAAAAAGAAAAAGTACACATATTAGGTATCGCTGCGTCCGTATCGACCGGCTCTATAAAAGCATCACATGGTCCACCCCGCCAGGTGTACGCAAAAAAAAAAATACCAAAACAGCCATTTTTTATCACCTTGCCTCACAAAAAATGTAATAGCAGACTATCAAAAAGGCGTATTTACCCAAAAATGGTACCAATCAAACTGTCATCTCGTCCTGCAAAAAATGAGCCCCTACCTGCCCAAAAAATAAAAATACTACAGCTCTTTGACTATGGAGACACTAAAAGATTTTTTTTTGTTTCAAAAATGATATTATTGTGTAAAACTTAAAAAAATACAAAAAACTATACATGTTAGGTATCTCCACGTCTGTAACAACCTGCTCTACAAAAATATCACATGAGTTAACCCCTCAGGTGAACACAGTAAAAAAAAATAAATAAAAACAGGGTCAAAACAGCCATTTTTATCACCTTGCCTCACAAAAAAATGTAATAGCAGGCGATCAAAAAGGTGTATTTACCCAAAAATGGTACCAATAAAACCGTCATCTCGTCCCGCAAAAAATGAGCCCCTACCTGAGACAATTGCCCAAAAAATAAAAAAACTACAGCTCTCAGACAATGGAGACACTAAAACATAATTTTTTTTTCCAAAAATGATATTATTGTGTAAAACTTAAATAAATAAAAAAAATATACATGTTAGGTATCTCCACGTCTGTAACAACCTGCTCTACAAAAATACAACCTGCTCTACAACCTGCTCTAAAAATAGTTTTAGTAATTACGGCTATCTACAGACGGCCCTGATTACTAATACTGGGCTTAGTGCTTGCCGGTATGGCAGGCCAGCACTAACCCCAACATCTATTACCTCGGCACCCACCGCCAACAGGGGTGCCAGGAAGAGCCGGGTACCCGCAGGACCTGACCTTCTAAATTGAGGGTCTGGCTCTGGGGCGGCTGCAGGCTGGTACCATTAGGCTGGGAAGGGCCAATAACCGTGTCCCTTCCCACCCTGGTAGTGCCAGGCTGCTGCTGCTGGTTGTATCTGGCTGGCGAAGGAAAAAAGGGGGGGACCCCACGCCATTTTTTTACAAAAATAATTAAATAATTAATAAATAATTAAATAATAAGGTACCATGCACATCAATGGTACAACCTAAACATGTGAATAGAGCCTAACACTGTGTCATTGCTCCTGTAATAATAGAAGTCATGAAGGATATCATTTTTACAAACTATTCTAATCTTGAAAGAGCTAATTATTGATGGAACAGACCCAAAGAATATCACACATGTATCACATTTGTCATGGATGTCAGCAAAGATTCTGAAACAAAATCTGCATCAAATATGAGGCCAGTCCACATCCAAGGCATGTCAATGAGGTTTTCGCAAGAGTCAGCTAGCAGCTTTTTTTCAGCGGATTCCGCATTTGAAAGTGGAGATGAGACATATTGAATGACGATGAAGCTAAGGGTACGACCGTATTGCAGATGCCTATTAACAATACAGACCCATTGAACAGAGCTGTTTTCATTAGTTTAATTACAGCCTGCTGCAGTACTCGAACAGTCACAACAGTGATGCGACCACGCCATACGGTCGTACCCTAATTCTCTTGTGAAGCTATCATACATCCAGCATCACATCTGCAGTAAAAAATCTGAGTGTCAGCCATATATTTCTTCCACATGAATACAAGTTAGCTGGCCATATGTCCCGGAGCAGCATTGATTGTGCGCACGGGAGCGCACAGCATAATTGATAACCATGATGCTGTGCACGTCGGGCTGCCGCGGGGCTATTGTCCTGCACTCATATGATCTTGTGAGTGCGGGACAATAGTCCCTCGGGCGGCCCAACGTGCACTTGCTGTCTCCTACTTATCTTAAAGGGGTGGTCTGAGTTAAATAAAACTCGAGCAGCCCCTGTAAATAATTTAAAACAAAAGAATCAATACTTACCCATGTTCTCCCCTGCTGCTTCCAGTGCTGTGCTCCAGTCCTCCCCACTCCCATTTATTTTACTGGCTGCAGTGATGACATCCCACATACTGCTGAGGCCAGTGACCAGTGTGCACAGAACATCACTTATGTCATGAAGAAGATGTCAGCGGCAAGAGGATCATAGACTAGCAATGGAAAAATCAGGGGCGAAAAGGGGTATCGACTCTTGTTATTTTAGACAATATACATAGGCTGCCTGAGTTTTTAACTTACAACTCCTATAATTTAATCGAAACCTAAATGCTAATATATTACGTTGCAACAGTGTAAGTATACACGTCTGTATTTCATGTATAATCTTGGTAGTCTGTTGCTGCTTTCACCCTCCATTCTTCTTCTGTGGATCAAAGGCCTCTCCCTAGTTGCATTGCCACTACCTGGTCCTGTCAATCAAAGCAGCCAGGGCTGGGCACCGAAAGGGGCGAATCTTGGGTGCAACAAGAACAATGGTGGCACCCTTATTGTACCAATGGCCTAATTTGCATATTAAGAAAAAATATCTGAACTCTGGAACAGAGCCTGGATCAACAAAAGAAAAAAAGAATTTTAATCAGGTGAATCGCAGCTATGTGCCTATGTAAAGTTTAATAGGGAGACAGATTCCTTTAACCCTTTACTAATGTAACTCTTGTTTCAGGGTTAAGGGCTGTGAACATATTTACTATGGACACATTTACCGTAACTAACAACTTTACACTAAAGGTTGTATTAGATTAAACGATCCTGCATGCGATTGTCGGTAAGAAAGGGTTCACATGCAGTGATCTCCCCCACTGTATGGGGATGAGCCATTAGTGCCATCACTCATTCCATACTGAATCACTGTTTGCCAGCAGTAGATCGTGATTACACGGAATGATCTGCCACTGGCAAACAATGATTTTTAAACTTATTGAAATATTCCAATTGCCCGATGAACTAGCGTTTGTTCATTCATTGGGTAATCGGCAGCAGTATTACACTGCCAGATCATCGCTAAAGAGCATTCTTGCGAATGCTCTTTATGATGAACTAACTGACCATTGGCCAGTGTAATACAGGCCAGGGGGGCAATCTTATTTCCTTCATTCATTTTCATAACCCCTGATATGCAGTTTCCTTTTTTTTCCCATTTATACTTTATTGAGTTTTGTTTTTTTCTTTAAACAAGCACTATATAAATTCCATATATGTTGTACGTGATAATATGGTATAGTACAAACAACCAATTATAAAGTCTAATGTACATAATAAACAATAAAAGTTTACAGAATGAAACTGGTTCTCTCTCCATTTTCATTTAGACAATTAAATGTTCTCGGGTATCCCAAAGTTGCCAGCATTTCATGAATCTGGCTACTATATTGCGCTGGAAGCCGACTAAGTATTCAAAAGTCCTGATCTCCTAATTCCTAGCGGCGAGATCGGAGGTCGTAGACAGAGAGGTTCATTTCCAGAACAAAGCTATCAAACATTTTGCAGCGGTTAATATGTGGAGGAGCAGCCTGGCACCATGACTCCTTAGTGTGGGCGGGACTACATTTAGTAGGAGAATGCATGGGTCATTGGGGACTGAGATATCGAGAATGACCTGAATTAAATGTCTCACTTGCCTCCAAAATGGTGTTAGAAACAGACACGACCAAAAAATATGGAATAGCGAGGCCTGCGGAAGGGAGCACCTCCAACATAAATCTGGAATTTCTGAATTCATGGCATGTAATACTTCAGGTGTGTGATACCAGAACATTAGGATTTTGATTTGATTTTCTTTGTATGTTACGGAAGAAGAGCTAGTATGTGCTCTTCTCCAGATGGTCCGCCATGTTTCTAGGGAGAGCTCCCTCTGCAACCATTCTTCCTATTTCAGCATATAAGGGTGTTAGGGAAATCAAAAGATATTAGTGTTTGGTAAATATCAGATATGAGGCTCTTAGAGGAGGGGCTATAAGTACAGAGACGCTCGAATGGGGAGAGAGAAGGGATAGTTGACCATAGTCTCACCATTTCTGCCTCAGAGCTGCCTGGTAGAAGGGGGGTGAAGAGGAATAAAGAGAGAGGGGATTGAAGTGTGGCCAAATTGAACCTCATTCTAGTTCTAAACCAGATTTCCCTAGTAAACTCCATAGGGCCAAGGAGATAAGAGAAAGGGATAGGGGCAGGTGGGCCCCATATTAACGTCCCCAGGTGGGTTGGTGCCAACCACAGCCTCTTGATCTCAGTCCACCGATTGTAGGAATGAAACGTTGACCAGAAGGGAATCTGTCATAAGTGTGCCGCCAAATAATATTTAGTAATATTTGGAAGGGCTAGCCCTCCACTCATGACTGGGGCCATCAATACCTGGTTAGAAATCCTGTGACGTTTATAGTTCCAAACAAACCTTTTGAGGCAGGATTGTATGGAGCGGAGGACCATGGCCGGCATCCTCACCGGAAGGGTCTCAAATAAGTATAGGAATTTTGGGAGGATAGACATCTTTATAGCCGCTATATGGCCCATTAATGAGAGTTCAAGCGATTTCCATTTAGATAGGGAGCTCGTCTTCGCTAACAATGGTGGGAAATTGGCTTTATATAGTTTGGAACTATGTGGGGTGAGGTGGATTCCCAGGTATTTTATGGAGTGGGTGCGCCAGGTATAATGAAACTGCCTTTGAAGGAGAAGGAGTCTATCAGGATTAATATTAATTGGCAAAGCCTCAGATTTAGAGGCGTTCAGCTTAACCTGATAACCTACTATATCTGTCCAGAACTGAGTGGAGATTTGGTAGAGAGATGAAAGGGTTTGTTAGAGTGAGTAATACATCATCCGAAAAAATGGATATTGAAAAAGTTTTGTCCCTAACCGGGATGCCCTGGATATCTGATGTGTTGCGTATAAGCGCAGCAAGGGGTTCTATACTTAATACGTAAAGGAGGGGTGATAAGGGGCAACCCTGCCGTGTTCCATTGTAAATGGGGAGGGAAGGAGAGTGGGCATGGGGCAACCTGACCACCACTGAGGGGGAAGACTAGAGGCCTTGTAGAGCGGTCAGAAAAGGGCCTTGAAAGCCAAAGTGGTGCAATGTTCTGAACATACAGTCCCAGTTCAATCAATCAAATGCTTTCTCAGCATCCAAACTAAGCATTAAAGTCTCCATTCCTCCTCTGTTCTCCACATCAACTACGTCTATAGCTCTTCTAGTGTTGTCCCCGACCTGACGAAATCTGACAAATCCGACTTGGTCCTTATGAATGAAATGGCGGAGCCATTGATTCAGTTGGTTAGCTAGTAATTTAATAAATATCTTCAAATTAGAATTCAAAAGGCTAATAGGTCTGTAGCTCGCACAATCGGCGGGGTCTTTCCCAGGCTTGGGGATGACCATCACATAAGAGCTTAACATAGTATCAGGGATTTTGTCACCTCGCAGAAACCCATTAAACAACGCCACCATGTGGGGAATCAGAACCTCTCCAAATGTCTTAAGGTATCAAAAGGGAGTCCGTCTGGTCTGGGGACTCTCCCTTGTGTAATTCAGAGACTATTTCTCTTATTTCTTCTACTATAATAGGTTGATTTAAATGGGCCAGTGCGTCAGGGTAAGGGACAGTAAGTGGCATTCTGAGAGGAACTCGTCAAAGAGTTTGTTACGTTTTATCTCGTCTTTAGACAGACTAGAGGGAAGAGAGTATAAGGTTGAATAATATTTATGGAATAACCCAGCAATAATTGAAGGGTGATGTTGAAGTATCCCCTGGTGGTCCCTAATAGTATGGGGAGTGGAAGTGGCTGCTTGATCTTTAAGTTGTCGGGCGAGCAGGGTGTGTGGTCTATTGCTATAAGCAAAATAACGTTGACGTGTATAGCGAATTAACTGTTCAGTGGAGGAGGAAGCTAGAGACTTTAGACGGGCTCGCAGTTCAACTACTTGTCTCACCAGTCGCTTAGAAGGATGAGAAGCAAGTGAATGTTCGGCAGATCTAAGGGCACATAAGCAGGTCTAGTATTGTGCTTCTCTATCCCTCTTCATACGTGATGAGAGGGATATGCAAATCCCAGAAAGCACTGCCTTGTGAGCTTCCCATAAGGTGCCCAGTGAGGGTGCTGTTGGGGCATTTTCAACAAAGTATTGAGACAAGGAGGAACGTAGTTCGTCACGTGTGAGGGGATTACCCAAAAGGGATTCATTTAGTCTCCAGTGTGGGTGTCTCAGGGGGATGGAAGAGAGGCGAAGTTCTAAATATATGGGGGAGTGGTCTGACCAGGTTATCGGGCCTATAGAGGCTGCCACCAGGGATCTAAGGGCCATAATGTGTGTGTGAGATGGGGATTGAAATAAAAGGTGTATTGTCGAGACGTAGGGTTGTCCACCCGCCACAGGTTGTAAAAGGAATACGTACGGACCAATTTCCTGAATCCCCTGGAAAGGCGTTTGCACTGGGAAGTGGGAACGGTTGGAGGGGTTGTAAGTCTATCCATGCATTCGGAAAAAGGAACATTAAAGTCTCCCCCTATTAATTGTATTGCTCCCCTGACAGAAGAGAGAGTAGAAAGAAGGGAGGAAAGGAAAGGAAAGGAAAGCGATTTGACCGGAGTTTGGGGCGTATAGTGCACAAAGTTGTAATTTCTGACCATGTAGAGAGCCCTGGAGGACGAGGAAGTGTCCAGAGGGGTCAGCATTAACATCATCAACCTGAAGAGGGCAAGATCTAGCTATAAGAATGGCTACCCCTGCAGATATAGAGGTGGATGAAGCCATATAAACTCAGGGGAACAAATGTTTGGCAAAGGTGAAGGAACCCTCAGCCGTAAGATGGGTCTCCTGTATTAGAATTATATCGGCTTTAGATCTGCGGGACTCTCTAAGGGCAATACGTCTCTTAAAATTCGAGTTCAGGCCTTTGACATTTAGGGACATAATCTGAGCCATGACATTGGAAATAAGGGCCAGGAACGAATGTTACAGCCATGGTAAAAATAAGGGGATGAAGAACCATTAATAGGTGCCAGACTGCTCCTCTGCTACAAGGCAAGGCCAAACCATCATGAACTGACATAACGAGCTGCGAGTACAAAGTAGGGATACAATGAGAAATGAACAAAGAGAACCTAAATATATCAATAACACTGTAGAGTGAAAAATAACAAAGTGACACAAAGGGATTAGTGAAAACCAAGACCTTCATGTCTCTAGAGTTCAGATGGAAGATTTCAACAATTGGTAACACAGCAGCTAATTCGTGTTAGCTGAATCAAATAAGGTGAACTCCAACTGGGAGGAGTAGCGGAGGCTCGACAACTACGTTACAAAACCTAATAGTCTCCACCCCAGAACTCCACAGAGATAAAGGAAGTTAAATTTAACACTCACAGAAGTATATAGCAACAGGGGGGGGGTTGAGGGGAGATTAAAGGGTCACTGAAGGGGAGAGAAAGGAGAATAGTGAGAGAGCAACGTCATTTTGAATCATATATTTACACTTCTGAGAAAATGATTAACTATGTGGAAGGACCAGTCCCCGTCTCTTGAGGTGTTGAGCGATTCTGTCGTTTCCGGGGTCCAACGGTGGTCCAGGTTGCCGGGATTGGAGGCAAAGTGGAAGGTATATCCCATGCAATTGCGGTGGAGATAGAGCTAATCGGGCACAGAAATCAGAGGGGTCCTCGGGGTTCCTGAGGGTCGCTGTTGTGCCATTCTTGCGTGCTGAGAGGCTAAAGGGGAAGCCCCATCGATAGTGGATAGAGTTCTTACACAGTAGGTCCAGCAGTAGTTTTAATGCTCTACGTTTCTGGAGGGTTATCCAGGAGAGGTCTTGAAACAAGGACACTTTGGCACCATTATAATCCACGTGTTGTAAGGCACGGGCTTTTGACATAATATCCTCCTTTAGACCAACGTCATTAATGTAGCAGATAATATCACGTGGAGGTCCTTGCAGTGATTTTTTGTCGGAGAGCCCGATGAGCGCGGTCCATTAAGATGGGGTGCGTCAAGGGTCTAGTATGGAATTAAAGACAGGGAGTAGTATTGACCGAACATCCTCCTCATCCTGGGCTTCTGGGATGCCTCGAACCCTTATATTGTGGCGGCGACCCCGGTTGTCCAGGTCTTCTACATGATTTTGCAGGTCGCGAAGCTGGAGGGTGTGTGAAGACGTTTGCTTTTGAAGTGAGCGGATAACTGTGCGCGAGGCATTATGGTCTTCCTCTAGCTGAACTCGCAGGCCCACATTCTGAACATCCTGTTGTATCGCTGACATTTCCTCCTGGTGATCTCTGTAATGGGGACACTCCTTTGCTTGGTTTTCCTTCCTTTGAGGGATATCTGGCTTTCACTGAGTTGTAGACCCATAAATGGGGCTCCACGGTAATTTTGCATATTTCCTCCTTAAAGGCATCTTTAACTTCTGAAATCAGGTCTCGGAAGTCTTGTTTAGTAGGTAGTTGCTGGATATGAGACCACCAATCAGGAGGGGGTCGGGAAGTGATCTTGGACCCTCCAAAGCTGAAGATGAGGACGAACTGCGCCTTTAAGGGGAGCGAGATTGCCATATTTGAGGGACGCCAATGTCTGCAGAATCAGCGAGGTTACTTTCTGGGAGGAGTTGGTGGTATTGAGATTTGGTGGCTCTCATTACTCTCTGGGGGAGAGGAAGTAGCCGTCTAATGGAAGAGACAGATACTGGAGCCTCCTGTGGGGTCGGGGGTCCCCTCTTTACAAGCACTGAGGAATAAGTGCCACCCTGGAGTATTTCAGGTAGTGAGGGGGGCTTGCTGGAGAGGAGGACCCTGGAGGGAAGGTGCCGTTTGGTAATTGCCCTGAAGGGGTTAAGGCCGGGAACTTATCTCCCTGATGTGCCTCTGATGAGGATTCTTCATATTGCTGGGAGCCAGTCATGTTCACCTCCTCCCTTATTATCGGGCTCTCATGGGGGTCATGATGATAGTTCCCTGGATGTTCTGAGGGAGGATGCAGGCGGGGAGCACTTGGGATAGAGTGCACCTGCTGGGGAGAACACAAATGAGGAGGCGAGCTTACCCGCGCTTGCAGCGGGGAGAGAGGAGGCGGTGCCGCTTCTTCCTGTGTAAGGACAGCATTTGGCGCCGCCATCTTCGATTCTGTGCTGGCGGATCTTTGAAGATATGCGTCCAGCGTTTGGGGCTGAACTGCTCCAGGCAAATCTGATGGTCCCCTGGGAGTGTTCACGAGACGTTTTTTGCCCATGGCACTGGTGAGTGCAGGCAAATGAAGCGTTAAGGAGCCTGGGGTATATGGAGCTCCGGACTCACGCGCCTATCTTCATCAGCATCCGGCCACGCCCCCTGATATGCAGTTTTCAACTGCTTATGGTTTCAAATTTGGCTTGCTTGCTGAAAGTGAGTTCTGGGAATCCAGAGTGCTGCACTAGCCATCAAGTACTAGCACAGCTTCATTCCTGCACTGCATTCTCCTGCTAAAACTATTCATATGCGCTCTCCTCTTCCCAGACACGGATGTTGCATGTGTTTGTGATACCTCTACTCTGTCTCCACAATAATGATTATCTCTCTTCCTCTCCCTCTGCAGATTCAGCCATGGGATCTCTCTTCTTTATCTACACTGAGGCTACCTCTGTATGTGATCTGTCCTGCAGATTCTGCCCTAGGATCTCTCCTCTCTCCAAAGTATGTATGATCTCTAAATCCAAAGTCACAGGTGCATATCCATAAAGCTAACAAACTGCAAACAATAAGTATGGCAGCACACTGTTATATATGCAAACAAAAGAACTAGGGATTATTTTGGACTACAGTGGTACTATACCTACTATACATGAAAAATGGAAGCCCTTTTTGCACATTTTTGATCAAATGTGTGTCGGGAGCTTCCATTTTTCATGTATAGTAGGTATAGTACCACTGTCAGGGGCGTTGCCAGAGTCACAAAAAATCCGGGGCCCAAGCCCCAATAAATATGGCCCAACCTGGAGTCCCCACAGCCTTATCCTGCTGCTTGCTGTGCCTCCCAAAACCTCCAAATACTATCCTGAAGAAAAATTAGTGCCCCCCATAGTAATAGTCCTACCAATAGTAATTCCCTCATTAGTAACACTGCACCCTACAGTGACCCCAGCACTGCTAATGCTCCCCAAGAGTGCCTCCATTAGTAGAAGAGTCCTCTAGTATCAATAATGCCCTCACAGAGCCCCCAGTAGTAATAAGGCCCCCTATTGTTCCCCCAGTGATAATAAAGCTTTCTACAGACCCCTCAGTAGTAATAAGGCCCCCCATAGTGCTCTTAGTAAAAATAAGGCGGATCTATAAGACCGTCCTATAGAGCCCCCAGTAGTAATAAGAATGTCTAATGTCCCCTGGATTTATAATACCCCCACAGTGCCTCCAGTATTTATATCCCCCCACCTACTGTTACAATGCGCACGCTGAAGTGCCCGCTGAAGCTATATTCCTCCCTTTAGTGTCCTCAGAAATTATAATTTCTCAGCCCCTCTACCATACAGTCCCATGTAAATAAAGCTATTTCCCTCCCTCTGCCGTAGAGTCCTGTGTAAATAACATCACACATCTCTCCAGCCCCCTCCAATATACAGTCCCATGTAAATAACATCCCTCTCTATCTACAGCCCCCTCCAAATACAGTCCCATGTAAATAACATAATTCCCACCCATAGCTGTCATCAACATACAGTCCTATGTAAATAATATCAATCCCTCCGACGGCCGCCTTAAACATACAGTCCCATGTAAATATCACTCCACCCCAATCCAACTCACAGTCCCATGTAAATAACATAAACCTGCCCCAGTCACCTCCAACATGCAGTCCCTAGTAAATAACATCACTCCACCCCACTCCCACGTAAATAACATAAACCTGCCCCAGCCCCATCCAACATGCAGTCCCATGTAAATAACATCACTCCACCCCACAGTCCCATGTAAATAACATAACCCTGCCCAAGTCACCTCCAACACACAGTCCCATGATAATAACATCCCTCCCTTCTGCCCTAACATACAGTCCCAGTTAAATAACCACAATTCCCAGCATCCCTCTGCTTCTCCCTTCACTTACCTCTTCTGATGTAGTAGAGCTCACTGCAGCTTCTTCCCCACAATTCTCCTCTTCAGTGCAGTAGAGGACGGCACTGGTCACATGACTGTGATATCGCAGGTCCTTTTCAAACCTGTCTTCTACACTGATCACATGACCTGTGATGTCATCACAGGTCATACATGTCTTGCAGTGCATTAGATTCAATTGTATTGCTGTCCTGAGGACGGCAATACCATTATATCTGTCTAGCAGGCAGGACATTCGAGGTCTGGGAGAAAACATCAGGGGCCCAGGCCCCGAATGTTTTAGCCTAGCAATGCCCCTGACCACTGTAATCCAAAATAATCCCTAATCCATAGTTCTTTTGTTTGCATTTATAACAGCATGCTGCCATACGTAACATAGTAAGATAGTTTATAAGGCCGAAAAAAGACATCTGTCCATCCAGTTCGGCCTGTTTTCCTACAAGTTGATCCAGAGGAAGACAAAAAATCCCTGTGAGGTAGAAGCCAATTTTCCCCACTTTAGGGAAAAAAATTCCTTCCCGACTCCAATCAGGCAATCAGAATTACTCCCTGGATCAACGACCCATCTCTAGTAACTATAACCTGTAATATTATTACCCTCCAGAAATACATCCAGGCCTCTCTTGAACTCTTTTAGTGAACTTTCCATCACCACCTCCTCAGGCAGAGAGTTCCATAGTCTCAGTGCTCTTACCGTAAAGAATCCTCTTCTATGTTTGTGTACAAACCTTCTTTCCTCCAGACGCAGAGGATGTCCCCTCGTCACAGTCACAGTCCTGGGGATAAATAGATCATGGGAGAGATCTCTGTACTGTGAATAATTAGTGAATAACCCTAATTTTGATAATCTTTCTCGGTACTGTATTCCACTCATTCCAGTTATTAGGTTAGTTGCCCTCCTCTGAACCCTCTCCAGCTCTGCTATGTCTGCCTTGTTCTCAGGAGCCCAGAACTGTACACAGTACTCCATGTGTGGTCTGACTAGTGATTTTGCAAAGTGGCAGGACTATGTTCTCATCACGGGCATCTATGCCTCTTTTGATGCAACCCATTATCTTATTGGCCTTGGCAGCAGCTGTCTGACACTGATTTCTATAGCTTAGTTTGCTGTTCACTAAAATTCCTAGGTCCTTTTTCCATGTCAGAGTTACCCAATATTTTACCATTTAGTATGTACTGGTGACTTGCATTATTCCTTCCCATATGCATAACCTTACATTTGTCAGTGTTAAACCTCATCTGTCACTTCTCTGCCCAAGCCTCCAATCTATCCAGATCCATCTGTAGCAGTGTACTGTCCTCTTCTGTGTTAATTACTTTACACAGTTTAGTGTCATCTGCAAAAATTGATATTTTACTGTGCAAGCCTTCTACAAGATCGTTAATAAATATATTAAGGAGAATAGGGCCCAATACTGACCCCTGTGGTACCCCACTAGTTACAGTGACCCAATCTGAGTATGTACAATTAATAACCACCCTCTGTTTTCTATCACTGAGCCAGTTACTTACCCACGTACAGACATTTTCTCCCAAATAAAAAAAAATCAATAAATATCTCTGTATGCACAGTCATAGAAGGAAGACTGTCAATCACTGATAGGACCACCTCCTTGGCTTCACAGCCCCAAATTATCAGGTATTTAAATAAATAAAATACAAGTTTTACGGAACCTTTTCCCTCAAAACTACATATCAATATGCTTAGCTCCACCTGCTCTATAACATGCAGCCTGCAGATCAAACACTATATTCAATGTGAGAGGTTCTCTTTAAGCCCTAATGCAGACAATTTGCTACCAATCCCAGTCATTGTGAATGAGTGTCAACCAAATTACACAGCTTGGCTCATATTGTGCAGGATTAGCTCCAAATCCTTCTTTATAAACCTCTTGAACACTGCTGACATACAGATACTGTACACCAGGGGTTGTTAAAATACATGGTCTGTATGCTGTGGACTTGTTAGCTAAACAGTCTGTGGATTGAAGAGAAAGTTACCTACCAACAGCCCTCCTCTTCTACCTTTCTTTATGCATTTTCTTATTTCTTACAGCCTATTTTGGGACAATATTGCTCACTTTGTGAGTTAATTTGGTTTAGCCAAGTTAAATACATACCCTACCCAGGATAGACAGGAGAGGGGATACGTAATTGCTCAGTTTGAGTAAAGGGTAAATTAGACTGCCAGATTATCCTATGAACACTCGGTAGTGATCATCATGAACGAGCATCAGGCAGTCCAGATCTTTCAGCACACCGCTGTTCTGCATGGGGATGACATAGTGATCGCTCCTCCCCATGTTTTGGAGGACATCACTGCATGTAGTCGGAGTGGTGTCCCCCCGACACCCCCTTTAGATTCTAATTTGGCACATCCCCTTTAAGGGTGACCTGTCAGGTGATTTCTGCTGCATCATCTGAGACCAGACAGTGGGAGTCCCGATTACCTGGCCTCCACACATAGATGGACATCCCTCTGTGTACACACATTCATAAAGAGAGAGCTGTCAATCATACTGTGGGGGCAGGGACACCAGTGCTCTCACTGTGTCTCATAGGAGTCCTGTCAGGATTTACGCAGCTTTTTTTAAAAATTTTTTTACTCAGAATCTGGAGAGGTCATCAATATCAGACCGGCAGGGGTCCAAATCCCAACAACACCGCAGATAAGCTGTTTAAAGATACAACAGCTCTCATACAAGCACTGCTTTCTCTTCATCATTTACTTGCTAGTCGTCGCAATCTCAGCCGTTCCATTCATTTCAATGGGACGGCTCCCTCCCATTCAAGTGAATAGGATGGAGCGGTCCCATAGAAGTGAATGGGACCACTTAGGTGTAATTACACCTGCTCACTGCTGTGATTGCAACGGCAAGCAGAAACAATAGAGAGAAGGCAGCACTTGTATGAGCAGTGCCTTCTCTTCAAGCAGCCAAACGGTAGGGTGCTGGGAGTTGGACCCCTGCCAATCTGATATTGATCACCTATCCTGAGGATAGATCCTCAGTATAAATAAAGCGGACAACCCCTGGTGCAGCCTAGTTTGGAACTTAAGGCTCAGCATTTTTGTGGGGGGGGGAGGGGGGGTTACCTCCACACTTCAAAAGCCATAACTTTTTTATTTTATTTAATTTTGTTTAGCTGTATGCGGTTTTGTTTTATGTGGGGAAAGATGTATCTTTTAATGACACCATTTTAAGATACTCTAGGTGAATTGTATAACTTTTATACATTTTATTGGGGTGGCTTGTGAAGAATACCATGCAATTCCAACATTGTTTTTAGGGTTTCATTTTTTAACACTGTGTACTGCGCAGTAAAATCATGTTCATTTTTTTCTATGGGTCAGTATGACTAATTATAAAAATGAAAATGCTCCTTTTTTAAAGTGTTTTTAAAAAACATTGTTTTGTGTCACTATATTCTGACACCTATAATTTTAGCTCCGTGAAGGCTCTTTTTTTTAGAGGTGAGATATAGTTTTTATTGATACCAAAAGCAGGGTATAATGTCAGTGACATGGAATGCCTGGGGCCTTCAAGGAGACCCCAGCTGGCAATTTAACTACTCAGGACTCTGGACTGCATTCACGGGGTGATAATTAGAGGACAATATGAGTCTCTCTCTCTCTATCTAAACACTAAGATGCTGCGGCTGCCATTGACCATGGCATCTGAGAGGTTAAACTACCGGTATCAGAGGTTAACCCATAAACTAATTACTGTGCAATGAATAGGACATTTCAAATGGTATATTATTGCAGTATAAATGCCACAAAAATATTATTTCCTTTTATGTATCTGTGGCGCTATACAAGAAGGACTATTTTCAGTGCAGGGTTAACAAGAGCTAATTGCCATACATCCTGGGAGAAAAAGTGCTTGTCTTATCTGAGCTCTTGACTGTCCACGGAAAGAGAAGCAAGTCCTCCAGATACAGTAAGTGAGTGAAAAAAAGTTTCAAATTTGTGAGATATCCCCTTTAACTAAAGGTACATATGACTGCAAAGCTGGCATATAAGCACATGTTCTTATAACTTATTCGAGAGAAAAGGTGTAAGGTTATGCAAATCAAGGAAGTAACAGGTGTTGCTAAGATCTGCAGATGATCAAATTTTCAAGCATCTAGTTCCGGTCTGTTGCATGTGGGAAAAGCATAAAAGCTAGATTGAAAAGCAAAAAGTTTTTAGCCACATGAAACCTCAAAAATCTAATCAAGTCATGTGGGATGATTGTGTGATGCCTCCTTTTTGTCGACAAGCCAGTTAGTGCAAACTGATAGGGGCAGAATCATTAAAGTGAGAGACCAGCAGATCACTAGTCCTGCCACTTTACAAATCACTAGTCAGACCACACATGAAGTACTGTGTACAGTTTTGAGCTCCTGTGAACAAGGCAGACATAGCAGAGCTGGAGAGGGTTCAGAGGAGGGCAACTAGAACAGATAGAGACCTGGGGCAAGGTAATGGAACTGGGGGGGGAATGGAAGGAGGAACTAGAACAGTGCAGAAGGAAAGGTGTAGGGGAAAAAATATATATAAACCTTTTAACTGTATGTACACTAATGCCAGAAGCCTGACTAATACAATTGGTGAACTGGAATTAGTGATGTGTGAGGAGGACTATGACATAGTGGGAGTAACTGAGACATGGCTAGATGATAGGCAGTTAACGTACAGGGTTACAGTCTGTTTAGAAAGGATCGCCAAAACCAAAGAGGGGGAGGGGTCTGCCTTTATGTAAAGTCCTTTCTAAAGCCCACACTCCGGGAAGATATAAGTGAGGGACATGAACATCTGGAGTCACTGTGGGTAGAAATACATGGATGCAAAAACAATAATAAAATACTAATAGGACTTTATTATAAACCACCTAATATACCAGAGTCCACAGAAAATCTACTTCTAAATGAAATAGACGAGGCAGCAAAACATAATGAGGTCGTTATTATGGGGGATTTCAACTACTCAGATATAGACTGGGAAACTGAAACCTGTATATCTCATAAAGGAAACAGGTTCTTGGAAATAACCAAAGACAATTACCTTTCCCAACTGGTTCAGGACCCGACTACAGTGACGGCTATACTGGACTTAGTATTAATCAACCTGACAGAACAACAGATGTGCAGGTTGGGGGACACCTGGGAAATAGTGACCATAATATAATAACCTTCCAATTGTCATACAAAAAAGCATTTCTTCAGGGAGCCAACTAAGGCCTCTTTCACACGGGCATCACGGATTCAGTCCAAATGCGTTCTGGAAAATCCGCACGCATCCGCACCAATACGCACGCAATCGCAGTCACTTTTGACTTTGCACGTTCGTTCAGTTTTTTCTGTGCGGGTGCGAAGCGTTTTAATGCGTCTTGCGTGCAGATGCAATGCGTTATAGAATATAGAACATGCTGCGATTTTCACGCAACAGCGAAGTGATGCGTGAAAAAATTCGCCCAAGTGAAAAGCCCCATTGAAATTAATGGGTCAGGATTCAGTGCGGGTGCAATGTGTTCGCATCACGCATTGCACCCGCGCGGAAATCTCGCCCATGTGAAAGGGGCCTAAGAGAGGCCATAGGCCTAACTAACTGGGACAAAGTCCTCAAAAATAAAAATACAGCCACAAAATGGGATATTTTTAAAAGCATCCTAATATCTATTTGTGAGAGGTACATACCTTATGGGAATAAAAGGTTAAGGAACAAGAAAAAACCAATGTGGATAAACAGAACTGTAAAGAAAGCAATAAATGACAAACAGAAAGCATTTAAATCACTAAAACAGGAGGGGAGCGAGGAAGCATTGAAAAACTATAAGGAAAAAAAAAGAATATGTAAAAGAGAAATAAAAACAGCCAAACTAGAGACCGAGAGATTAATCGCCAAAGAGAGTAAAACTAACCCTAAAATGTTCTTTAATTATATAAATGGTAAAAAGTATAAACCTGAAGGTGTCGGCCCCTTACAGAGTAATGAGGGGGGAGTTGCAGAGAGCGATGAGGAGAAAGCAAAGCTACTAAATATCTTTTTCTCCACTGTATTCACTGAGGAAAATAAACTGTCAGATGAAATGCAGAATATAAAAGTAAACTCCCCATTAAAAGTGCCCTGTCTGACCCAGGAAGAACTAGAGCTGCGTCTTAAAAAGATTAAACTAGACAAATCGCCAGGACCGGATGACATACACCCCCATATCCTAAGAGAATTAAGTAATGTCATCGCCAGACCCTTATTTCTGATATTTAAGGACTCTACACTGACAGGGGGTGTTCTACAGGATTGGCGCATAGCAAATGTGGTGCCAATATTCAAAAAGAGTCCAAAAACAGAGCCTGGAAACTATAGGCCGGTAAGTTTAACATCTGTCATGGGTAAACTATTTGAGGGTTTTCTAAGAGATGCTATCTTGGAGTACCTCAATGAAAATAAGCAAATAACTCCATATCAGAATGGCTTCATGAGGGATCGGTCATGTCAAACCAATTTAATCAGTTTCTATGAGGAGGTAAGTTCTAGACTGGACCGCGGCGAATCAATGGATGTCGTATATCTGGACTTCTCCAAAGCATTTGACACGGTACCACATAAAAGGTTAGTATACAAAATGAGAATGCTTGGCCTGGGAGAAAATATCTGTATGTGGGTAAGTAACTGGCTCAGTGATAGAAAACAGAGGGTGGTTATTAACGGCACACACTCAGATTGGTTCAATGTCACTAGTAGGGTACCACAGGGGTCAGTATTGGGCCCTATTCTCTTCAATATATTTATTAATGATCTTGTAGAAGGCTTGCACAGTAAAATATCAATTTTTGCAGATGACACTAAACTGTGTAAAGTAATTAACACAGAAGAGGACAGTACACTGCTACAGATGGATCTGGATAGACTGGAGGCTTGGGCAGAGAAGTGGCAGATGAGGTTTAACACTGACAAATGTAAGGTTATGCATATGGGAAGGAATAATGCAAGTCACCAGTACATACTAAATGGTAAATTATTGGGTAACTCTGACATGGAAAAGGACCAAGGAATTCTAGTGAACAGCAAACTAAGGCCCCATTCACACGACCGTATGAATGTGGCCGTATGTATTCCGCAAAATTGCGGAATACATGCAGCCCCATTCACCTCTATGGGAGTGCACAGCCGCGGCTCCGCATAAAAAGATAGAACATGTCCTATACTTGTCCGTACGCACGGACAAGTATAGGCATTTTCAATGGGGCCGCACGGCGTGTGTTCCCAGCGCTGCGGAACACACGCCGGGCGGTCCCCGTATATTTGCGGGTCCGCATTAATGCGGACCCGCAAATATACGGTCGTCTGAATGAGGCCTAAGCTGTAGAAATCAGTGTCAGACAGCTGCTGCCAAGGCCAATAAGATAATGGGTTGCATCAAAAGAGGCATAGATGCCCGTGATGAGAACATAGTCCTGCCACTTTACAAATCACTAGTCAGACCATACATGGAGTACTGTGTACAGTTCTGGGCTCCTGTGAACAAGGCAGAGATAGCAGAGCTGGAGAGGGTTCAGAGGAGGGCAACTAAAGTAATAACTGGAATGGGTGGACTACAGTACCCAGAAAGATTATCAAAATTAGGCTTATTCACTTTAGAAAAAAGACGACTGAGGGGAGATCTAATAACTATGTATATATATATATATCAGAGGTCAGTACAGAGATCTCTCCCATGATTTTTTTCCCCCTAAAGTGGAGAAAATTGGCTTCTACCACACAGGGTTTTTTTGCCTTCCTCTGGATCAACTTGCAGGATAACAGGCTGAAGTGGATGGACCGATGTCTTTTTTTCGGCCTTATAGACTAAGTTACTATGTTACTATGCACCTAGGACAAGATGTCAGCACTGTTCAACATCGCGTGCCCCAGTGGTTGGAAGAACAATGGATGTCACATCCCAAGATCTATTTATCCCCAGGACTGTGACTGTGACTGTGACGAGGGGACATCCTCTGCATCTGGAGGAAAGAAGGTTTGTACACAAACATAGAAGAGGATTCTTTATGGTAAGAGCAGGTAGACTATGGAACTCTCTTCCTGAGGAGGTGGTGATGGTAAGTTCACTAAAAGAGTTCAAGAGAGGCCTGGATGTATTTCTGGAGGGTAATAATATTACAGGTTATAGTTACTAGAGATAGGTCGTTGATCCAGGGAGTAATTCTGATTGCCTGATTGGAGTCGGGAAGTAATTTTTTCACCTAAAGTGGGGAAAATTGGCTTCTACCTCACAGGGGTTTTTTGCCTTTCTCTGGATCAACTTGTAGGAAAACAGGCCGAACTGGATGGACAGATGTCTTTTTTCGGCCTTATAAACTATGTTACTATAAACTATGTTACTATGTAACTAAAGTAATAACTGGAATAGGTGGACTACAGTACCCTGAAAGATTATCAAAATTAGGGTTATTCACTTTAGAAAAAAGACGACTGAGGGGAGATCTAATAACTATGTATAAATATATCAGAGGTCAGTACAGAGATCCCTCCCATGATCTATTTATCCCCAGGACTGTGACGAGGGGACATCCTCTGCATCTGGAAGACAGAAGGTTTCGACACAAACATAGAAGAGGATTCTTTACGGTAAGAGCAGTCAGACTATGGAACTCTCTTCCTGAGGAGGTGGTGATGGTAAGTTCACTAAAAGAGTTCAAGAGAGGCCTGGATGTATTTCTGGAGGGTAATAATGTTACAGGTTATAGTTACTAGAGATAGGTCGTTGATCCAGGGAGTTATTCTGATTGCCTGATTGGAGTCAGGAAGGAATTTTTTTCCCCTAAAGTGGAGAAAATTGTCTTCTACCACACAGGGTTTTTTTTGCCTTCCTCTGGATCAACTTGCAGGATAACAGGCTGAAGTGGATGGACAGATGTCTTTTTTTCGGCCTTATAGACTAAGTTACTATGTTACTATGCACCTACGACAAGATGTCAGCACTGTTCAACATCGCGTGCCCCAGTGGTTGGAAGAACAATGGATGTCACATCCCAAGCCTAGGGTCTACACAAACCATCAGAAGGCGTTTGCACAACACGAGGCTATGAGCCATATGTCTAATTACAGGTGTTCCATTAACCTCATACCACCGCTCTCAAAGGCTATGGTTCTTAGCAGGGGCGTTGCTAGGCTAAAACATTCGGGGGCCTGCGCCCCTGATGTTTTCTCCCAGGCCCCGAATGGACGGCAGTACAATTGAATCTAACACACTGTAAGATATGAAGGACCTGTGATGACATCACAGGTCATGTGATCAGTGCTGTCCAATCCTGCACTGGTCACATGACTGACATCATCGCAGGTCCTTTTCAACCCGTCTTCTAAACTGAAGAGGAGAATTGTGGGGAAGAAGCTGCAGTGAGCTCTGCTACATCAGAAGAGGTAAGTGAAGGGAGAAACAGAGGGATGGTGGAAGTTGTGGTTATTTAACTGGGACTGTATGTTAGGGCAGAAGGGAGGGATGTTATCATGTGACTGTGTGTTGGAGGTGACTTGGGCAGGGTTCTGTAAGGGTACTTTCACACCTGTGGCATGGGACTCCGGCAGGCTGTTCCGACGGGTGAACAGCCCGCCGGATCCGTGCTGCCACAGGTGCATGTGTGGGGCCGGAACTACTCTCCGGCCCCATTCACTGTAATGGAGGAGGGCCACGGATCCGGCTGCAGCACGGCAAACCTTTGATACGGCCGCCTCTCCGCAAGGTTTGCCGTTCTGCGGCCGGATCCGTGGCCCTCCCCCATTACAGCGGTAGTTCCGCCCCCACACGTGCACCTGCGGCAGCACGGATCCGGCGGGCTGTTCACCCGCTGGAACAGCCTGCCGGAGTCCCCTGGCACAGGTGTGAAACAAGCATTCGGCTACTTTCACACTTGCATTGTAAGGATCCGTTTGTGAAATCCGTCACAGGCTCTCATAAACGGTCCTGAACTGATCAGTTTTGTCCTAATGCATTCTGGATGGAAAATGATCCGTTCAGAATGCATCAGTTTTGCTTCAGTTTTGCATCAGTTCAGTCTCCATTCCGTTTTGGAGGCGGACACTAAAACGCTGCTTGCTGCGTTTTGGTGTCCGCGTGAAGAAACTGATCCAAACTGGCTATTTAAAAGATAATACAGCCGGATCCGTTCAGAACGGATGCAGATGGTTGCATTATCATGACAAAAGCGTTTTTGCTGATCCATGATGGATCCAGCAAAAACGCTGGTGTGAAAGTAGCCTTATTTATATTGGACTGTGGGGTAGAGTGATGTTATTTACATGGCACTGCATGTTGGAGGTGGCTGTGGGAAGGAAGTGATGTTATTTACATGGGACTGTATGTTGAAGGCGGCTGTCGGAGGGAGTGATATTTACATAGGACTGTATGTTGATGGCTATGGGTGGAAATTATGTTATTTACATGGGACTATATTTGGAGGGGGCTGTAGATAGAGAGGGATGTTATTTACATGGGACTGTATATTGGAGGGGGCTGGAGAGATAGTGTGATTTACACAGGAGGGAAATAGCTTTCTTTGCATGGGACTGTATGATGGAGGGGGTGAGGAATTATAATTTCTGAGGACACTAAAGGGAGGAATATAAGTAAAGGGGGCGCTTCAGGGCGAGCATTATAACAGTAGGGGCAGCGATATAAATACTGGGGGCACTGTAGGGGTATTATACTGGGGGATTTATAGGAGAGACTTATAGATCCACCTTATTTCTACTAAGAGCACTATGGGGGGCATTATTACTACTGAGGGGTCAGTAGAGAGCTTTATTACCACTGGGGAACAATATGGGCCTTATTACTACCGGGGGCTCTGTGAGGGCATTATTAATACTGGAGGACTCTTCTACTAATGGGGACAATCTTGGGGAGCATTATCAGTGCTGGGGTCACTGTAGGGGGCAGTGTTACTAATGATGGGACTATTGGTAGGACTATTACTATAGGGGGCACTATTATTTCTCCAGAATAGTATTTGGGGGTATTGGGGGCACAGCGAGCAGCAGGATAACACTGTGGGGACTCCTGGTTGGGAGATGATAGAAATGGGAAGAAGCTAAGATGTCCGTGTGTCCCACTCTGCAGAGATGAGACGGCTGAGAGAAGTTGTCCGGGCCGAATGGAGAAGATGATGAGAAGATCTACATCAGAGGAGACGTCACCTGGAGGCCCTGGATGTGAGGTATGTTCTCCTGTTATAGCAGGGGTGGGACGAGGGTCGAACTGGGCCATATTCATTGGGGCTTCAGCCCCGGATCTTTTGTGACCCTAGCAATGCCCCTGATTCTTAGCAAGACAGCAATTGAGGTTGAAATAGGGGTCTATCCTCCTCAGAGATGAATCCCGCTTTTGTCTCAAGACGCAATCATGGGAGGAGAGTGATCTGGAGACCACGTGGGCAATGCCATAAAGAGGCCTACACAAGGGACTATCACACCTGTCCTACTCCCAGGATTATGGTGTGGAGTGGTATAATGAACAGACCAGTCTAGTCCTCAATTCAGCTATATTAGCTGCTACATTGATTTGTTAATGGAACCAGTGGTATGGTCATTTGTCTGAAGTATCCCAGAATATCTCCATTACTACAAACAAACTAATGGGGACACAAATCCATACAAATTTGCTCATAAAAACAACAGTCTTTATTAAATATTAATAAATTATCGTATACAAAATCACAAAAGCCAGAATACCTATATGCATGATACAAAGAAACACAGCGTGAAAAGAGAACTATGTATACGTGCTGTCCTAGAATGCAGCATCAATCACAATTACTAAAATTGTATATGAGTACTTTAAATATAATGCCGCACTATAGGTCAGCACATATTGCCGCCACAGTCGCCTATAACAATACTGGGGTACAATGATGATATCAGAGTCCACGATATTCCATCGGTGTGGTGCAAAGGTATAATATCTACAGTTGTCAATCTGGGGTATAATACCCACTACCTGTCCACACCTTATGTCCCCATATATAAATGGCCATCAACACATACCCGAGGACATGATAGACGCGGCTCCAATAGTCTCCGTCACGCACTATATACCTCAACGCGCGTTTCGCCACCAAGCTTCGTCAGGAGGTATTATGAAATAAAACAGCAGGGTATATATAGTGTTACTGGGAGGCTTAAAGTGTAGTCACCTGTATGGCCAGATAATTGGGCGCGAATCCGCCATGATGTGAAGCCGGAATCCATCGGCGCATCCCCGCCGCATCACTGCGCATGTCCATGCGCGTAATGACGCGGAATAGGAGCACGTCCGGATCCCGGCCCACAGCGCATGCGCTGGATCGCGACCCCACTGGCCAGACAGCTAACTACATCTCATCCAACCAGAGGAAACATACTCACATTCATAATACACTAAGTGGGTATTTTATGTATAGTACGACCTAAATGTATTCCAAGTTATATCCCCAAGTATGCTAACATTATCTTAAACATTGCATTATGGGTAAAGATGACATAAAAAGGAAAAAAAAAAAAAAGGGGGGGGGACATGAACCCAACATAAATATACACCATATTGTGACATAGTGCTAAACTGTCTATTACTCAAGTGTAAACTCCAGCTGCTCCTCCTACTATGTAAATATTTCTTGTCAATGTGTCAAACAATGAAAAAACAAATAAAGCAAAATGTGAAAATTAAACAAAATGGCCTTACCAATGGCCCACTATCAAAATATCCCATGTGATACCATGAAAAATATAATCGATAAATTCTCCTTATAAGCAATAAACACCATTATTATTAAAGTGAAAAGTGAAATTAAGAGAGTCCATGTCCTAATATCCCATACATTCACTGATACATCTTGATCGTGATCTCATTCTTATCTGTTTCCTCCTACATTCTTTTTTCTTTTTTCAATTTGCCTCCACCGGTCATCAAAACCTCAAAAAGACCACACCGATGGAATATCGTGGACTCTGATATCATCATTGTACCCCAGTATTGTTATAGGCGACTGTGGCGGCAATATGTGCTGATCTATAGTGCGGCATTATATTTAAAGTACTCATATACAATTTTAGTAATTGTGATTGATGCTGCATTCTAGGACAGCACGTATACATAGTTCTCTTTTCACGCTGTGTTTCTTTGTATCATGCATATAGGTTTTCTGGCTTTTGTGATTTTGTATACGATAATTTATTAATATTTAATAAAGACTGTTGTTTTTATGAGCAAATTTGTATGGATTTGTGTCCCCATTAGTTTGTTTGTAGTAATGGAGATATGCTGATATTGCTATTTGGGGGGGATTAGATGACTTTGATATTATATCGAGGTGTAATATAGGTTTTGACTATGTTTTTGTAGATAATACCTCATATATGGATTTCCGGAAACGTGATGTGAATTGGGTGTCACAGTTAGGATCCATTTTTGGCGAGGGACCGAAGGCGGATACAGAGACACGGGATATTAGGGAATTGAAGCATAAAATCCGGGACTCTCTGAGGAGACGTACCAAATTGTGGTGGAACAAAGCTGCACTTGAGAACTATTTACAAAAAAATATAGTACCGCGGGGGCTGCGGATTCAGACATTTCCAACATTGGAGACTGAGGACCCGATTTTTGTAGGAAAGTGGGAGGAGACGTTAACAAAGTGCTCACAGACATTGATTGAATTGTTGATTGGATCTGATAGAAAAGCATTAGAAACAGTTGAAAAAGAAATTGATAGTTTGAAGGATAAAATTCAATCAGTCCTCCCTAAAGAGGAATTGATAACATTTGACAAGTCCTTGGAAGAGGATTTGATCAAGTGGGAGAAGGAGATCCAGGGGATTAAAGTAAAAAAATTCCAAAGAGACCTGAGTGATTACCAACAAAACCACATATTTAGGTGGCAGAGAAAAAATACGAGGGGAAGGACTAGATCTCGCTCAAAATCAATATCCTCAGTCACATCAGAGGAAGAATGTGGAATGCCTTTTTTAGGGGGGCGTCCGGTGCCTGGACAGGTACCGGACGTAGAAGAATCCAACTACAATTTAAGAACATCAGCACAAAAAAGGAAAAATGGCAGACCCAACAATCAAGAGAAAAAACTGAGGAATTGAAGGTAATTAATTTATCTGATATACAGCTTACGATACCTCAGCAAAAGGTTTTACAGAAGGGTTTGTCCTTTTCCCCCACTGGAAACTTTGATTTGTTTGAAACCATCAAAGATCTGGAATTATTTTCCAGAAAATTACTTTTTAAAAAATACTTCAGTGGGGGACAAGATGCTACACCTTTTGTAACGCCTGCGGAGAAACATGCATTACATGATCTAGAATCTCTTCTTAGAGAACAAGAATCTAGTGAAAATAGGAGTGCCCCCATACATCTGCACCGGAGATCGCAGCATTTCCCCCCCAAGACACTTTGCCCAGCGGTAGATGTCTTCTGTAAATTGGTCAAGCAGGATTTGACACAAGTTGTCAATAATAGGAGGTATGACAATTTGACTAGGAGACAGAGACAGGCACTACAAGAGCTGAAGCAGCTAAAACAAGTGGTTATTAAACCTGCAGATAAGGGGGGCAATGTTGTGGTCTGGCCGGTGCACATGTATGACAGGGAAGCATTCAGACAGCTTAATGATGTTAGGTGTTACAGAAAGCTTGAAAAAGACCCTACAGTTCAATTTAAGAAAGAACTAGATGATCTGTTAGGAGAGGCACGGGATAGGAATATCATCAGCACTAAGATGTTGGAGGGATTGACTGTTGATTTTCCTATTAAGCCAACGTTGTATTTGTTACCCAAAGTGCATAAGAACAGCACTACTCCCCCGGGCCGACCTATTGTGTCGGGCATCGGGGGACTATGCTCTAATATTGGCAGATTTATTGATTTTTACCTTTACAGATGTGTGGAGACTCTTCCCTCATTTGTGAAGGATACAACGGATATGTTACAGCGAATAAATGGCATTTATTTGGAGGACGATATGTACTTGGTAACCTGCGACGTGGAGTCGTTGTACACATCTATATACCACGACCAGGGGATACGGGCATCTAGATATTTTTTGTCTATGACACATTATGATAATGATTTAATTGAGTTTATTTTGGCTCTTTTGGAATTTATGTTGACACATAATTATTTTATTTTTAAGGACCGCCTCTTCCTACAGCTCCAGGGAACAGCGATGGGGGCATCGTGTGCGCCCTCATACGCTAACTTGTTCCTGGGGCTGTGGGAAAGAGAAACGGTCCTTAACATTTTTGGACATGATGCCGTACTCCTCTGGTCGAGGTATATAGATGATGTCTTCTTCATCTGGCAAGGATCAGCAGTCGATCTGGAGAAATTTTTGGGGAGGCTTAATTCAAACAACATGAATATCAAGTTGACCTGGAAATATAGCCAGAGCCAGGTGGACTTCTTGGATATTATGATCTGTAAAAAGCCTGATGGTTTCATATCAACGAATGTTTTCAGGAAACAAACGGCAGTCAATTCCCTCCTACATGCAACGTCTTCACACTATCCGAAGGTGATTCAGGCGATCCCAGTGGGTCAGTTTTTACGTATGAAACGCATATGCTCAGAAAAAGAAAATTTTGAAATCCAGTCTTCAATGTTGAAAAAACGATTCAGAGAAAGGGGATATCAGGAGGATTTAATTCAAAAAGGATATGAGAAAGCAAAAGAATGCTCACGTGATGCACTTCTGGTGAGTAAAAAATATTTGAATAAGGGAAAGGAGGATATGGCGGTCAGATTTATTACCCCCTTTAACAGAGAATGGCGAATGATTCGCGCCATCTTACAGAAACACTGGGCAGTTCTGAGTACTGACAGAGATCTGGCAAAGATTCTTCCACCTTATCCACAGATTACATGGAAAAGATCAAGAAACTTGAGGGATATGCTTAGTAAAAGTCACTACATAGCACCCACGGGTGGTGAAACCTTTGGTAGTAAGGGTCCGAGATGGGGATCCTTCTCCTGCGGTTCATGTACTGCTTGCAGTTATATGCTTCGTTCCACCACCTTTTGGGATTCCTCTGAGACGAAGGAATACAAAATTACATATAATATCACATGTAATACAGAAGCAGTGATATATTATATCACCTGTCCTTGCAACCTGATTTATATCGGGATGACGACAAGAGCTTTGAAGGTAAGGGTCCAGG
This sequence comes from Rhinella marina, assembly GCA_900303285.1. Lineage (NCBI taxonomy): Eukaryota > Metazoa > Chordata > Amphibia > Anura > Bufonidae > Rhinella > Rhinella marina. Next base: position 271,543 of record ONZH01011732.1, on the reverse strand, counting down.
AACATGTCAGTAAAATTAGGGCAGCAAAAGATGTGTCAGGAAGAGACTGGGAAGATTTACAAACTATTCCCAGACACTTTTATAAATACCACTCATGTGACCCGAGGACATTGAGAGTGAGGGGTATTGACCGTGTAAGATTGGGGTCTAGAGGAGGTGATATTAAACGAGCTCTGTTACACAAGGAAACTAAGTGGATTGTTCTTTTGAAAACTATGGTCCCGGATGGATTAAATGAATCGAATAGCTTCAAACCCTTTTTGTAGTGGCGCGAATTTTAATGCAGGGTTATATGTTTGGTTTTATTTGTTATTAATTCTTTTATTCTTTTTGAGGTTTTGATGACCGGTGGAGGCAAATTGAAAAAAGAAAAAAGAATGTAGGATGAAACAGATAAGAATGAGATCACGATCAAGATGTATCAGTGAATGTATGGGATATTAGGACATGGACTCTCTTGATTTCACTTTTCACTTTAATAATAATGGTGTTTATTGCTTGTAAGGAGAATTTATCGATTATATTTTTCATGGTATCACATGGGATATTTTGATAGTGGGCCATTGGTAAGGCCATTTTGTTTAATTTTCACATTTTGCTTTATTTGTTTTTTCATTGTTTGATACATTGACAAGAAATATTTACATAGTAGGAGGAGCAGCTGGAGTTTACACTTGAGTAATAGACAGTTTAGCACTATGTCACAATATGGTGTATATTTATGTTGGGTTCATGTCCCCCCCCCTTTTTTTTTTTTTCCTTTTTATGTCATCTTTACCCATAATGCAATGTTTAAGATAATGTTAGCATACTTGGGGATATAACTTGGAATACATTTAGGTCGTACTATACATAAAATACCCACTTAGTGTATTATGAATGTGAGTATGTTTCCTCTGGTTGGATGAGATGTAGTTACCTGTCTGGCCAGTGGGGTCGCGATCCGGCGCATGCGCTGTGGGCCGGGATCCGGACGTGCTCCTATTCCGCGTCATTACGCGCATGGACATGCGCAGTGATGCGGCGGGGATGCGCCGATGGATTCCGGCTTCACATCATGGCGGATTCGCGCCCAATTATCTGGCCATACAGGTGACTACACTTTAAGCCTCCCAGTAACACTATATATACCCTGCTGTTTTATTTCATAATACCTCCTGACGAAGCTTGGTGGCGAAACGCGCGTCGAGGTATATAGTGCGTGACGGAGACTATTGGAGCCACGTCTATCATGTCCTCGGGTATGTGTTGATGGCCATTTATATATGGGGACATAAGGTGTGGACAGGTAGTGGGTATTATACCCCAGATTGACAACTGTAGATATTATACCTTTGCACCACACCGATGGAATATCGTGGACTCTGATATCATCATTGTACCCCAGTATTGTTATAGGCGACTGTGGCGGCAATATGTGCTGACCTATAGTGCGGCATTATATTTAAAGTACTCATATACAATTTTAGTAATTGTGATTGATGCTGCATTCTAGGACAGCACGTATACATAGTTCTCTTTTCACGCTGTGTTTCTTTGTATCATGCATATAGGTATTCTGGCTTTTGTGATTTTGTATACGATAATGTATTAATATTTCATAAAGACTGTTGTTTTTATGAGCAAATTTGTATGGATTTGTGTCCCCATTAGTTTGTTTGTAGTAATGGAGATATGCTGATATTGCTATTTGGGGGGGATTAGATGACTTTGATATTATATCGAGGTGTAATATAGGTTTTGAAGTATCCCAGAAGCCATATTTCAATATGACAATGCCAGTTCACATGTTGCTCCTGGTACTGTGAACAGCCTTGTGCTTTAAGGCACAAATACATGTTGTTTGAATTGCAGAATTTGCCCCATATGCCAAAACTACCATTTATTTAATTAAGGAATATATAGTGTTTCAAAATGAAATAAAGAAACAGATCTTATGATACTTAAATGGTCACTGTACTTTCACCCAACTTTGAATAAGGGGCCTTTAAGACGGATCCGCAATACAATGGATGCCGCCCGGTGTGTGTTCCGCAATTTGCGGAACACATGGCTGGGCGCCCCATACAAAATGCCTATTCTTGTCTGCTATTGCGGACAAGAATAGGACATGTTCTATATTTTCTTGCGGAACCGCAGCTGCCCCCTCTAATAGAAGTGAATGGGGCCGCATCTATTCCACAAAATTGCGGAATAGATGCGGACCCATTCACACGGTTGTTTGGGCCCTAACTCAACAGTACAGGTGAAAGATTATCTCTTATCAGAGAAAAATACCTTGTTTTTCTTTCTCACTTCCTCTTTCCTAAATGAATGTTCTCTCTGAAATTGCTGATAAATCTGTCTTTGTAAAAACAAGACAGGCTTCCTGCTCTCTGAATGATCAGATTACATCATGTCATAGAAGTCTAATAAGAAGAGAGGGTGAGGAAGAGGGAGGAAATGCAGAGAGGCCAGACAGCAAAGACAGGATTCAGAAGTTTCAGCAGCTAATAGTAAATTAGGATAGGTCATCAGTATAAAAATATTGCAAAATACGTTTAAGTTTCTTTAATGATCCAACAACATATGGAAAATTTCAACACTTTGACCCCTTACAATGGCTGCATTTCGATGTTAAACTTTAATAAAGAAGTTTAATCAATGGTGGATGATTTTGCCTCTACTGCTTTTTGGATCAATTAGCGGGAGTTAACTTACCTGCTCTTACACCTTCATAAAAATCATGTCCTTTCTGCAATGAGAAAAAGAAAGAAATATGTTCTTATCTGAAACAATTAAAGGGCTATTCTAGTCTTTATTTTCAAAATTTGTTTATATAATAAGGAAATCATACAATTATCGAATGTTTATGTATTTGAAATTCTGTATACATACCTTTCTTATAGCAGGCAGTTGATTGCTATATGCAGTAGAATGTTATGTGATGGCTAACCTCCGGTACTCCAGCTGTAGTGAAACTATGACTCCCAGCATGCTCCATTCATTTCTATGGAGTTCCGAGAACAGCCAAGCAAGTATACATCTTGGGAGTTGTAGTTTTACCACATCTGGAGTGCCGGAGGTTAGCCATAACAGTTATACAACATGTATCATTCCTGAAATATGGCATCAATCATGTGACATGTCTTCATATCATACGCAGGTGAGTCATATTATTATGATCACTTGCTACTTTCCACATAGGCAGTGCATAGCTCATGAAAGAAGACGTGTTGTGAGCTGGCTTGGTGGGTAAATAAAGTGTGCAATAGGCTATCTTCACACACATCCCTTGTTGCTGCGATGGGTAAAAGGGGTGATTTATCAGACTGGCAAAAAGGGATGATTATTTGCTTCCGGGCCAGGGTGGCAGTATTTCTGAAACTGTACAGTTTGTGAGCTGTTCATGTGCAGCTGTGGTTAAAGTGTATTGTGAGTGGACATATAGCACCACTGCGAATAAGCAATGTGGAAACTACAGAGCGACACGTGCCGCGAAGGTACATGAGGACCAAAAAGTGCTACAGTGGAACAGCTTACCACCAAAGAGAATCAGGGGGCTAGCAGAAGTAACAAAGTTTATAAAGCTGAAAAAAAGACATCTGTCCATCCAGTTCAGCCTGTTATGCTGCAAGTCTAAGGGTGGGTTCACATTACATTCTATTGCTCCTTTCGACATATACGTTTGAAAAAAATATTATACAAAAAATGCAGCACACCACATTCTTGTATCCTGCACAGTCCCGTAAAAAAAATATACTTTTTTTTACAATGGTGAAAAAGTTTTTTTTTTTTTTTACAATTGAACTCTATGGTAAACGGATGCCACTGTATGGCACCAGTCTGAGGCATCCGTTTAATGTAGATCTTTTTTGTATATAGATGCAGCCAAGCTAAACTTGATGGTTAACATGTTTTTTCTGGGGGTAAGAGAAGTGATGAAAAAATAGAGCATAGTCCATTTGGATACTTCTTTTCTGATACGGCATTCATTGTATTGGAAAATATTTTTATATTTTAATAGTATGGGCATTTTCAGATGCGGTGATGCCCATGATGTTTATATATACAGTACAGACCAAAAGTTTGGATACACCTTCTCATTCAAAGAGTTTTCTGTATTTTCATGACTATGAAAATTGTAGATTCACACTGAAGGCATCAAAACTATGAATTAACACATGTGGAATTATATACGTAACAAAAAAGTGTGAAACAACTGTAAATCAAAGCAAAGCAAATCAAAGCAAAGCAGTAAATCAAAGCAAAAGGTGGCTACTTTGAAGAACCTAGAATATAAGACATATTTTCAGTTGTTTCACACTTTTTTGTTAAGTATATAATTCCACATGTGTTAATTCATAGTTTTGATGCCTTCAGTGTGAATCTACAATTTTCATAGTCATGAAAATACAGAAAACTCTTTGACTGAGAAGGTGTGTCCAAACTTTTGGTCTGTACTGTATATATTTTTTTTATTGTAAAGAAAGGGAGGCGATTTAAATGTTTATTTTGTCTTGTTTTTTTACATTTTTTATTTACTTTTCAAAAAAAAATGTGTAGACCCTTTAGGAGGCTACAATGTCCACTACTTTGTTTTTTGTGTGGATTGCTGATTTCCTATGTTGGCATGCCACCTGCTGGCCAATATTGGAATTGCAGCTCTAATAGGCTGGAGACCTAGCCTGTTAGAATTAATTACCAGCATCCCCGATCGCCGCACGGAGATGCCAGAATTAACCCAGCATCTAAAGATCTAGTATAATATTTTTATCATTGCATTCCATTTTTTATTTTTCTGTTGACACATTCATAACATAGTAACATAGTTTGTAGGGCTGAAAAATACTTACTAACCAGTTCAGCCTAGTATTCTACAAAGTTGATCTAGAGGAAGGCAAAATACCCTCATGAGGTAGAAGCCAATCTTCCTTATTTGAGGGGAAACTATTATTTCCCGACTCCAATCAGGCAATCAGAATAACTTTAGGCTGCATTCACACTTTAGTTATTTGGTCAGTTATTTTGATCAGTTATTGTGAGCCAAAACCAGTAGTGAAGTCTACTGAGACAACAGGTGTACTTATTTGATCTGCTCCTGTTCTGTGCTTTTGACCCACACCTGGTTTTGGATCACAATAACTGATCGAAATAACTGACCAAATAACTGAAGTGTGAAAGCAGCCTTAAAAGCCCTTCTCTAAAATTCTAGTAAATCCAGAATTCTAGTATAACTTGAGATATTATATTACATGCAAGAAAACCATCCAGGCCCCTTTAGTGAGTTCACTATCACCACTACAGTCCATTGTCTCACTGCTCTTAAAGTAAAGAAAACCCTTCTATTTTGGTATAGAAACCAAAATATGCTTGTTTTTGCAGGACCCTGGTATCTCCTGGGTTAAACAGCAGGTATCAGCGGTAGCTTTGATCCCAACTACTGCAGCAGGATGATGCTGTATATTACAGCAAAAAAAAGAAAAGAAAGGCAGCAACTGTATCTGCAGTGGTATAACCAAGCTGAGGTCCTTTAACCACCCTTTAACTTCCCGTTAGCCACATGTATGGCACGCTAATCGGGCGGGTGCAGAAACTGCGCCCACTCAATCAGCAGCAATGGCCTAGATGTTCATAACAGCCGTGCCCCTGCTGCATCCACCGCCATCAGTGAAAACACAGATGCTAGTACATTTAAACCTTGTTTTCCGTAGTCAACGTTGACTGCAGCATGCATGGAGTTTGTGGATTGACAGGGTTCTCTCTCCGACTCCATCATGTCCCCTCGATGTGGTGACGGGAACCCAATGGCTGGTATGGCGCTTTTTTTTTTACTGTTAGCCCTTGTGAAAATGAAAAATGGGGAGCTTATGCAACATCTTATTGGAAGAAATGAACATTTTCTGTTTTACAGCCAGCTTAAATGAAAACTACTGAAGGGAAGACTTACCAATGTTACCAAATCACAGCAAATCAGGCTAATATTTTTTCAAATCAGAGCTGGATAAAAAATCTGTGATAAGGTCTTTTAACCTTAATAACACTACTTCGTAAGAACAACAGCAAGGAATACTTCCAGGATGGCACATTACTATTTCAAATAATTCAGAGATTTCAATGGAGTCATTTCATATTAGCATGAAGGCTGACAGCACAGGGTTTAGGTTAAAGGGGTTATCCACCTTTTAACAAAAGGAAGCAGCACTGCAGTAATAAGCTCAGTACCAGTAGTACTCAGTACTAAGCAGTACTAAGCACCAGCCTATGTGCACTTCCACAGTCCCAGTCACTCCCACAGTCCCAGTCTGACACTTTTTCCTACAATGTGCAAGCATGGCCACCGCTGATGGACTGCAGGGTGGTAGTAACCATGGAAATAAGCAGTGTATAATGTGATACAAATATGAATCCTGCCAGCAAAGGAAGCAATATGGATAATAACAATACATAAGTAGTGGCTTGTATTAACTTTTGCTGCATAAAAAATGCTATTTGCTTATGTGACAAAACCCCTTTAAGGCTCTGTCTGTGCAAATAGCTCTGTAGAAATATCATTAAATTCCACTCAAACTCTTTTACCTTATTGTAGTGAAATCCAACATATTAGATTAACATGTTTAGATTTTCTTACCATGCTTGCCTGGCTTAGTCTATATTCCATAGTTAGAACTTCTTGCAGAGTTAAGGAAGATCCATATTTCAGTTGTCTAAATGTTAGTTTCAAAGATGTTGGAGACATTTTCAAAAGAGTCTATAAAAAGAAAAATAGTATGAAAGCTGCAAAGTAATATACTTGAAAAATGAAAATGCTTCTCGTTTCATGACTACACAAAACATTGGTATAAACATCAAAAAACAAAGTAGTGAAAAAAAGCACGCTGACCCATTCATAACCCTTGCAACTTGGTTTAAACTACGTCAGCTCCTTTGCTAGCATAGTTTAAGACCATTTTCCACACCATAAAGTGGCATACAAAATGGTAAATGAGACTGGCAGGAACAGTGGCGTCAGCAAGGAAAAGATGCAGATTTTTGAAGCAAAACCCCTTTGTGACAAAATCTGCCCCTAAAATACACCAAAAAGTGGTGTATTTTTCATCATAAATGACCCCTGAAAAAAGACATCTGTCCATCCAGCTCAGCGTGTTATTCTGGAAGTTTATCCAAAGGAAGGCAAAAAAACCATGAGGTAGAAGTCAATTTTCCTAATTTTGGAGGAAAAAAATGTCTTCCTGACTCCAATCAGGCAATCAGAATAACTCCCTGGATCAACACCCCATCTCTAGTAACTATAGCCTGTAATATTATTACTAGGCTTTAGTAAATCGACCTTCCAATCATAGATCTAAAGTCAACTAATTCAAATACTTACAGTTTAATGCTGTATCCGTACTGCACCAAAAGGTATTAGCTCTTACTGTATTCATATTTGAGTATTGAAAAACAATTTAAAATGGCAATCCAAACTGGGCTTTGGTGAATAAAGTAGAAATTAACCGAAGTCTGATGCAACTTCGGGCGAGAAGAAATTGCATTAGAATGTATGTATTTGAATGAATCGATGTTGGATCTATGATTCGCTCAAGAATAATTACTACATTCCAGAAATACAGTATCTCACAAAAGTGAGTACTCCCCTCAAATTTTTGTAAATATTTTATTATATTTTTTCATGGGAAAACACTGAATATATGACACGTTGACACAATGTAAAGTACTCAGTGTAAATTTTGTGTGCCCTCAAAATTACTCGACAGCCATTAATGTCTAAATCACTGGCAACAAAAGTGAGTACACCCATAAGTGAAAATAGCCAAATTGTGCCCAAAGTGTCAATATTTTTTGTGGCCATCATTATTTTCCAGCACTGCCTTAACTTTCTTGGGCATCGAGTTAACTAGAGCTTCACAGGTTGCCACTGGAATCCTCTTCCACTCCTCCATGACATCAAGGAGCTGGTGAATGTTAGAGACCTTGCGCTCCTCCGTCTTCCATTTGAGGATGCTCAATAGGGTTTAGGTCTGGAGACATGCCTAGCCAGTTCAGCACCTTTACCCTCAGTTTCTTTAGCAAGGCAGTGGTCGTCTTTGCTGTCAACTTGCTGTTCTCTTACAAGAATCTTAATGGCAAAATGCACAATAGGTGCTTGATCCAAGAATCGCCCAATAAATTTCTGGATTCAATTAGAATTGGTATTTAAACAGTCCTCCTCATCATGTGTTCACATTTTGACATCATGAGACCAAGAGGACCCCAAACAATTGATCAACAGTTGCAACAGAGACACTGGAAGAGTCACAGAAAGGTATAAAAGTGGACGTCCTTTGGGCAAATCCCACACTGATGACTGCTTCATTGTGAACAATGCCCTGCAGAACTGGATGATGAATTCCACACAACTCCAGGCATGTTTAATCCATGAATCCATCATTAGGGAATGGCTGCTGGTGACTGAGGTACCTTAAATGGTGTGGCCTGCACTTTCTCCAGACCTGAATCCCATTGAAAACCTATGGGAGCAGCTGAGTTGCCTTGTAGAGGTACATAACTCTGCACCCCAAAACCTCAATGACCTGAGGGCCGACCCTTCAAGAATAGTGGGATGCCATGCCTCAGCAGACCATAAACTGACTTGTGAACAGCATGAAACGTAGTTGTCAAGTTGTACTTGATGCTCAAGGCCACATGATAAGTTTTGAGACAAGTTTTTGTGTCATTTTTTGTGGGGGTATACCCATCACTATTGATGGCTTTTGTTTCAATAAATTGTTTGAGATTAGGAAATCACCATTGCACCAATGCCTTACTTTCATGATATAAAATCACTGTAATGTGAACTTTTTAAGTTTTCCATAAAGTTCACCCAAAAGCCAAATATCCCTAACTTTTTGTAGTGTAGTGTATATTGAAGAGAATAGAGTCCAATACAAAGCCCTGTGGTACCCCACTAGTGACGTTAACTCACCTTTTGTTTTCTTTCACTGAGCCAGTTACTTTCTCCCAGTCCAAGCATTCTCATTTTATGTACCAACCTTTTATGTGGCACAGTATGAAATGCTTCGGAGAAGTCAAGATACATGACATTCACTGACTCACTCAGGTCAAGTCTAGAACTCACATCCTCCTAGAAATTGAAATTAGTTTAATAGGACTAACCCCTCATGAAGCTGTGCTGATACAGTGTTATATACTTATTTTCATTAAGATACGCCAGGATACCATCTCTAGTTTCTGAGTCCTTAAATATCATGTAATGTAATAGAAAAGGTCAGCCTATTGCATTTCCTAGTTCTCTTAGGATACAGGGTGTATGTCGTCTGGACCCCATGATTTTTCTACAGTGTTTTGAAAAAGTATTCACAACCCCTTGAACTTTTTCACATTTTTTCATATGTTACACCCACAAACTTAAATGTATTTTATTGGGATTTTATGTGAGAGACCTACAAAAAGAAGCAAGTACATGTGAGGTGAAAAGAAAATAATACGTTTTTTTAAATTTTTTATAAATAAAAATGTGGAACATATACAGTATGTGCGCTTGTATTCAGCCCCCATGTGTCAATACTTTGTAGGACCATCTTTCGCTGCAATTACAGCTGAAAGTCTTTTGGGATATGTCTCTGCCAGCTTTACACATCTGTAAGCTGAATTTTTTGCCCATTCTTCTTTGCAAAATAGCTCAAGCTCTGTTAGATTGGATGGAGAGCGTTTGTGTTCAAGCAATTTTCAAGTCTTGCCACAGATTCTAAATGGGATTTAGGTCTGGACTGAAATAAGCTTGGATCTAAACTAGAGATGAGTGAACGTGCTCGTAACGAGCACTGTAGCGCTCGGCTCCCCTGCGCTTGCATGGGCGCAGGCATCCGGATCCGTCCTCCTCCCCCGACGGATCCGGATGCCTGCGCCCATGCGAGCGCAGGGGAGCCGAGCGCTACAGTGCTCGTTACGAGCACGTTCGCTCATCTCTAATCTAAACCTTTCCACTGTAGCTCTGGCTGTATGCTTAGGATTGTTGTCCTGCTGGGAAGGTGAACCTCCGCCCCAGTCTCTTGCCGCCTCTACTAGGATTTCCTCCAGGATTGGCCTGTATTTAGCTCCATGCATCTTTCCATCAACTCTGACCTGATTTCCTGTTCCTGCTGAAGAAAAGCATCTCCATAGCTGCCACCACCATGTTTCACAGTGGTGATGGTGTGTTCAGGGTGATGTACAGTGTTAGTTTTTTGCCACACATAGTGTTTTGCATTTAGGCCAAAACATTCAACTTTGGTCTTATCTGACCAGAGCACCTTCTTCCACATGTTTGCTGTGTCCTCTAAATGGCTTGTGGCAAACTGCTAACTGGAATTCTTATAGCTCACTTTCAAAAATTGCTTTCTTCTTGCCACTCTTCCATAAAGGCCAGATTACACGACTAATAGTTCACCTGTGGACTGATTTTCACACCAGGGTGACCATGGGGCTCTTGGCTGCTTCTCTTTTTTAAAAAATAAAAATAAATAAAACATTTTCTACGATGCGTCTCCGAACCTTCAAGACTTGAAGTAAAAGAATTATATATATATATATATATATATATACACACACACACACACACACACATACACAATACAGACCAAAAGTTTGGACACACCTTCTCATTCAAAGAGTTTTCTGTATTTTCATGACTATGAAAATTGTAGATTCACACTGAAGGCATCAAAACTATGAATTAACACATGTGGAATTATATACTAAACAAAAAAAAGTGTGAAACAACTGAAAATATGTGTTATATTCTAGGTTCTTCAAAGTAGCCACCTTTTGCTTTGCTTTTACTGTGGAGGCCAGGTCATCTGGCGTAGCACCCCATCACTCTCCTTCTTGGTCAAATAGCCCTTACACAGCCTGGAGGTGTGTTTGGGGTCATTGTCCTGTTGATAAATAAATGATGGTCCAACTAAACGCAAACCGGATGGAATAGCATGCCACTGCAAGATGCTGTGGTAGCCATGCTGGTTCAGTATGCCTTCAATTTTGAATAAATCCTCAACAGTGTCACCAGCAAAGCACCCCCACACCATCAGACCTCCTCCTCCATGCTTCACGGTGGGAACCAGGCATGTAGAGTCCATCCGTTCACCTTTTCTGCGTCGCACAAAGACACGGTGGTTGGAACCAAAGATCTCAAATTTGGACTCATCAGACCAAAGCACAGATTTCCACTGGTCTAATGTCCATTCCTTGTGTTCTTTAGCCCAAACAAGTCACTTCTGCTTGTTGCCTGTCCTTAGCAGTGGTTTCCTAGCAGCTATTTTACCATAAAGGCCTGCTGCACACAGTCTCCTCTTAACAGTTGTGGTAGAGATGTGTCTGCTGCTAGAACTCTGTGTGGCATTGAAATGGTCTCTAATCTGAGCTGCTGTTAACCTGCGATTTCTGAGGCTGTTGACTCGGATGAACTTATCCTCCGCAGCAGAGGTGACTCTTGGTCTTCCTTTCCTGGGGCGGTCCTCATGTGAGCCAGTTTCTTTGTAGCGCTTGATGGTTTTTGCGACTGCACTCCCCCCAAACCTTGATCCATTTTTTACTAATATTCCTTTGGGTATATAGAATATTTTTGTATCTCTTCTTCACTTTATTAACCAAATATACCCACTTCTTGAACTTTGGGATCTCCTGTAAAAACCAAACTCGAGAAATAATAAATCTGGCCAAGAACATTATTTTAATCAAAAGCATCTTTCTATACTTTATAGTTTAGTTTAGTTTAGTTTATAGTTTATAAGGCCGAAAAAAGACATCCGTCCACCCAGTTCAGCCCGTTATCCTGCAAGTTGATCCAGAGGAAGGCAAAAAAAAAAAAACCTACATTGGATAAATCAACCTAATATCCAACATTCTACTAAGAACGGAATCAAAACCCCCAATTTTTGTAAAATACAATTGTGAATTGATGTCCAGTAATCTTTCAACTCTGAACAGGCCAACACGTGCAAAAAATCGGCCTCAAATACCTCACAACATGAGCAATTAGAGGACTCCCTTAAGCCCTGTTTATCCAACCAAATCAGTGTAATATAAACGCTGTGTAAAATATTAAATTGTACTAATATAGGATTAGATTTACAAATCACTAGTCAGATCACACATGAAGTACTGTGTACAGTTCTGGGCTCCTGTGAACAAGGCAGACATAGCAGAGCTGGAGAGGGTTCCGAGGTGGGCAACTAAACTAATAACTGGAATGGTTGGACTACAGTACCCAGAAAGATAATCAAAATCAGGGTTATTCACTTCATTGTAATCCTGTGCATGCACCCGTTCATTCCCTCAGGCTGCTGCCAGGACACTGCATGGGCGCTGACGACTTGGTGCCCAGGGTGCATGTGCAGGATTACGATGCATCAGAACAATGATGAACTGCTGAAAGGAGTGAATAATTTGTAAGGGGTGGTGCTGGGCTCCAAGAGAATGGGCACGACCGGGCTCCAACGTCCAGAGGGACAGCCCCTTGGGTTCCTTATGTAAGTAATTTGCATATGAATAAAAGCTATTTTTTACAGAAACAACAGCACAGATAACATTAAGAGTAGTATATTTTAAACTAAATCGAGGAGACTGATGTGTACATGTGACAAGCTCTGTAGCCAAAATCCTGAGACAGAATCCCTTTAACCCCCTAACTGTTTTGGCAGAGTGGAGCTCCAGCAGTGGGAAAAGTAGCTAACTGGAGGGGGAGGGCTGCTTTAGATGCTGCTACCTCCTGAATGGTAGCAGCTAGAAACATGCAACTGATCTTTTTTGAAAGCAGACAAGCTTTCAGACAATACCAAAATGACAGCAATATGTTCAGGACAGAGGAAGATATCACTGATAGAAATTGGGATGCTGTGAATGCAGCTGAAAATGAAAATAAAAACAGATCTTACTCGCGATTATTCCCAACTTGATTTCTAACAGTGATTTCTCCTCTGCTGCTTGGACTTTAGCTGTCATGGTCTTGTATGAAAGCCTGGACTGTCAGCTTTCATACAAGACCAGTTGCATGTTTCTAGTTGCTACCATTGAGGAGATATCATCTAAAGCAGCCCTCCCCCTCCAGTTAGCTACTTTTCACACTGCCCGAGCTGGACTGCGGCAAAACAGTTAGGTGGTTAAACACTTTTTTTCCTTCTTGTTCCTCAACTTTTTATTTCCATTATTTCCTATGATTTTGGATGCTTTTAAAAATATCCCACTTTGTGTCTGCATTTTTGAGGACATCGTTCCACTCTTAGCTGATCAAATTTTGCTTTTTGGAAGCTTGGCGTTTTTGTGCCTCCCTGAAGAAACACTCTTCCGAATGACAATTGGAAGGTTATCTTATGGTCACTATTTCTCAGTTGCCCCCAGCCTACATGCCTGTAAGCCCAGTATGGCCGCCCCTCTAGTCAGATCCTGAACCAGTTGGGAAAGGTAATTTTCTTTGGTTATTGCAAAAAAAAAAAAAAAAAAAAAAAAAAAAGAAAGAAAATTGTTTCCTTTATGAGATCCACAAGGTTGAGTTTCCCGATCTGCAAAGTAATGGCCATACAGGACGCTCATAGGGTAAATAAATAATGGTATATGGTTATTTGCGGGGGTGTATTATGCTTCCCTGTGACTGCTGTGCAAGTGTGCAATCCATTTTCAAAATAACAAAAGAGGAAAAGGGCCTAAAGCAAAACTCTGGGCACCCTGCATAGTTAGTACCTAGTAGCACCCCCTTTGGCAAGTATCACAACTTGTAAATGCTTTTTGTAGCCAGGTAAGAATCTTTCAATTGTTGTTTGAAGGATTTTCATCCATTCTTCCTTGCAAAAGTCTTCTAGTTCTGTAAGATTTCTGGGCTGTCTTGTATGCAATGCTCGTTTGAGGTCTATCCACAGATTTTCAATGATGTTCATATCAGGGGACTGTGAGAGCCATTGTAAAACCTTCAGCTTGTGCCTTTTGAGGTAGTCTATTGTGAATTTAGAGGCATGTTTAGGATCATTATCTATTGTAGATGCCATCCTCTTTTTTAACTTCAGCTTTTTTACAGTTGCTGTTATGCTTTCAGAAATTACTGGAATTTCAATGTGATCCTGGGAAATATTCTTTGTTCCATTGGCTGCAACACAACCATGACTGATCCACCCCATGGCTAATAGTTAGAGAGGTGTTTTCATGAAATTCTCTGCCCTTTTTTCTCCAAACATACCTTTGCTCATTATGGCCAAAGAGTTCTATTTTAACCTCATCGGTCTTGTTTCCAAAATGCATCAGCCCTGTTTAGATGTTCTTTTGCAGACTTCTGATGCTGAATTTAGTGGTGAGGACACAGGAGTGGTTTTCTTCTGATGACTCTTCCATGAAAGCCATATAATCTACCATAACTCCAGAGTCTGCTAAATCTTCCTGATGGTCTTTTGCAGTCAATGATTTGCCTTTCTAGCAATCCTTTGAGCAGCTCTCTCTGAATTTTTTGGGGGTCTTCCAGACCTTTTCTTGACCTCCACTGTTCCTGTTAACTGCCACTTCTTAATTACATTCCAAACTGAGGAAATTCTGTGGCTGGCATGGCCTCTGTAAGACTTCTGGCTGCCATAGCAACCATCAGTACCCTGCAATTGTATCAAAGGGAGCTGATGAGGTGAGATAAGGAGCACTTCTCTCTCTGTAATTCCCTTAGCGGTGGTCAGCATTGACCGCCATATCGAAGGGGCATCTGAGTTACCTAAGTCACAGCAGGAGCCTGGTTGCCAATAAGAGGTAGGCTCCTGCAGTGATTGAGCGAGCACAGCTACTGTACATGTACAGCCTTTTGTGTGAACTACTGGCCTGCTGTACATGTACGGTGGATGTTGTGAAAGGTTAAATAAGTATCAGTTCTAGGAAGGTGATGACTAAAAGAAAATGAAATGTGGACACAGATAATAATTGACCATTGAAAGCTGACACACTGATTCACACAAAATTCACAAATTTACCTTGAGCTGTTGATGTGCAAAAGGTGAACCATCTTGTTTTAAGTTTTCCAAGATTTCTTCAACACTGTTTCCTGAAAACAGACTGTGGATGACAACAGAAATGCATCAGCAAATCTGACTGCTTAAATTATTAATGAAGTGGTAATAAAAGTTTAATTCAAACAATGGTCTACATTTACTATTTCGATTGCAACAGTTTTTGGTATAAATTGCAGTAAAATAAATTGCAAATGTTAAAAATGTGAAAAAACTAACTGAAAATGCCGCAAATCTATGACAAGAATAGTACATGCTCTATCTTTTCCATTAAAATGAATGAGTCCGAATCTGATCCGCAACAAATGCGAATCTGATGTAGACTAGACATATGGTCATGTGCATGAGCCCTATTATAGGACTAGTAACGTAGGGTCACATGGTCTTAATAAAGCCCTAAACTGGCCTCTTCATAACTTCAGCAGATCCTCTACCAGTTCTAAATGTTAGACAGCTTCCAAGCTGTCTTACATTTAGACCTTTTTCTATGCCTGCTGGCCCGTCCCCTTCCGCACCATGCCTAATTTTTTAGACCAGGCGTAAGCTGGGAGAATTTGCAGGTTGCGGTTATGCCGCAATGTGCGCCTGAAATACGCCTAGTTTAGGCGTATTTCTGATTAATAAATCTCCATCCAGTTCTTCCTGTTATCATTCAAGTTAATTCAGAGGAAGTCAAAAAACCCTGTGATGTAGAAGCAATTAGAATAACTCCCTGGATCAACGACCCCTCTCTAGTAAATATAACCTGTAATATTATTACACTCCAGAAATACATCCAGGCCTCTCTTGAACTCTTTTAGTGAATTCACCATCACCACCTCCTCAGGCAAAGAGTTCCATAGTCTCACTGCTCTTACCGTAAAGAATCCTCTTCTATGTTTGTGTACAAACCTTCCTCCAGACGTAGAGGATGTCCCCTCATCACAGTCACAGTCCTGGGGATAAATAGATCATGGGAGAGATCTCTGTACTGACCTCTGATATATTTATACATAGTTATTAGATCTTCCCTCAGTCGTCTTTTTTCTAAAGTAAATAACCCTAATTTTGATAATCTTTTAGGGGACTGTAGTCCACCCATTCCAGTTATTACTTTAGTTGCCCTCCTCTGAACCCTCTCCAGCTCTGCTATGTCTACCTTGTTCACAGGAGCCCAGAACTGTACACAGTACTCCATGTCTAACTAGTGATTTGTAAAGTGGCAGGTCTATGTTCTCATCACGTACATATATGACTCCTTTGATCAGGGCTGCAAACTGTCCAGAAACTTCTGGACAGTCCGTAAAAATAGGAGACTTTTTTTCCTATGTCCATGATTTTTTTGAGGTTTGTGGCTCTATGTGATATTCATTATGGCTTTCTAATTTGTCCATAAAAAATGTTGGCTGATTTTGGGACAATTTGTCCAGAAAAAAATAAAAACTGTGGTTGGCAACCCTGCCTTCAAAGCATCCCATGATCTTACTGGCTTTGGCAGCAGCTGTCTTACACTAGTTTCTACACTTTTGCTGTCCACTAAAATTCCTAGCTCCTTTTCCATGTCAGCATTACCCAGTGTTTTACCATTTAGTATGTATTGCGATACTCGATACTACGCAAAAGAAATTGACGGACTGCTGTTCGCATCTTTTGCGGCCCCATTGAAAAAAATGTAGATCGGGTGCAGAAAAAAAAATACGGCCATGTGCATAAACCCTAAGTGTTGTGGTACTAAACTAGTGTATGGAAGATCATACATGATGGGGTTAATGTGAGGCACAGGTCCAACCATTCCAAGTGATAAAACCCCCATGTACCTCATAATAACCTTATCAAGTATCTATCGCCTTGCACAATGGCCAAAATGGGGTTAATGCATGAGGCAAATAAACATTTACTTGTTATTAATCTTATCAGTACATAGTTTTATGAATGTGGACCTCCATGAGTCTTACATTAATAGTAATTAATGAAAATGAATTGAAAAAAGACGACTGAGGGGAGATCTAATAACTATGTATAAATATATCAGGGGTCAGTACAGAGATCTCTCCCATGATCTATTTATCCCCAGGACTGTGACTGTGACGAGGGGACATCCTCTGCGTCTGGAGGAAAGAAGGTTTGTACACAAACATAGAAGAGGATTCTTTACGATAAGAGCAGTGAGACTATGGAACTCTCTGCCTCAGGAGGTGGTGATGGTAAGTTCACTAAAAGAGTTCAAGAGGGGCCTGGATGTATTTCTGGAGGGTAATAATATTACAGGTTATAGTTACTAGAGATGGGTCATTGATCCAGGGAGTAATTCTGATTGCCTGATTGGAGTCGGGAAGGAATTTTTTTCCCTAAAGTGGGGAAAATTGGCTTCTACCTCACAGGGTTTTTTTGCCTTCCTCTGGATCAACTTGTAGGAAAACAGGCCGAACTGGATGGACAGATGTCTTTTTTCGGCCTTATAAACTATGTTACTATGTAGTATGTGACCCCCATCTGTGTTCTGTACCTCGCATTAACCTCATGTTGCCCATTATTTGAGGTTCTTGGGAGTCACTTACTATTAATGTGAGGCACATGGGGTCAACTCCAAATTGAGAACAGCAAGTGCACAGCCTCATATTAGAAATAAGTGACCACCATTATGTTTATAACATGGCAGTGGCAAGATTGGCATTAATGAATCACATTAACCCCAATGTTGTCTGCCTGGTACATATCTTTTTGCCTGCCTTTCTTTTCAGGCAGGCTAATCATTTGTGTACTGACTGGGATACCTGCAATGCTGCTGCACACTGGGGGCATGAGTTGGGAGGGAATAGCGCTGCTCATGATGACAGTGCACCCAAAGTGGAACGTCCCTGTAAGTTTATTCCCTCCCTCCTCTGACACTGTAATTACCAGCATTTTCTTGGTGGCGTAGTGGCCGACAGCTTCAGAGTCCCTACCTCCCTTGGTGTTTTCATTGGTGGCCACCTCACAGTGGGGAGGGAGGGACGTTCTCCCTCCTCCTCCACTTTGTGACTGATGAGAACATGGTGCACGGCCAAGCGTGGTGCACACCATGTTTTCTAATAAGAAAAAATACAAAGCTGCGCAGTAGCACAGCCAAGTATTGAAAAAAAAAAGCAAATCCCAGTATCGTATTGGTCCGGGTCAAAAATATCGATTGGGTATTGAAAGTTTAATATCCAGTACAACCCTACTGGTAACTTTGTCAGTGTTAAACCTCATCTGCAACTTCTCTACCCAAACATCCAATCTATCCAGATCCTACTGTAGCAGTGTACCGTCCTCTTCTGGGTTAATTACTTTACACAGTTTAGTGTAATCTGCAAACATGTGGTACCTCACTAGTGACAGTGACCCAATCTGAGTGTGTACCATTAATAACTACCCTCTGTTTTCTATTACTGAGCCAGTTGTTTACCCACATACAGACATTTTCTTCAAGTCTAAGCATTCTCATTTTATGTACTAACCTTTTATGTGGTACAATGCTTTGGAGAAGTCCAGATATATGACATCCATTGACTCACCCTAGAACTTACCTCCTCATAGAAACTGATTAAATTACAAATCACTAGTCAGACCACACATGGAGTACTGTGTACAATTCTAGGTTCCTGTGAACAAGATAGATATAGCAGAGCTGGAGAGGGTTCAGAGGAGTGAAACTAAAGTAATAACTGGAATGGATTACTTAAAAATTATCAAAATTAGGGTTTATCACTTTAGAAAAAAGATGATTTGGTTAAGATCTAATAACTATTATATTACTATTACTAAAATATCAGGGGTCAGTACAGAGATCTTTCCTATCATCTATTTATCCCCAGGACTGTGACGAGGGGACATCCTCTACGTCTAGAGGAAAGAGGATTTTTACACAGATAAGGGTTCTTTACAGTAAGAGCAGTGAGACTACGGAACTCTCTGCCAGAGCAGATGCTGATGGTGAGTTCACTAAAAGAGTTTAAGAGGGGCCTGGATGTATTTCTAAAGTTTCTAGAGATTAACCTCACGGGAAGGGGGGGGGGGTTGTTGCCTTCCTCTGGATCAACTTGCAGCATAACAGGCTGAACAGGATGAACAAAGTTATTTTTTCAGCCTTACAAACTATTTCAGTATGTTTCTATGTAAATTAGTTGACATGTCCGATCCCTCATGAAGCCCAGCAGGTCTGCACTGTCGGAGAAGGAGGGTAATTAGAGAGGCACCCATGCCTGTCTGGAACAGCAGAGCAGCGGTGGGCACAGGACTCGATATAACAGGTAGAGAAACAAAAAATTTTAATTTGGGGTTAAACTTGTGTGGAAAAGAAGAACTACTCGAGATGGAAGTGGAAAAGCAATAAATAGTTTTATAATAGCAACTGGATCACAGGCATTTGATGTATATGCCTCAACATTGAAATTGCAACATCAAGAAGGAAAAGTTGTGAAATTATGGAAATCACTGGATCGATAGACATGTTAATTATATTAAAATGCTAAAAAAAATGGAAACAAAATATTAAAAATATTTGGTATTGTTAATTTACAGCAATTATGTACATAAAATAGAAATAATATTCCCAAGGACCAGAGAGTATCCCAGCATTACAGTAGACAGCAATTCCTAGGTTATAAAGATAAATACTAGGATTTATATGGGTTCTCTGGACATTTATAAAAAAGTGCAGAATGCTGTAAAGTAATAAAATAAGTAAGTGCTACAGTTCTGATGCTTCCCAGATTACTGCTTCTCTTTACTTTCTGGTCCCACCTTTACAAACAGAAAACATCTCTCACATTTTTGTAAATATTTTATTTTATCTTTTCATGAGACAGCACTGAAAATATGACACTTTGATACAATGTAAAGTAGTCAGTGTATGGCTTGTAAAACAAATTTGGCGTGCCCTCAAAATAACAAGAGGAAGAAGGCTGTTCCTGACCGCGGCACATGAGGTGTGCACATGTTCAGGATGGCGAGAGGGGGGGCCATTGGGTCCCCGCACTACTGTGACGGGGACCCGATGGCTTGGATGGCAGCCCGATGCCTTCCTTAGGCATTGTGGCTGCCATCCCTGCGAGCCTGTGAGATCCAGCCCCCTGGATCGCATAGGAAGCAGGCTGTAAGTGTATTACTGTGAGTAATACACTTACAGCCAATGCATTACAATACAACAGTATTGTAATGCATTGTGCAGGGGATCAGACCCCCAAAAGTTGAAAAAAAGGTGAAAAAAAGTTAAAAAATAAAGTTAAAAAAATAATAATAATAAAAGTTTCAAGTAAAAAAAAGAAAAACGCCATTTCCCCCCCAATAAAGTAAAAAAAAAATTGTTAAAAAAAGAAAGAAAAAGTAGGCATATTCGGTATCACCGCGTCTGTATCGACCGGCTCTATAAAAATATCACATAATCCATCCCACCAGGTGAACACAGTAAAAAATAAAAAATAAAAACAGTGCCAAAACATCCATTTTTTGGTCACCTTCCCCCACATAAAGTGTAATACTACGCGATCAAAAAGGCATATTTAGCCCAAAATGGTACTAATAAAATCGTCATCTCGTCCCGCAAAAAATGATACCCTACCTAAGACAATCGCCCAAAAAATAAAAAAAATATGGCTCTTAGAAAATGGCAACACAAAAAAAGATTTTATTCTGTTCAAAAATAAATATATTGTGTAAAACTTTCCAAAAATAAAAATGTTACACATATTGGGTATCGCCGCGTCCGTAACAACCTGCTCTATAAAAATATTACATGAGATGGCCCCCCAGGCGAATGCTGTAAAAAAATTATTTAAAAAACTATGCCAAAATAGCCATTTTTTCCCTCTTCCCTCTCCCCTCACATTTAACCCAAAATGGTACCAATCAAACCATCATCTTGTCCCGCAAAAATGATACCCTACCTGAGACAATCGCCCGAAAAAAAAAAAAATATGGCTCTCTGAAAATGGCAACAAAAAAAAAAAGATTTTATTCTGTTCAAAAATAAATCTAATGTGTAAAACTTTCCAAAAATAAAAAAGTTAGACATATTTGGTATCGCCACGTCTGTAACAACCTGCTCTATAAAAATATCACATGATTTGTGATTCTCTGGTGAATGCTGTAAAAAAAAAATTTTAAAAAACCATGCCAAAACAGCTATTTTTTTCACCTTGACTCACAAAAAGTGTAATACCAAGCGATCAAAAAGTCTTATGTACCCCAAAATGGTACCAATGAAAAAATCAGCTCATCCCGCAGAAAAATGAGCCCCCACATAAGACAATAACTCAAAAAAATAAAAATCAGTGGCTCCCGCAAACCATTCCATCAAAATCTGTGTTGTAAAATCCATATGGCGCTCCTTCTGTTTTGAGTCCTGCCATGTGCCCCCACATGAGTTTACCACCACATATGGGGTGTTGCCGTATTCAGGAGAAAATGGGTAACAAATTATGGAGTGCTTTTCTCCTGTTACCCCTTAAGAAAATACAAAAAATATGGGGCCAAAGCAACATTTTATTGGAAGAAATGAAATTTTTCATTTTCACAGCCAAGTGTTTCCAAATTCCGTAAAACACTTAGGGGGTCAAAGTGGCCAGTAACCCCCCTTAATATATTCGTTGAAGGGTGTAGTTTCCAAAATGGGGTCACTTTTTGAGGGTTTCCACTGTAGGGGCACGTCAGGGTCTCTCAATTACAAAATGGTGCCTAAAAACTATTCTAGCAAAATCTGCCTCCAAAATCCATATGGCGCTCCTTTCCTTCTGACCACTGCCACAAACTCATAGAGACGTTTACCACCACATATGGGGTATTTCTGTAAACTGCAAAATCAGAGTAATGTATATTGAGGTTTAGTTTGCTGTTAACCCTTACTGTGTTGCAAGAAAAAAATTATTAACATGAATAATCTACCAAAAAAGTGAAATTTTGAAATTTCACCTCCATTTTCCTTTAATTCTTGTGGAACACCTCAAGGGTTAACAAAGTTTGTAACAGCAGTTTTTTATAATTTGAGGGGTGTAGTTTCTAAAATGGGGTCATTTATGGGTGGGTTTCATTATGTAAGCCCCTCAAAATCACTTTATATCTGAATTGGTGCTTAAAAAAATGGTTTTGGAAAATTTGGTGAAAATTTGAAAAATGGCTTCTAAACTTCTAAGCCTTCTAACGTCCCAAAAAAGTAAAATTACATTTATAAAATGATGCCAATATAAAGAAGACATATGGGGAATGTAAAATAATAACTATTTTTGGAGGTATTACTATGTATTTTGAAAGTAGAGAAATGGAAATTTTTCAAAATTTTTGGTAAATTTGGTATTTTTTTATAAATAAAAATGAAATATTTTGCCAAAAATTTACTACTGTCGTGAAGCACAATATGTGACGAGAAAACAGTCTCAGAATGGCCTGGATAAGTAAAAGCGTTCAAAAGTTATTACCACATAAAGTGACACGTCAGATTTTTAAAAAATGGCCTGGGCGGAAAGGTGAAAACAGGCCCGGGGTTGAAAGGGTTAATGTCTAAACCGCTGGCAACAAAAGTGAGTACACCCCAGAGTGAAAATAGCCAAATTGTGCCCAATTAGCCATTTTCCCTACCCGGTGTCATGTGACTCATTAGTGTTACAAGGTCTCAGGTGTGAATGGGGAGCAGGTGTGTTAAATTTGGTGTTATCGCTCTCGCACTCTATTATACTGGTCACTGCAAGCTCAACATGGCACCTCATGGCAAAGAACTCTCTGAGGATCTGAAAAAAAGAATTGTTGCTCTACATAAAGATGGCCTAGGCTATAAGAAGACTGTCAATACCATGAAACTGAGCTGCAGCACGGTGGCCAAGACCATACAGTGGCTTAACAAGACATGTTCCACTCAGAACAAGCCTTGTCATGGTCGACCAAAGAAGTTGAGTGCACATGCTCAGCATCATATCCAGAGATTGTCTTTGCAAAAAAGCTGTATGAGTGCTGCCAGCATTGCTGCAGAGGTTAAAGGGGGTCAGTGTTCAGACCATACACTGCACACTGCATCAAATTGGTCTGCATGGCTGTCGACCCAGAAGTAAACCTCTTCTAAAGATGATGCACAAGAAACCCCACAAACAGTTTGCTGAACTGACCTGACTGTCCTGTGATCTGATGAGACCAAGATAAACTTATTTGGTTCAGATGGTGTCATATGTGTGTGGCGGCAACCAGTTGAGGAGCACACAGACAAGTGTGTATTGCCTACAGTCAAGCATGGTGGTGGGAGTGTCATGGTTTGGGGCAGCATGAGTGCTGCTGGCTGTGGGGAGCTACAGTTCATTGAAGGAACCATGAATGCCATCATGTACTGTAACATACTGAAGCAGAGCATGATCCCCTCCCTTCGGAAACTGGGCCGCAGGGCAGTATTCCAACATGATATGACCCCAAACACACCTCCAAGACGACCACTGCCTTGCTAAAAAAAATTGAGGGTAAAGTTGCTGGACTGGCCAAGCATGTCTGCAGACCTAAACCCTATTGAGCATCTGTGGGGCATCCTCAAACAGAAGGTGGAGGTGCCCAAGGACTCTAACATCCACCGGCTCCATGATGTCATGGAGGAGAGGAAGAGGATTCCAGTGGCAACCTTTGAAGCTCTAGTGCTGGAAAATAATGGTGGCCACACAAAACATTGACACTCTGGGCAGAATTTGGTTATTCTCACTTAGGAGTGAGGAGTTATTTTGAGGACACACCAAATTTACATTGTCATACGAGCTGTACACTGACTATGTTACATTTTATCAAAGTGCTATATCTTTAGTGTTGTCCCATTAAAAGATATAATAAAATATTTACAAAAATGTGACGGCTATACTCACTTTTGTGAGATACTGTATATATGTGTATGTATGAAGACTGTTTAGCCTTTAACATGTCACATCTGCCTGTGACTTGAACATGCTATCGGTTAATCACTTGTACCATAGACTGCAATAAAAAACTTTCACAAGGCCCCAGACTGTCATAACAACTGATCAGAGCCCCATGATTTCACTGTGGGGTCTCCGATCAGAGGACAGAAAAAGTCCCTCTCTTCTGTCTAACCTCTCAGGTGCCACGATTGTTATTGAATTTGGCATCTGAGAGGGTTAAAGTGTAACTGCCATTTCATTTTTTATACCCTAATGGTATAGTACACCCTGCTGTATAAATGCTTTTGTGCTTTAAAATGTAATAATTTTCAGTTTTACCTGATAATAACTCCCACAAATGTGTGCTACTTATCTATTCTGCAGGCCTCCTCTCACAGCGTTGTCATGTGCAGGCCATCTGCTCTGTATTATAAACCAGAGACGGGCAGAGCACTGGAAGGAGGAGCACAGCCCTGAGTGCCTGGGCTTGGGCAGAAAGTGGAGGGGGGAGGGCTGCTTTAGATCGTGATATCTTCTCAGTGGTAGCAGCTAGAAACATGCAACTGGTCTTTTTTTAAAGCTGACATTCCAGACCAGAATGACAGCTAAAGTCCAAACAACAGAGGAATAATTGCAGGTAAAATCTGCTTTTATTTTCACTTTCAGCTTCATTCACAACATCCCGATTTCTATCAGTGATATCTTCCCCTGTACTGAACATATTGACTGTCATTCTGGTATTGTCTGAAAGCTTGGAATGTCAGCTTTCAAACAATTCAAAGCCCATATCTCTCATACCAATCCCGAGATATGAGCAGCTAAAGCAGCTATGGGACCGACGGAAACAGCCGAGCCAGTGCTCGGCTATTTTTGGCGTCCCCGTAAGAAATAAATGGAGGGCGGGGCGCATGTGCCCTACAACAGTATTGGGGCTCTATTCTCAATATAGGTGCGGGCCCTAGCAGTGGGACCCGCACCTATAAAACAATGGGGGCATACCCTAGCGATATGCCCCCATTATTTGTGATGAGACAACCTTTTTAAGCTACATTCTACTGTGCATTGTTGCTGAGCTGTTATCTGCTACTTTTCTTCTAAAATGTTCAAGTGATTTATTAGATTTTTTAGCTGACAGAAGCTGTGTCTAGTACATGACTAGGACAGATTTCTATTCCTTGGAAGCTGCCATTGAAGGTTTGTACAGAAAGTAAATGAGACATTGTATAAAATATACAAACAGTAGCCTTATTTGCTGAAACTAGTATAACCCTTTAATAAATTCTGATAATGAACATTTTGTGATGATGCAATTGGTTCACTTGTTCTGCATTTTACTATGTACAGCAATGTTTCCATATTCAGTTCATGATTTGAGTTCCATCCACATACAATAATTAAATAAATAATAATTAGAGAATCGGAATTTCCTCATGCTTCGTGTTAGGACATGGAGCAAAGAACTCTAGAAATGAGGGATCACCCACAATGCAATTCATGCAGCCAATCAGCAGCCAGCCCTGTGATGTCACAGCCCTATAAATACCCTCAGCCAGGTTAAAGTTGCCATTACCAAACAGGTGGTTACTATTAAAGCTTGTTTCTTGCATTTAACCCTTGTGACTTACAAAAACATATAAAAACAATCAATTGCAATACAAATTTGTAAAACCCATTTAAAACAAGACATCTGAGAATATCCCCATATTCTGCAAGACACATACAACTGTAATCTTGATAAAGATAAATCCTTTACACAGAGGCATCAGACAATCATAAATCTATATCCTGACACAATTGTTTTTTGCGCAACAGAAATTGCTGGGGTGCATATTGCTGCCACTATACTATGTAATATTTTAAGAAATTTAACACAGCGACCATTATCCGTGCGCTCCAACAGCATAACATACGATGACATATCTACTTTAAGGAGACCAACGTAATACTTAAAGATTGTATTGCGGTATCAAACCAGCACCGCAACACAATCTACAGCTGTGTGCACTGCAAAATCCAGATTATCTGTGTTCAATGAGGATAAAATGTCTATTGGAGATGGTTAATCAATGTAATACAACCTAAGTAATTGAAAAAACGATATACAGTAATGGGGGAAAAAAACAAACGTGTATAGACAAATAAAAGCAGCCAAACTAGAAACTGAGAGATTAATTACCAAAGAGAGTAAAACTAACCCTAAAATGTTCTTCAATTATATAAATAGTAAAAAGTTTAAGCCTGAAGGTGTCGGCCCCTTACAGAGTAATGAGGGGGGAGTTGCGGAGAGCGATAAGGAGAAAGCAAAGCTACTAAATATTTTTTTCTCCACTGTATTCACTGAGGAAAATAAACTGTCAGATGAAATGCAGAATATAAAAGTAAATTCCCCTTTAAACGTGCCCTGTCTGACCCAGGAAGAAATAGAGCGGCGTCTTAAAAAGATTAAAATAGACAAATCGCCAGGACCGGATGGCATACACCCCCGTATCCTAAGAGAATTAAGTAATGTCATCGCCAGACCCTTATTTCTGATATTTAAGGACTCTATACTGACAGGGGGTGTTCCATAGGATTGGCGCAAAGCTAATATGGTGCCAATATTCAAAAAGGGCCCAAAAAGATGACATTACGTTTAATATCTGAAACAAAGAAAGAATAGAGGGGCTCACACTGGATAGTGGATAAGAATGGTGCTATACCTCCTGGGTCACCCAATACCACTAAAAGAGAAAATTAAAAATTAAAAATGGGTATGCACTCTTTCTACTGGGAATGTGTGGTGGTCACAATATTTATTAAAATCGAGAATAGTTGACATACTACAAATATTAAAAACTAAAAACAAAATATAAAATACACTATGGCGGCAATATACTCAATAGAAGCGAATGTTATAGAACCAGAGAATATCTCTAGCAGTCTCTGCATAGATATATTGTCTGCGTGAATAAGTTATCACCTCACATTGTAATTATCAAGTTCTTATTTATGCATATTCCATTCCATAAAAATCACCATAGATATATGTGGTACTTCAGCTACTTGATTAACGCAGTTAACAGTATCCGGTTGTATCAGTTGATGAAGGAGACTGATCTCCGAAACGCGTCTGGTATTGGCGATATTGGGGTCTGGACCCATATCCACGCTGTTTATTCAACTCATCTTTGAAAGAAAGGCCATGTGCATATACTGATATCGAGGCAATCTGCCCATACAGGACCTGTGAGTCTGGAAGATAGAGGGGACCAGCTGACCGCCCGATCACGTGACTCAAACATCACATGACTACAAGCTCACGGAACAGAACAAGGCCGCACGCCAGGTGCGAATCTCATGCGCTCCTTCACAGCAGCGTACCACCATTTGGACAGATTCTAGGGAGAAAATATACCTGCAGCCACGCGGTATTGACAGTCTGGTAAGAGCCCATCTGGGCATACACCTAATATCATTCACCCTGGAGCCACACGATATTGTCAGTTGAGCAAGAGCCAAATACACGGCTAACATTACTTAGTTTACAGAGCAACAGATATTCAAATACAGGGCTGCTCAGACATACTGTATGGGAAATAATTACGGAGTGGCCCACAAGAGTCTCTGCCTGTTGTTGTAATCTTCATACCAATATTAATCTGGACTAACAAATTGTGGAGTGTCTGATATATGAAGGTGCATATACATTGGAAATAATTACTAATATCCAGTGGAACTTTATAGTTTTCCGGATACTATTAACTGCATTAATCAAGTAGCTGAAATACCATGTATATCTATGGTGATTTTTATGGAGTGGAATATGCATAAATAAGAACTCGATAATTACAACGTGAGGTGATAACTTATCCACGCAGACAATATATCTATGCAGAGACTGCTAAAGATATTCTCTGGTTCTATAATAGCCGCTACTGATCACATTCGCTGCTGTTGAGTATATTGCCGCCATAGTGTATTTTATCTTTTGTTTTTAGTTTTTAATATTTGTTATTAGGTTGTATGTCAACTATTCTCGGTTTTAATAAATATTGTGACCACCACACATTTCCAGTAGAAAGAGTGCGTACCCATTTTTTCTTTTTTGAGTTTAACATCTGTCGTGGGTAAACTGTTTGAGGGTTTTCTAAGAGATGGAGTACCTATCTTGGAGTACCTCAATGAAAATAAGCAAATACCTACATATCAGCATGGCTTCATGAGGGATCGGTCATGTCAAACTAATATAATCAGTTTCTATAAGGAGGTAAGTTCTAGACTTGACCACGGCGAATCAATGGATGTCGTATATCTGGACTTCTCCAAAGCATTTGACAATGTACCGAATAAAAGGTTAGTATATAAAATGAGAATGCTTGGCCTGGAAGAAAATGTCTGTATGTGGGTAAGTAACTGGCTCAGTGATAGAAAACAGAGGGTGGTTATTAACGATACACACTCAGATTGGGTCACTGTCACTAGTGGGGTACCACAGGGGTCTGTGTTGGGCCCTATTCTCTTCAATATATTTATTAATGATCTTGTAGAAGGCTTGCACAGTAAAATATCAATTTTTGCAGATGACACTAAACTATGTAAAGTTATTAACACGGAAGAGGACATTATAGTGCTACAGATGGATCTGGATAATAACATAACATAGTCTATAACATAGTTTATAATATAGTTTATAACATAGTTTATAAGGCCGAAAAGAGACATCTGTCCATCCAATTCGGCCTGTTATCCTGCAAGTTGATCCAGAGGAAGGCAAAAAACCCCTGTGAGATAGAACGCAATTTTCCCCACTTTAGGAGAAAAAAATCCTTCCTGACTCTAATAAGGCAATCAGAATAACTCCCTGTATCAACGACCCATCTCTAGTAACTATAACCTGTAATATTATTACCCTCCAGAAATACATCCAGGCCCCTCTTGAACTCTTTTAGTGAATTTACCATCACCACCTCCTCAGGCAGAGAGTTCCATAGTCTTACTGCTCTTACAGTAAAGAATCCTCTTCTAGGTTTGTGTACAAACCTTCTTTCCTCCAGACGCAGAGGATGCCTCTTTTGATGCAACCCATTATCTTATTGGCCTTGGCAGCAGCTGTCTGACACTGGTTTCTGCAGCTTAGTTTGCTGTTCACTAAAATTCCTAGGTCCTTTTCCATGTCAGTGTTACCCAGTGCTTTACCATTTAGTATGTACTGGTGACTTGCATTATTCCTTCCTATGTGCATAACCTTGCATTTGTCAGTGTTAAACCTCATCCGCCACTTCTCTGCCCAAGCCTCCAGTCTATCCAGATCCATCTGTAGCAGTGTACTGTCCTCTTCTGTGTTAAATACTTTACACAGTTTAGTGTCATCTGCAAAAAACAATATTTTACTGCGCAAGCCTTCTACAAGATCATTAATAAATATATTGAAGAGAACAGGGCCCAATACTGACCCCTGTGGTACCCCACTAGTGACAGTGACCCAATCTGAGTATGTACCATTAATACCTACCCTCTGTTTTCTATCACTGAGCCAGTTAGGATAGATTGGAGGCTTGGGCAGAGAAGTGGCAGATGAGGTTTAACACTGACAAATGTAAGGTTATGCATATAGGAAGAAATAATGCAAGTCACCAGTAAATGGCAAAACACTGGGTAACCCTGACATGGAAAAGGACCTAGGAATTTTAGTGAACAGCAAATTAAGCTGTAGAAACCAGTGGCAGGCAGCTGCTGCCAAGGGCAATAAGATAATGGGTTGCACCAAAAGAGGCATAGATGCCCATGATATATATATATATATATATATATATATATATATATATATATATATATAGTTCTGCCACTTTACAAATCACTAGTCAGACCACATATGGAGTACTGTGTACAGTTCTGGGCTCCTGTGAACAAGGCAGACATAGCAGAGCTGGAGAGGGTTCAGAGGAGGGCAACTAACCTAATAACTGGAATGGGTGGACTGCAATACCCAGAAAGATTATCAAAATTAGGGTTATTCACTTTAGAAAAAAGACGACCGAGGGGAGATCTAATAACTATGTATAAATATATCAGAGGTCAGTACAGAGATCTCTCCCATGATCTATTTATCCCGAGGACTGTGACTGTGACGAGGGGACATCCTCTGCGTTTGGAGGAAAGAAGATTTGTACACAAACATAGAAGAGGATTCTTTACGGTAAGAGCAGTAAGACTATGGAACTCTCTGCCTGAGGAGGTGCTGATGGTAAATTCACTACAGTTCAAGAGGGGTCTGGATGTATTTCTGGAGGGTAATAATATTACAGGCTATAGCTACTAGAGATGGGTCGTTGATCCAGGGAGTAATTCTGATTGCCTGATTAGGGGAAAAAATTCCTTCCCGACTCCAAAGTGGGGAAAATTGGCTTCTACCTCAAAGGGGTTTTTTTATGCCTTCCTCTGGATCAACTTGCAGGATAACAGGCCGAACTGGATGGACAGATGTCTTTTTTCGGCCTTATAAACTATGTTACTATGTTATGTATTTATTTATCTATTTGATCTAACAGTATGTCAGACAGGGAAGTGACAGGCCTAAATGTTTCTGGTGCAGGCACAGGTGGCAGCAGAGTAAGGGGGCATGGCAGCAGGAGTCGCAGCAAGAGGCCTGAGCTCCCAGTGTCATCTAGCGGTCGTGTCTTCACTAGCAACCCAGTGGTTCTCGAATGGTTGCCTCGGTCATCCACTTTGTCCCAAGTGACATCAGACACCTTCAGCCAAGAGTCGGTGGGTTCATCAGACCAACAACCCTTAGTTGACATGGCCCGGAAGCAGGCCATGTCCCCTCACCTGTCCTCAACCTGCCTCTGTCCTTTTCTGTTCCCTCAGCCAGACAAGTATTATATGCTGTGAGCTCAGTTCCATTATACAGCGAGGACGAGCTACTAGAGGACAGTCAGCAGCTACTGGCCATCCAAGATGTGGAGGAGACATCCGCCGCTTCCTCCGGTAGGCAGCCAAGTAGTGATGAGGAGAGTGGCGTGGGAGCTGATGTTGCGAGCGGTTATCAGTGACGTGCAGACAGTACTCGATGATGATGATGTAGCCGATCGGAATTGGAAGCCGGGTGACGAAGAGGCTTCATCATCATCGGGAGAAGAGGGCGGCAGCTTGTGCGTGAGGCAGCGGCGGAGCCAGCAAGTCAGTAGTGTGGACATGAGTCAGCAGGGTGGCAGCAGTGGGACGTCGGGAATCAAACGTGCCCGGGGTAGACCACCCGCTTGAAAGGAGCATACCTGCCTGGAAAGTAGTGGTGCAGGGGTTCATGGAGGCAGCGGTGGTAGCAATCAGTCAGTGCGGCGTGTTGGGGGTAAAATCACCCACTTGGCGGTGTGGCAGTTTTTTGTTAAGCAGCCGAGGTGAACATGGCCATTTGCAGAATCTGTGGGTACAAGGTTAAGCGTGGCCAGGGTGCCAATGTTATTAGAAAAAAACTCAACCCGCTAAAGGCCCAGAATATGTTTAAAGTATCAAGAAGCAAATAGCCAACAGCTGTACAATTCTGTTTTTGGCCATTTTACTTATCGTTATTAAAAAATAACTTTTATTTCCCTCTATTAAAATTGCTTCAAACAAAACAAAAGTACTATTGGTGTTTATTCAAATAAATTGTGACTTGTTTTAAAACTTCGAGAAGCCTAGGTGTCTTTTTTATGCATATATATAATTGTTGATTTCTGTCTTTTTAAATATGTGATTATTATTGGATTGGCACCTATATGTGTCACTCTCCCAGAGAAAGGGGGTATTATATACTGTGTATATAGTTCTTTATTATTCACTTTTCGGTGGTTTTACAGTATTTTTTTTCCCTTCCCAATCTAGGGATAATTATTCTTAGATGGATGCTATTATCATAATGCTTGTGTATGAAGTATTAAGACAAAAAATCTCTCTACTCCCTATTCTCAGAACCCCAAACTTGGGGAGAGAGGAGGAGAGAAAAAACACTTGCCTCTATTTATTCATAATGTCTTTCATATACATATATATCCCTTGTTTGTTATTTGTATATATTATCTCCCTTCTGAGGAGAGGACTCACACCAGGACCAACCCCTATCAATATCTCATTAGTACAGAATGTACTCTCAGTGGACTTTGTGGAGCGCCTGCAGTACTCTCCCTGTCTCACTATCTACATTACTACACCAAAGTACTTCTCAGTCTAAAAACTAATATCTAGAGCTCCCCCGACATGTTTTGCCATAGATATGGCGTCCTCAGGGGTGTCAGAGCATCAGGGTGCCAATGTTGGCACCACGGCCCTGCGTCAACATATGCAGCGTCACCATAAAGTGGCCTGGGACAACCGTGGCTCCAATGTGGTGGTCCAGCCTGCCGCAGCAACTGCTGCTTCACCCAGTGGCATGCACCTGATTTCAGGCAGTCAAGGCTCCACCACCTCAGCCGAAGGGAGCTGTCTGTCCTTCCCATTATCTGCTGTTCCTGATGTTCCTGCTCCTCCTCATAGTCATTCATTCCGTCAGCAATCAATCACCGAAGCGATTGCCAAGAGACAACAGTATGGGTGCACTCATCCAGCGGAGCAGAAGCTGAACGTGCTCCTGGCCAAGTTGTGGTACTGCAGTCCCTCCCTTTCCAAGTGGTGGACTCTGCAACTTTCAGAGAAATGATGGCTTGTGCTGAGCCGAGGTGGAGAGTCCCAAGGCGTCATTTATTCGGGAAAAAGGCAGTACCAGCCTTGCACAAATATGTAGAGACGGTGGGCCAGTCCTTGCGCCTGTTGGTGTCTGCCAAAGTGCACGGTAGTGCCGACGTGGGGAGCGTTAACTACGGTCAGGGACAAAACATGTCCTTTACGGCCTACTGGGTCAATATGGTTCCTACCCAGCCACACCAGTACCCAGTCTCCATGTTGTCACACCATTGGTCCTGCGAAAATGTCCGTCTCTGCCTCCTCATCCTCCACCGTGTCCTCAGACTCTACTGCAGGGACAATTCACAGTTCCCCTCCAGCACACCACATGTGCAGGGCACGGCAATGTGTCACGCTGTTCTACACCTCATTTGCCTTGGAGGGGAAGAACTGCTCCATGTCCTTCATCAAGAAATCGAATCCTGGCTTTCTCCTCGATAACTCAAAATCAGAACCATGGTGACCGACAATGGGAAGAACATGGTGTCGGCGCTGCGTCAAGGAGGGCTAAGCTATGCACCCTTCATGGCGCAAGTGTTCAATCTGGTTGTCAAGCGGTTCCTGAAGTCTTCCACCCATCTGCAAGACATCCTAAAAATGGCCAAGCACAACCTTCTTGAGCTGCAGCGGCAGAAAGGCATCCCCCAACATAGGCTGATATGCGGAGTTTCCACCCGTTGGAATTCTACTCTCCATGTGCTGGACCGATTATATGAACAGAGA
This sequence comes from Rhinella marina, assembly GCA_900303285.1. Lineage (NCBI taxonomy): Eukaryota > Metazoa > Chordata > Amphibia > Anura > Bufonidae > Rhinella > Rhinella marina. The sequence goes on along the minus strand of ONZH01011732.1, from coordinate 238,296 downwards.
AAGGCCATAAATGATTTCTTGATGATACAAGTGGACAGAGGTACTTCGATGTTAGCCAGTGACAGCTCATGCGTGACACCTGCCTTTTGCTCATGGCCTTTGAGGAGGCCACTTTGTTTGTCAGTCGCCAGGACTATAGGATGAACAACGCCATTCCACTGCTTCATGTTCTGGAAAAGATGCTGGTAAATCTGGCTGGTCAGGGGACTGGAGACGTGACTCCTACATCTCACGGCCACATTAGCCCTGTGGGGGCTGAACTGGAGGAGGAGGAGGACATTGGAGCACGAGCAATATGTAGTGAAATGGGTGGTTTTTCTACACAGGTAATAGGAGAGGAGGAGCAGGAGCAGCCAGAGAAGCTACAGGGCAATGAGGAAGCTGAGGCAGAGTACCCAGACACACCATGGCAGTATGCAGTGGAGATGGGGCAAGGAGTCCAGAGTCACTTACGGAAATGGCCAGATGCATGTTCACTTGCTTGCGTAGTGAGAGCTAAATAGTCATCATTTGGCAGAGGGATGACTTCTGGCTCTCCACCTTGTTGGACCCTTGTTACCGGTCCAAAATGGGGGCCTTTTTTACACCCGCAGAGAGGAAGGAAAAACTGAACTACTATAGAGACATCCTATGTAGTCAGTTGGCTACTGCCTATCTGCGCCATCGTCCATCCTCACGCAGGTCTGACCAGGGGGGCCCTCTGCACTCACGTTCCACTGCCATGGCTGCTGTGGCAGGTTTGGGGATGGGGTAGGGGCAGTACCAGCTCCATTTGCAGCAACTTGAGTCTAGAGTCGCTGATGAGCAACTTTCTTCACCCGCATAGTGAAGAAACTACTCGCCAGCAGCAGCAGCTAGACCTGGAGCAGGACCTAAACCAGCAGGTAGTGGAATACTTGGACAGCACCCTGCCACCCCACATTGAAAAACCGCTGGACTACTGGGCAGCCAAACTGGATTTGTGGCCGCAACTGGCCCTGGAAAAGCTGTCTTGCCCAGCTAGTAGTGTGGCATCAGAGCGTATTTTTAGCGTGGCGGGGGCCATAGTTACCCCAAGAAGAACTCGCCTGTCCACCCAAAATGTGGAGAGACTGACCTTTGTCAAGATGAATCAGGCATGGATCAGCCATTTTCAAACACCAATGTCTGATGCATCAGACTAGATTATCCATGGTGCCACAGCAACTAGATCATCCATGGTGCCACACCAACACTTTGACAAAAGAGACCAGTTTCTTCTGGCTATCTGCCTCAGCTACTATTCTGATGCTGCCACCCGTCTGATGCCACATCTGCTACCAGGTACCCTACTGCCACCCACCATCTTCAGCTGGTACTGGTATTGCTACCCCCCCCCTTACTCTGTCACCGGGTCACTCTGTGGTCTCCTGATGCTGCTGCCACCTCACCACTCAGGTCTCCTCATGGTGCTGCTGCCACCTCCACACTCTGGCATTGTGCCACTCAGCTCAGTGGCCTCCTCATGCTTCTGCTGCTGCCGCCACCTCCACAATCTGTCATTGTGCCACTCTGTGGCCTCTTGATGTTGCTGCTGCCACCTCCATACTCTGTCATTGGGCCACTCTGTGGACTTCTCAAGCTGTTCCCACCCTCCCCATTCCATGACTGGGCCACCATTTTGCCTTTTTGGCCTGGTTGACATCATCATTTATTTGCCCCTTTTTCGGATCTGTCAGAAGGAAGGAAAAATGAGACGCACAACAGATCCTGTCTATGTAGCAGCTGTGAGGCCTACATGACATGGTCTCTATTTTGCATCAGAAATGGCTTATGATTTGGTAGCCAAAAGCAGGAGTAGGTACAAAACACAGAAGACATGCAAATATTCCATTCATGTGTCATCTCTGTTTTGGATCCACTCCTGTTTTTTTGGGCTTTAGCAATACTGATGGATTACTGACCAAATACTGACCGAGTGATGCTCAACAGACAGGATCAGTTTTTTTGGGGTTATTGTTCTGACGGATCAGAGGAAGAGCAAAATAATCAGTTACGTCAACACAAATTTACTGCTGACACCCCCTCCACTCTGTCGGGGGGGCTCTACTTGTATAATGGTTTAATAGAACAGGTTCTGTAGAAATCTATGTGGAATTAGTGAATCGGTGTAAAAGGAGTGCGCTCTTTCACACTATAGTAGGATCTTGGGCCTCTGCACGCTTGTTTATACCTGTCGCGAACATTGACCTGTAAGGCTGAGTTCACACTTGAGTTATTTGGTCAGTTATGGCCCCATAACTGTCCAAATACGTTAAGTGTGCAGTGATTCGACGCCTTTCATCTACATGTCAAATGCACTCACAGTATTGTGTCACTACCAAGGCAGGCTCCCTATGCGTGTTACTGCAAGGCACAATGTTCTACACCACTATACAGGCTCTCTGCAGCCAGGAAATAACTGTTTTTTAACACGATTCACCACAAATAAATTTGAATCTAATCTTTACGGAAAATTTGGTGAACCGGCTCTAATCTCTAATAATAATAGATAATAATTATTTCTGCAATAGTAAGGACCATAGGTCATTATTATTTACAAACCATAAGTTATATACTGTATGTGGAACATTTCATGCTCAAAACATCAATACGTTTTTTTTTTTTTTCATGAATGATACTTATAGATAAGGTATGTTACCTGTTAATCTTGTCCAAATGTTCAGAAAGAATAAATGGGTCATCACCGGCAGTACTCTGGGCAGAAAATAGATAAAGTACATTCATAAATTTTATCTTATAGAGCTGTGATGGCTAACCTTCGGCACGCCAGCTGTGGTAAAACTATGACTCCCAAGATGTACACTTGCTTGGCTGAACTCCATAGAAAAGAATGGAGCATGCTAGGAGTCATAGTTTCACCACAGCTGGCGTGCCGGAGGTTAGCCATCACTGCAGATGATAATCTTAAAACGTCAAATATATTTCAAACGTATTTTCTACATCAAATACTAAATTAAAATAATACCTTTATGTCCTAGAAACTGCATGCACTAAAATAATCTTCCCTGTAAACTTCCAAATAATAATAAACAATTTGTTTCATTTTATTTTCACAACATAGTGAGGCTTATGTATCAAAATGGAAAAATACAGCTTATTCTCTACAGGAACCAGCAGGAGCTCAGCTTTAATTTTTTAAACTACTCTGAACAATCGAAATTTGCAGTGTAATTGATGATACGGCCAACAGACGATTTTGATAAGTAAGGCCTGTTTGTGTCCTCATTTCATGCCAATAAAGACATACAGTACAAAACAAATACATGAAAGAGCGAGAAAAATAAAAAAATAAAACAAGCATTGTATGTGTACTTTTTATACTTTTGCATCTATTGAAAAAAACATTCTATTCAAAGCCTTCTGTGTGTTTTGCAGTCCCTGACACAACTCTTTCCGCACAAAGATACAACTTAAATATTTAAACAAATTCTGAAACTATTTTTTCTCATATTTTCAAGAACTCATTATCAAATAAACCATATGCAGGTACCTCTTTATGATAAGCATCAAGTACACCAGTAATGTCTTCTTTGGATGGACTTTTCAATGTTACTAGGTGTTTTTCTAAGGAAGAGATCTTTAAAAGAAAATACAGTTGCTAAGTAAATGGAAGTTAAATAAACCACATGCAAAATAAAATATCTGAATGTATCATACATATTGATTTCTACACCATTGCTATTTACTAAGTGATAGTCTTTGAAGGGGTTTTTCAGCAGTTCCAGAGTTTTTCAATTTACACCCCAGCCAGCTGTCCTTATGGAAGAATTGAATACTTAACTGCTCAACACTACTCTATTAGAGCCCCTTTTGGCTCCCTTCACTGGTCTTCTGGATGGGTGCGGTAACCTGCACCGCTGCAGCCAATGACTGGCTTCAGTGGTGACATGTCCCCAAGTTGCATGTCACTACTGGGTCCACGGACAGAACAACTTCTGTAGTGGCTGCTACGGGACCTGCATTGATTTTCAAGACCCAGGCCTAATTGATGGCTGTCATCCATTACGACCCTGGTCTCATTCCCCAGTCTGTGCTCTCCCCAGCAGGTGTGATGCAGTGATACCATCGCATCTGCTGGACTAAGGAGAAAAGCACATTGGCCGAGGATCCTTTCCCAGCCTATCCTCGGTCTGTGTGCTATCTTACTCAGGCAGGAGAGATTATATCATTGCATCCCCTCCAAACAACGGTAAGTAATGAGTAGTAAGTGTTTTATAAAACAAAATAATAATAAAAAAAATATCATTAGACTTTGAAAATAAAATATAAATTCAACCTTTTTTGAATCAACAAAATGAGTAGCAATTCCAGCCTTTTGAACGTCCCTTCCCTTTAATCTGAATCCAGTAAGGGCAATAAATAAACCAATCTTTCCTGGAAGGCGTGGTAAAAAGTATCCTCCCCCAACATCAGGAAATAGGCCTGCAGTAAAAAAGAAAACAAAACCTTTAAAATATGTACATTTCAGAACGAAAATTAAAATAACATAACAAATGCATTAACCCCTTCCCAACATCTGCCATACATGTACAGCGCAACGAGAAGTGACTTTTCGACAGCTGTCACACAGGTATGGCACCCTGATAGGGCAGGTGTAGAAACTGTGTCCACTCGATCAGCAGCAGGGGCCCGGTTATTACTAACAGCCAGGCCCCTACTGCATCCTCCAGCATCGGTGAAAACACACGCATTAACTTTCTATGCCGGAGTCAACGCTAACTGCAGCATCGGGTCCCTGCGCTGTGGTGATGGGGACCTGATGGCTCGCATGGCAGCCTGATGCCTTCCCCAGTCATCGGAGCCTACTATCTACAAAAGCCTATGAGACCCAGCACCCTATGAGACCCCATAAACTAAGATAGGTAATTCAATACCGATAAGAGAGAAGCCTTTATTATTTCAGTGCCATTGTGCCAACCAAAATCATCCAGTCTGAACCCCTTAGGGGGCCAGGTTTTAATGATGACCATCCTCATCTCTTGCTGGCTTTACTTCTTTAAATTCATTCTTCAAAGTCTCCATGTCCTAGAAAAGTCAGCAAGATGCAGAGAGAGGAGGAGCTGGATGTTCCTGATGACATATTCTCATCAATATTATATGATCTGGAAACGGAGGAAAAGCAGATGGCAGAAGTAGGGCTCCCACTTGTAGGGCAGTAGAGCACTGGGATTGGAGAAGTGAGTATGCCAGAGCTGATTAATATTCTGTTTACTGTAAAATAACTTGCAGGAGATTGCAGGCAAGAACAGCAATAATATGTATATTGTGCCCCACCTAACCAGCCAAACCCCATACCAGCAACAGCCCCTATTTAAAGGTGCATTAAAGGTGCCACGTGGCCATTAACAATAAAGGTTGACTATATAGTGCAGTTGTTTTTAAATGAAAGGCAGCTGCGGGCTAATTGACTGCAACCCGCCCGCAGCATGGACGCTCCGCGTGGCTGTACCCTAATGCAGAGTGGCCTCGGTGTACCTGATTTATTGAGATTTGTGATAAATTCATTCATAACAAATGAAATCTCTTCGTGAACGTCAGCGAAGCTGCCAAATCTCTAGTATTGATATTGAGATCATGAATGACTCTGGTCAGGGGATACATGTTTGGAGATTCATGGGATTTGTCTATGATGATAAGGTATTTGACAATTATTTAAAAAAATGAATATGATCTATTTATCAATGATAAATTGATATTGATGTGGGAAACAATGAAGGCAGTGATCAGGGGTAAGATATATTCATATGTATGGTGTAAGGAAAAAGAAAAGCTTCAGACCTTATTAATACAAATAAAACATATACCAAATGTTTCAATAAAATAAACCAAACCAACCACAGAAAACAAGACTAAATGGCAAGAAGCAAAATACATTTATGATAATCTCCTAGATAAGACTGAACACCAATACATTACAAGAAAAGACATGAAGTTTGTATGCTCATGGTAACAAATCTATTTGCAAGACTTGCTAAGGGCTACGTCAAATTAACCATATAAAAGCTATAAGATATGAAAACCAAGATATTGTTAATAATCATACTCAAATAGCTAATTTCTTCGCGGAATATTATAGCCATCTGTATGACAAATGAAAGGAGCCTGACAAACTGGATATTAAAACCTTTTCAGACAAAGTATCCATGAAAAAGTTGTCGGCGGATAAGTTTTTGGATATAAATATCCAGAGAAGAGATAGAAAAAATAATCCAAAATGTTCCATTAGGAAAGGTCCCAGATCCTGACGGCTATGCATCTGAATTTTTTAAATGATAAAAAAAAGTGATTGTAAAGTGATTGAAATCCTAAGACGTATAATGAGACTTACTTAGAAGTAAAATTACTGCCATCATCTAATCTAGCATACATCACACTTATACCGAAAAAACAGATGGGCAACGTGTTGACATGCTCATAAAGACCGATCTCATTACTTAACCAGGACATCAAGATACTAACAAAAATTATAGCCAATAGGCTAACATTAGTTATCCCAGAACTGAAAGGAGATCATCAAATGGGATTTCTTAAGGGGAGATCTAGAATTTGAAACTCAGGAAGGCGATACAGATGCCTGTATTGTACTGCGGGGCAGGGAAGGGAGAGGCGTCTCCCCTGCCCATTCCTCTGATAGGCTGCAGGCTATCAGAGGCCGGCTCAGGCGGCGAGATGATGTCATCGCGCCGCCTGAGCCGTACAGCGCAGGACACAGGCCGGAAGAGGCCTGCATCGCATCGCTGCCAGCCTGATGGAGGTAAGTATTAGTGTTCATTTTTTTTCCATTGCAGCAGTTATGGACCGGAGCTCTATCGGGGACACTGGGGGCATTTTTAGGGGCACATGGGGGCATTTTTACTGGCACTGGGGGCATTTTACTGGCACTGGGGGCATTTTTACTGGCACATGGGGGCACTGGGGACATTTTACTGGCACTGGGGGCATTTGTTACTGGCACATGGGGGCACTTGTTACTGGCACATGGGTGCACTGGGGGCATTTATTACTGGCACATGGGAGCACTGGGGGCATTTCTTACTGGCACTTGGGGGCATTTCTTTATGGCATGGGAGCACTGGGGGCATTTTTACTGGCACTGGGGGCATTTTTCTGGCACATGGGTGCACTGGGGGCATTTCTTACTGGCACATAATTTGAGGGGCATCTATGGGTGCACAGTGGGGACATTAGTACTGTTGGGGGCACTATTACTAACAAGTGCACTCTGGCAGAGAATTATTAGTTAGGACTTTGGGGGCACTATTACTGTGGGGGCACCCTGGCACAGTATCAGCGCAGTTATTTCTGGGGGACGTTATGTTTACACTATTACGGGACACTATTTGCTGGGCGCAGTTATTTTAGGACACTGTGTGCCAATAATTATTGAAGGGCACTGTCTGTGTGGTACTAGTGGCACAGTACTGGGGGTGGTAGGATGATTTGTCCAGAAGACGGGAGGATGATGGAAAAGTAGTAAACTAAGATTTTTTTCACCCCACCAGTAAGAATCATCCCCTGGACGAACGAGCAACAAAGGAGGATCTCCCCTGGACAACGAGCTGGATCATCTCCTGGACACCCCTAGAGACGAGCAACTACTGCTAAGTACCCCCTGTATCAACCCCTGACTGCCCTGATATATATTGCCCTGATTTAACCCCTGCTTACCCCCTGTATCAACCCCTGACTGCCCTGCTCCCTGATTTAACCCCTGCCGCCTTGCTAGCCCTGTGGACCCCTGCTGCCCCCTGCTCCCTGTGGATCCTTGCCTTGCTAGCCCTGTGGACCCCTGCTGCCCCCTGATCCCCAGAACCCCTGCAATTAACCCCTGCCAGCCCTGCCTGGACCCTAACCCCTGCAATATCCCTACCAGACCCCTGCCTTGCTGTTAACCCCTTACACCCCAGCAATACTGCACTGGTGACCCCTGCCCTGCCCTAACCAATCCCTTGATCCCCTGTTGCTGTTATTTAACCCCTTTGATTTCCAGGGACAGTATAGTATAGGTGAGGGTGGGCTGTTATATTGGTGTGAGTGTATTATTTAGTAAGTATTGTGGGTGGAACTAATTGTGGGAAGTGTGCAGTGTAGGTAGTTTTAGTATTTTGTGGTGCAACTGTATACATATATATTTATAAGCCATTTATATAAATATATATGGATATAGTGTAAATAAATAAACAGTAGACCTTGTTTTGTATAATAAAGTCTTGTATTATTTAAAAATACAGTTTACGTGGTCTTTATAGACGCCGCTATAGCTTAAGCGTGAAGGGAATAGAATAGTGTGGGAAATAAATAGGCGGAGCTAGCGTCAGCCGGTCACGCTTATTTATGCATATTAATTAATAATATTCAACAAAATATTATTAATTAATTAACCCTTTAACACACTCCCATAGCAATGCATGTCCAGGAAAACCATGCAGGATAGAGAAACTGTGTGACTTTCCAAGGTTTGGAACACGTTGTAGCCTCATCACGTGGGGGCGAATGGATAATTTGCTGCTGCGTAAGGAGGCGCAATGGATTTTTACCTTGAAGACTCTAAAGCCCTATGGGTTAAATTATTTTGTGTCCTATACTTGCTTTTTATAATGGCCATATGAAGGGTTAATTTGGTGATTAAATTTTACCTTTCAAATCTAGACTGATGTTCTTTGTCTCTTTTTGCTCTATAGATATAGTATAATGAATGCCCACCGATTCTATGTATGTCTTACTGTAATTAAAATAGAGCCGCGTAATAGTCACTGTTAATTGCTACTATGTATCCTCCATTGCCATAATAGTACATCTGGGACGGACGCAGCGATGTTCCCTGTTGTACAGGGATTGGCTGTGCCGTCTCCTAGTTCGGCCCATGGGGGAGGAGCATTATGCTTTTAAACACCGGAATCACTGTGTCACGGCCGCCACAGTGCCGGGTTGTTACCCACGCTGCGCACACAGTAGTTAGGTGTGCAGCGTGCTACAGGTGAAGGCATTGAACCATGCTGATATACGCTAGGCTTGGCTCCTGATGACGGTCACGCAACAGTGACTCAGAAACGCGTTGAGCCTCAGCGCTACTGGTTCAGAGAACTGTGCTACCAGTTTACTGTAGCAGGTGTGGGGAGTTAAAGGGGTTTTCCCACGAAGCAAAAATCACTGACCGGCATTATTATTTAATAACAAAATTTTCCCCCATAAGGTCTATTTAAAAAAAATGGATATTTCTAATACAAAATAAATATGCAGCACACTACCTATGTTGGTGTTTATTTGCTCGTTGCCTAGGGTTGCCGACCATACACATCTTCCGTGTGTATGGTCGCGTCTGGATATTTCCCCCCCCCTCATGCACGCGCCGCGGCCCGGCGTTCAGAGATGGCATCGCTGCTGTAAGACGCCGCGCATGCGCTGTATGCACAAGCCAGCGGCGCCTCGTATCTCGGCCAGCGCCGCTGGCTTGTACATACAGCGCATGCGCGGGGATTCGCCGGCACCTCGCTGCTCTATGCGCAAGCCAGCGGCGCTTCCGAGATACGAGGCGCCGCTGGCTTGTGCATACAGCGCATGCGCGGCGTCTTACAGTAGCGATGCCATCTCTGAACGCCGGGCCGCGGCGCGTGCATGAGGGGGGGGAAATATCCAGACGCGACCATACACACGGAAGATGTGTATGGTCGGCAACCCTAGGCAACGAGCAAATAAACACCAACATAGGTAGTGTGCTGCATATTTATTTTGTATTAGAAATATCCATTTTTTTTAAATAGACCTTATGGGGGAAAATTTTGTTATTAAATAATAATGCCGGTCAGTGATTTTTGCTTCGTGGGAAAACCCCTTTAAGCTGACGGGAGTGTGGGCTTGCTGGAGGGGTTGTGGTGGCTGCATGGGTGTATTTCATCCCCTTATTAATAGCTCTGGGGATATCCATGTGCCAGTACCCCTGGTCTCATATAATTGGGAGGCCGATAATTCAGCTTTTTATGCCCACCTAGCCCCCCCCCCCCCCTCATTTCTTGTATTGTGGCATACAGACAATAAAAATATTGCCACAAATACGGCACATCTTTGTTTTGTGGGCGAAACACCATAAGCAGAATAAGGTTATATGCTGGGCTCCTTGACTGCTTGGTATTCCACCTTTAGCCTGATTGGTATATGGTGTTTAAACAGGGATTTAATAAAGTGTTTTTAAAGCGAAAAAAAAAAATATTTATTTGGAGATCGCTAAATAATATAATCAGTGTGTATACAGTTAATTGATCCATCATGAACTCCACTGAAAGTCAATGGGGGACGGATATGGTCAGAGTTACATCGATCCGTCCCCACTGACTTGCATTGTGGGGCATGACAGATCCGTCTTGCTCTGCATCCCATGATCGAAAGAAAACCGCAGCTTGATGTGGTTTGCTCTCCAGTGTGGGAATGCAACCAAACTGAACGGAATGCTTCAAAAAGCTGTTCAGTTACGTTTTGTCCCCTTTGACAATGAATGGGGAGAAAACGGAAGCGTTTTTCTCCAGTATTGAGATCCTATGACGGATCTCAATACCGGAAAATAGAAACGCTAGTGTGAAAGTAGCCTATTACTGTTTATTTATGAAAATAAAGACCTTGTTTAGTAGATATAATAATTTAATGGGCACAATGAAGAAAAAGTATAAAATATCATAAGCACCATAGATATCACATAGAAGAAAAAAGTCACAAGGGATCTATAGGCTCTAAATGGAAAAAAAAGATACAAAATATATACACAAAGAAATACAAAAAAAATTGTGAATATTAATCATAAAATAAGGGTATTAATTCACTCTGAAATGTGAAGAGAAATACACTGGAGAATAATACACCAAGCCATCTATGCCTTTAACCTACCACTTGAGAAATATATTAAGGGTTTTATACAACAGTGTCCCAAATAGGTCAAGGTAAAGGCTGATTTAATATATGGCCGTGTCCTAATTTGAGGACATTTTAGGATGATGTCAATTCTCTGGTAGAGAAGGTGAGGGGAATACTGACTAGCAAAAAACAAACAAATGCAACAGCAACACTCTGCAATGCAACACTCTGCAAACACAAATAACAAACTAAAGGCTACTTTGACACTTGCGTTTGCAGGATCCGTTTGTGAGATCCGTCACAGGCTCTCACAAACGGTCCTGAACTGATCAGTTTTGTCCTAATGTGTTATGAATGGAAAAGGATCTGTTCAGAATGCATCAGTTTGCTTCAGTTCAGTCTCCATTCCGTTTTGGAGGCAGACACTAAAACGCTGCTTGCTGCGTTTTGATGTCCGCATGAAGAAACTGATGCAAACGGATCCGTCATGATTTACAATGTAAGTCAATGGGGACGGATCCGTTTTGTCTGACACAACAGAAAACGGATCCGTCCTCCATTGACTTTCAATGGAGTTCAAGACGGATCCGTCTTTGCTATGTAAAAGATAATACAAACGGATCCGTTCAGAACGGATGCAGACGGTTATATTATCATGACGGATCGGTTTGTGAGAGCCTGGACGGATCTCACAAACGGATCCTGCAAACGCAAGTGTGCAAGTAGCCTAAAGTTTATCTCTTCTAGACAGGAAACTAACACTAATTACCACATTCACTGGTGCCGTATTGGCCACCATTAAAATACAGACTAGGGGGCGCATTCACACAACCGTAGTGTTTTGTGGATCAGCAAAACACGGATGCCGGCCCATGTGCATTCCACAATTTGCGGACTGCACATGGCCACAACTATAATAGAAAAAGTCCAATTTCTAGAATAGAAATGCAGTGGAATGGAATCACAGATGCAGACAGCACACGGTGTGCTGTCCAAATCTTTTGCAGGCCCATTGAAATGAATGGGTCCGCACCCGTTCCGCAAAATTGCCGTCTGAATGAGCCTGATCCATGGTTTCATGTTTTACATGTCAAAACTGGATCATCTAATGAAAAAATTACGTTTTTGGATATGCTACCTGTTTAATTTATGTTTACCTGTTTTTACTTGCAGCAAAGAAGACCATATTGGATCATTAGATATATGGATATATGCCTTGCCGCCTTCATATGCACATATGAGGATTATATTAATGAAATTGATTCTATTGAAACTAAGGTCCCAAAGGAAAGAGAATATCTACCGTACAGACCAAATGTTTGGACGCACCTTCTCATTCAAAGAGTTTTCTGTATTTTCATGACTATGAAAATTGAAGATTCACACTGAAGGCATCAAAACTATGAATTAACACATGTGGAATTATATACTTAACAAAAAAGTGTGAAACAACTGAAAATATGTCTTATATTCTAGGTTCTTCAAAGTAGCCACCTTTTGCTTTGATGACTGCTTTGCACACTCTTGGCATTCTCTTGATGAGCTTCAGTCTTGAAAGAGTTCCCAGATATGCTTACCACTTGTTAGCCCTTTTGCTTTCACTCTGCGGTCCAGCTCACCCCAAACCATCTCGATTGGGTTCAGGTCTGGTGACTGTGGAGGCCAGGTCATCTGGCGTAGCACCCCATTACTCTCCTTCTTGGTCAAATAGCCCTTACACAGTCTGGAGGTGTGTTTGTGGTCATTGTCCTGTTGATAAATAAATGATGGTCCAACTAAACGCAAACCGGATGGAATAGCCGCTGCAAGATGCCGTGGTAGCCATGCTGGTTCAGTATGCCTTCAATTTTGAATAAATCTCCAACAGTGTCACCAGCAAAGCACCCCCACACCATCACACCTCCTCCTCCATGCTTCACGGTGGGAACCAGGCATGTACAGTCCATCCGTTCACCTTTTCTGCTTCGCACAAAGACACAGTGGTTGGAACCAAAGATCTCAAATTTGGACTCATCAGACCAAAGCACAGATTTCCACTGGTCTAATGTCCATTCCTTGTGTTCTTTAGCCCAAACAAGTCTTTTCTGCTTGTTGCCTGTCCTTAGCAGTGGTTTCCTAGCAGCTATTTTACCATGAAGGCCTCCTGCACACAGTCTCCTCTTAACAGTTGTTGTAGAGATGTGTCTGCTGCTAGAACTCTGTGTGGCATTGACCTGGTCTCTAATCTGAGCTGCTGTTAACTTGCAATTTCTGAGGCTGGTGACTCGGATGAACTTATCCTCTGCAGCAGAGGTGACTCTTGGTCTTCCTTTTCTGGGGCGGTCCTCATGTGAGCCAGTTTCTTTGTAGCGCTTGATGGTTTTTGCGACTGCACTTGGGGACACTTTCAAAGTTTTCCCAATTTTTCGGACTGACTGACCTTCATTTCTTAAAGTAATGATGGCCGCTGTTTTTTTTTTACTTAGCTGCTTTTTTCTTGCCATAATACAAATTCTAACAGTCTATTCAGTAGGACTATCAGCTGTGTATCCACCTGACTTCTGCCCAACACAACTCATGGTCCCAACCCCATTTATAAGGCAAGAAATCCCACTTATTAAACCTGACAGGGCACACCTGTGAAGTGAAAACCATTTCAGGTGACTACCTCTTGAAGCTCATCAAAAGAATGCCAAGAGTGTGCAAAGCAGTAATCAAAGCAAAAGGTGGCTACTTTGAAGAACCTAGAATATAAGACATATTTACAGTTGTTTCAGACTTTTTTGTTAAGTATATAATTCCACATGTGTTAATTCATAGTTTTGATGCCTTCAGTGTGAATCTACAATTTTCATAGTCATGAAAATACAGAAAACTCTTTGAATGAGAAGGTGTGTCCAAACTTTTGGTCTGTACTATACGTTATCATTATCATGTCATTTTTTACCTCCATGTGACTGAGTGATTAGAGTGCATAGCACTATACTGATATTTAATTCTTACTCATATACGGCTGTGGGTGGTGCCTCAGGTTAGTGCACCATATTCCACTGAACAGAAGAGGTGAGCCACTGTGAATTTAAATACTTTGAAAAGTAATTTGGCCTGAGTTAGGAGCACGCAGAGACAGTATGGTGCATTATTAGTGAGACTTAATAAAATGACAAACCTACCCTAAGCGCCCACATTAGGTAAAAGAAGTGTGCGCTGAGCATGACCTTGTCTCTACCCCCTTAGGCCTTGTTACTAATAACAAAGCATAAGAGGGCAGAGACAAAGTCATGGTAAGCGCACACTTCTTTTACCTAATGTGGGCACTTAGCATGACCTTGTCTCTACCCCCTTACGCCTTATTATTTGTATCATTGCTATATGGTATTCCCCACTGCATTATTCTTTGTGGTTTGAAGCCTGCCCATCGTTATTCACCTCTATCACTATGGTTATTAAGATTGTTTCTCTTAACGTTAGAGGGCTTAGCTCCCCATATAAATGTTCCAAGGTAAGTAAGGAATCTCTTAGGCAAAGAGCGGACATACTCTGCCTTCAGGAGACTCATTTAAACACTGAGGATCTGTGTAGACTAAAATACAACCATTTTTCTCATATCTTCCAGCTCCAGCCATACATAAGAAAAGAGGTGTCACTATTGATATTAAAAACACTGTTACATTTTTTCTTTCTAAAAAGATAATGGATAGCGAGGGTAGGTTTGTCATTTTATTATGTCTCACTAATAATACAATATATAATGCACCATACTGTCTTTGTGTGCTTCCAACTCAGGCCAAATTACTTTTCAAATTACCCAAGGAGCATTCTACAGCTTCTTCTGCATCATCCTCCATCATCCATCATCATCTTTTTCTCTCTATTACATAGGCAAAGCCTATAAACCTGTACATCAGATATATACTACTCAAATACAACTCCTTGCTCAACAGTTTTCCAAGTGTGAAGTTACGAAAACGACTGCCTTGTTAAAACTCAACAAAACCCCTGGGCCATATGGAGTCATTAATTAGTTTTATAAAACTCATGGATCACTTTTATGCTTAAATTTAGCTAGACTCTAATTTGCTCCCTCAGATTGGCTCCTTTCCGCCAGAAATCTTAGAGGCTGTAATTGTGACTCTCCCTAAACTGGGAAAACCCTCCTAATGCACTGGCCAACTTTCATCTGATTTCACTATTGAACACAGATCTTAAGTTCTATTCTAAATTAATGGCTAATCATCTAACTATTTTACTGACATTCAATGATGGTGATCAGGTTGGATTTGTGAAGGGGCTCCAGATATCAGATGGTACTCATCGATTTCAGAATATTTTATTGGTGGTAAAGGCAACCCAAACTTGATTGTGTACATTGTGTACACTCTCTCTCTCTGCAATCCTTTAAAAGTTTGGTTTTACCCCTTCTTTAATTAAGTCTATCATGTCTTTATATACTTTCTCTTTAAATATATGTTCTGCTATGTTTGAACTCACCTGAAGATAGTGTACCTTATCTGTTAGAGTTGATATCATTGAACGATTTGGGGAAGCTAGCTATTATAAAATCAGTGCCACCAAGGCCCTGCTTTTGGTCATAGGATTTTCACCGACAGTTAAATCTACATTATCAAGTCAGTTACCCTTTAAATAGGCTATTGATGGTGTTCCGTATTTACACATTAACTTTACTTTTCCTCCCCAATGCCTTCAACAAGTCAATCTTTCTCTCATTATCTTATTTCTTGGCTAGGACAGAAAGCTGCTGTCAAAATGTTAATTCTGCCAAAAGGGCTATACTATTTTCATAATCTCCCTATAGTCATTCCACTTACAGTCCTTACACACATTCAAGCAGTATTTCTCAACTTTATTTGGAATAAATATTATTATATAATATTCAGCCCATTTACTTTCAGTTCAGAAAAGTCACTCCAGAAGTTCATTGAGGATCTCTGAACGATCCAATGTTGTCCTAAATGACTGATGAAGATAAATAGAATCCACCTGTGTGTAATCAAGTCTCCGCATAAATGCACCTGCTCTGTGATAGTCTCAGGGTTCTGTTTAAAGCACAGAGAGCATCATGAAGACCAAGGAACACACCAGGCAGGTCCGTGATACTGTTGTGGAGAAGTTTAAAGCCGGATTTAGATACCAAAAGGTTTCCCAAGCTTTAAACATCCCAAGGAGCACTGTGCAAGCGATCATATTGAAATGGAAGGAGTATCAGACCACTGCAAATCTACCAAGACCCGGCCGTCCCTCTAAACTTTCATCTCAAACAAGGAGAAGACTGATCAGAGATGCAGCCAACAATCAGTCGAACACTTCACAAATCTGGCCTTTATGGAAGAGTGGCAAGAAGAAAGCTATTTCTCAAAGATATCCATAAAAGGTCTCGTTTACAGTTTGCCACAAGCCACCTGGGAGACACACCAAACATGTGGAAGAAGGTGCTCTGGTCAGATAAAATCAAAATCGAACTTTTTGGAAACAATGCAAAACGATATGTTTGGCGTAAAAGCAACACAGCTCATCACCCTGAACACACCATCCCCACTGTCAAACATGGTTGTGGCAGTATCATGGTTTGGGCCTGCTTTTCATCAGCAGGGACAGGGAAGATGGATAAAATTGATGGGAAGATGGATGGAGCCAAATACAGGACCATTCTGGATGAAAACCTGTTGGAGTCTGCAAAAGACCTGAGACTAGGACGGAGATTTATCTTCCAACAAGACAATGATCCCAAACATAAAGCAAAATCTACAATGGAATGGTTAAAAAATAAATGTATCCAGGTCTTAGAAAGGCCAAGTCAAAGTCCAGACCTGAATCCAATTGAGAATATGTGGAAAGAGCTGAAAAGTGCTATTCACAAACGCTCTCCATCCAACCTCAAAGAGCTTGAGCTGTTTTGCAAGGAAGAATGGACAAAAATTTCAGTCTCTAGATGTGCAAAACTGATAGAGACATACCCCAAGCGACTTGCAGCTGTAATCGCAGCAAAAGGTGGCGCAACAAAGTATTAATGCAAGGGGGCCAAATAATTTTGCACGCCCCACTTTTCAGTTTTATTATTACAAAAAAAAGTTTAAATGATCCAATAAATTTCGTTCCACTTCACAATTGTGACCCACTTGTTGTTGATTCTTCACCAAAAATTTAAAATGTTATATCTTTTTGTTTGAAGCCTGAAATGTGGCAAGGTTGAAAAGTTTCAGGGGGCCGAATACTTTTGCAAGGCACTGTAGGTGCGCACTAAAACCTGACAATGTGTGGTGTCAGGTCACAGTGCAGCAGAAGTCAGAAGAAGACCAGAGGTAGGAAGTGTGGTCCAGAGCAGGAAAGGTATGTTACTTAGTTTTTTTGTCTGATGGAGTTTTTGGTTCTGATGTAAGGTCTGAGGAGGAACGGAGATATGATGGTTCTATGCTAAAGAGGTCTGAAGGGGTCTGATCCAGGGTCTTAAGAAACTTGGGGGTCTGATGTAAGGATGAATGCGGTGGGGTCTGATCTGAGGTCTCAGAAGGAATGGGGATCTGATATGGAGGTTTGATGGAGCTTGGGGGTTCTGATAAAAAAAATTCTTATTTTTTTCCTGTATATTCTAGGTGCGTCTTCTGGTCCGGTGCATCTTATGGAGGGAAAAAGCAAACAATATGAAGCCACAATAAAAAGATCCCTCCTCCAGTTAATAATAGAGAAGTCTGAAATGCTTCAACAAGCTATTTATAATATGATATATATATCTTTTAACAGCAAAAGAAAAAACTACGATTACTTGATTCAGTCAAAAATTGAATAAAAAAGAGGGAGGGAAAACCCTTAGTGCCGTTGTGGAGGCTACGGGAAATCCAATTAGTGGTAAGTAATTACCATCTTTCCCTAACGCCTCCCCAAAGGTGCTGATCGGAGGATTTTCAGAGAATGTAAAGCTAGGGAGGGACTATAGCTGAAAGGACCTTTCATCCAAATGCTAAATCCTGATTTGTTAAGACATCTAAATTATAATGTTTAAAGAAAGTGATAAGGATAGACCATGTAGCAGCCCTGCAGATCTGGTCTACAGAAGCCAATCCTCTCTCCCTGGAAAGAGCAGAAAGAACTACATTTAAATCCCTCCGGGGACCCTGACAAAGTAGGCTGGATGGAGCCTGTCTGTCCCTTTAATAAACCTCTTAACTAAGCAAAGGTCTGCCAATTTAATGTCTAAGCACTAAGGGCCCATCCCTGGACCTTAAGGGCATTTGTTCTGAGTCCTTTATCGAACCCTGCCTAAAGGAAGTCCAAAACTAGACCTACATCTAGCTGACTTTGTTTATCCCATCTGCTGGCAGTAAAGTAAAAAAAGTGTTCCATGTTCTTATGTAAATTTTGTAAGTGATCTCTTTCCAACTCTGTAGAAGAGTAGACACTACAGCTTCCGACAGGCCTCTTTGTCTTAGAAGGCAACGCTCAACCTCCAAGCTGTCAAATCCAGTTGAGGAATGTTTGGATAAAAAACGGACCTTGATGTAGAAGATCCAAAATTTTTGGGAGGGTCCAGAATCTTCCTGCTGATAGTCTTTGGAGTAGCAGGAACCAGGAACGTCTCGGCCAATATGGTATGATGAGAAGGAACTGAGCTCTGTCTTCCAAAGCTTTCATTAGAGTCTTTAGGATTAGTGAGAACAGAGGGAACGTGTAGAGAAGACCCTGGAGCCATGTTAGAGAGAAAGTATCTGTCTGCCCTAGGTCTTCCTGTGGACTAATTAAAACAAAATGTTCCACTTTCCTGTTTTCCCTTGTAGCGAACAGATGGGTAACCCCCCATTTCCGCTATCTGATGGAACACCTCCGAGTTTAAGGCCTCTCTGAGTGTTCGTCTGCTGAGGAAGTCCGCCAAATAGTTCTCTTCCCCTCTGAGGTGGACTACCGAAATTGATTTTAGATACCTCTCTCCCCAGGCAAATATCCTTGCTGACATTGAAACCAGTGGTCCACTCCTTGTTCCCCCCTGATGGTTTAAATAGGCTACTGTGGTTGCTACTTTCACATGGTGATCTTTTATTAAAGGGGTTTTCCAAGAATTTACTTCTGATGACCTATCCTCAGGATAGGTCATCAGTATCTAATCGGTGGGGGTCCAACACCTGGGACCCCCGCCAATCAGCTGTTTGAGAAGGTACCGGTGCTCCTGTGAGCGCCGCTACCTTCTCGCAGCTTACCAAGCACAGCGCCGTACATTGTACAGCAGCTGTGCTTGGTATCGTGCTCAGCCCCATTCACTTGAATGGGACTGAGCTGCTCCTAGGCCACGTGACCGATGAACATGACGTCACTGGCCTAGGAAAAGCTAAGAGAAGGCCGTGTCTCTCATGGGAGCGCTGGTGCCTTCTCAAACAGCTGATCAGCGGGGGTCCTGGATGTCGGACCCCCACCGATCAGATACTGATGACCTAGCCTGATAGGTCATTAGTAGTAAAATCCGGGAAAACCCCTTTAAATAATCTAGATTCAGGAAGGCTTGGAACACTGCTGACAGTCCCTGAGATTTGAAGAGGCCCGGGCATTTGAATGCTCCAGGTCCCCTGAACTAATTTGTTTCATGTGTGCACTCCATAGCCCCTGCTGCTTGCGTCAGTGGTGACCATTATTTGGTCCTCTGGTCACCACTGGACTCCTAGTTGGAGATGTTTTTTGATCATCCACAAACTTAAAGATCACTTTACTGATGCAGGCAGAACTACTTTCTTCCCCAAAGAGGATTGCTGCCTGTCCCATGTTGACAAAAGGAAGGACTGAAGAATCTTTGTGTGGGCCTGAGCCCACCTTACTGAGGGTATTGTTGAAGTCAGAAGACCTAGTAGTCACATAATCTCTCTTAATGATGCGGTATTTCTTGAGTGGAAGGATCTTACTGCATTGATTCATGCATCTTGATTTTGAGCAGGAAGAAAATGGGGAGCTAGTCTAGTAGTACTCCTAATAACACCTTCTGATGGCTTGGTACCAAACTTGATTTTTTCGATATTTATTAACCAACCTAGCGTATATAGGGTGTCTTTTACCACTTGAATCTGAGCAAGGAGATTTTGACTTGAATCTGCACCAATTAGTAGGTCGTCCAGGTAGGGCACTATCTGTATTCCACTTAGATATAGGAACCCTACAACATCTGTTATTATTGAGAGGTCAAAGGGGAGTGCCTGGAACTGGAAATGACAGAGCCGGACTCCGATGAAAACTGCAAATCTCAGAGCCATAAACTAATCTCTTCCTAGAAGATTTACCAGAGATCTGATGGATTCCATTTAAATTTTTTTGCAATTAATAAAACGGTTTAAGCTTCTTAAGTTTATTACTCTGAAGGACCCATTTGTTTTTTTGTTTTTGTTTTTTAAGGAGAAATAGTGAAGAATAGAACCCTTGCCTTTCCTCTGATACCGGGACCTTTACAATAACCTGTTTTTCTAGAAGAATGGAAATCTCTGCCTGAAGGGCACGTTCTCTGAGTGGATACACAAGTTTGTTGGGAGGGCCCTAAAATTCTATCCTGTACCAGACCTTATTATACAGTGCCTTGCGAAAGTATTCGGCCCCCTGGAACTTTTCAACCTTTTGCCACATTTCAGGCTTCAAACAAAAAGATATAACATTTTACATTTTTGGTGAAGAATCAAGTGGAAAGAAATTTATTGGATCATTTAAACTTTTTTTGTAATAATAAAACTGAAAAGTTGGGCGTGCAAAATTATTCGGCCCATTTACTTTCAGTTGAGAAAACTCACTCCAGAAGTTCATTGAGGATCTCTGAATGATCCAATGTTGTCCTAAATGACTGATGAAGATAAATAGAATCCATCTGTGTGTAATCAAGTCTCTGTATAAATGCACCTGCTCTGTGATAGTCTCAAGGTTCTGTTTAAAGCACAGAGAGCATCATAAAGACCAAGTAACAAACCAGGCAGGTCTGTGATACTGTTGTGGAGAAGTTTAACCCCTTCGCGACCAGCGCCGTACATGTATGGCGCTGGGGCGATGCGGGCACATGGCGCCCGCTCGCGGGTGCGGCGGGCGTCATGGCCGGCAAGTCTCTGCTGTTTCTAACAGCAGAGACTTGCCGCTACCTACTGTGTCGGCGGCGTCTTCCAGGGTGACTAGATGCCGTGATCACACGTGATCACGGCATCTAGTTGCGTCTAAACCCGGAAGCGTTCGCTTCCGGGTGGTGTACAGACACCCCGTGTGGCCAATCGGGGTGTCTGTACACCATATGAAAACTGTAATCCTCGCTGGTGAGGATTACAGTTTTCAAAGTGCAATTCTTATTCTGGCCACTAGATGGCAGGCCAGGATAAGAAATGAGCAATTCATGGATTTCTGAGTCTATAAAACCCAGAATTGCTCATAAAGAAAAAAAAAAAAAGCCACAATATATAAGCCCATATTTGAGCTTTCTAATAGTAAAAAAAAAATTAAAAAAAATGTTAAAAAATATATAAAAAATAAAAAAGATGTAAAAGTTCAAATCACCCCCCTTTCCGTATAAGTAAAAAATAAATACCTAAATAACAATAAATATAGACATCATGGGAATCACCGTGACCGAAAACGCCCGTACTTTTAAAATATAAAAAAAAAAATTCCAATACGGCGAATTGTGTGGCGGAAAAAAGCCGCGAAAAATGGCGATTTGCCGTTTTTTGTCGCTTTTTTTTTCTAAAAAAAATTAAATAAAAAGTGATCAAAAAGTCATACACACCCCAGAATGGTATCAATAAAAACTTCAGATCGTCCCGCAAAAAATTAGCCCCCATACAGCTCTGTACACATAAATACCAAAAAGTTATAGGGGTCAAGATTTATTATTTAGAGTTATGGCTGTTTGAAGGCAGGGAGCGCAAAACGAAAATGCAGAACCGAAAAAAGCTCCGGGCGCGAAGGGGTTAAAGCCGGATTTGGATACCAAAAGATTTCCCAAGCTTTAAACATCCCAAGGAGCACTGTGCAACCGATCATATTGAAATGGAAGGAGTATCAGACCACTGCAAATCTACCAAGACCCGGCTGTCCCTCTAAACTTTCATCTCAAACAAGGAGAAGACTGATCAGAGATGCAGCCAAGAGGCCCATGATCACTCTGGATGAACTGCAGAGGTCTACAGCTGAGGTGGGAGAGTCTGTCCATAGGACAACAATCAGTCGAACACTTCACAAATCTGGCCTTTATGGAAGAGTGGCAAGAAGAAAGCTATTTCTCAAAGATATCCATTAAAGTTCTCGTTTACAGTTTGCCACAAGCCACCTTGGAGACACACCAAACATGTGGAAGAAGGTGCTCTGGTCAGATGAAACCAAAATCGAACATTTTTGGAAACAATGCAAAACGATATGTTTGGCGTAAAAGCAACACAGCTCATCACCCTGAACACACCATCCCCACTGTCAAACATGGTGGTGGCAGCATCATGGTTTGGGCCTGCTTTTCATCAGCAGGGACAGGGAAGATGGTTAAAATTGATAGGAAGATGGATGGAGTCAAATACAGGACCATTCTGGATGAAAATCTGTTGGAGTCTGCAAAAGACCTGAGACTAGGACGGAGATTTATCTTCCAACAAGACAATGATCCCAAACATAAAGTAAAATCTACAGTCATGGCCAAAAGTTTTGAGAATGATACAAATATTAACTTTTACAAAGTCTACTGCTTCAGTTTTTATAATGGCAATTTGCATATACTCCAGAATGTTATAAAGAGTGATCAGCTTAACAGCAATTACTTGCAAAGTCAATATTTGCCTAGAAAATGAACTTTATCCCCCAAAACACATTTCAACATCATTGCAGCCCTGCCTTAAAAGGACCAGCTAACATCGTTTCAGTGATTGCTCCATTAACACAGGTGTGGGTGTTAACGAGGACAGGGCTGGAGATCAATCTGTCATGATTAAGTAAGAATGACACCACTGGACACTTTAAAAGGAGGCTGGTGCTTGGCATCATTGTTTCTCTTCTGTTAACCATGGTTATCTCTAAAGAAACACGTGCAGTCATCATTGCACTGCACAAAAATGGCCTAACAGGGAAGAGTATCGCAGCTAGAAAGATTGCACCTCAGTCAACAATCTATCGCATCATCAAGAACTTCAAGGAGAGAGGTTCCATTGTTGCCAAAAAGGCTCTAGGGCGCCCAAGAAAGGCCAGCAAGCGCCAGGACCGTCTCTTAAAAGTGTTTCAGCTGCGGGATCGGGCTACCAGCAGTGCAGAGCTTGCTCAGGAATGGCAGCAGGCAGGTGTGAGTGCATCTGCATGCACTGTGAGGCGGAGACTCTTGGAGCAAGGCCTGGTCTCAAGGAGGGCAGCAAAGAAGCCACTTCTCTCCAGAAAAACATCAGGGACAGACTGATATTCTGCAAAAGGTACAGGGAGTGGACTGCTGAGGACTGGGGTAAAGTCATTTTCTCGGATGAATCCCCTTTTCGATTGTTTGGGACATCTGGAAAACAGCTTAATCGGAGAAGACGAGGTGAGCGCTACCACCAGTCTTGTCTCATGCCAACTGTAAAGCATCCTGAAACCATTCATGTGTGGGGTTGCTTCTCAGCCAAGGGAATCGGCTCTCTCACAGTCTTGCCTAAAAACACAGCCATGAATAAAGAATGGTACCAGAATGTCCTCCAAGAGCAACTTCTCCCAACCGTCCAAGAGCAGTTTAGCGATCAACAATGCCTTTTCCAGCATGATGGAGCACCTTTCCATAAAGCAAAGGTGATAACTAAATGGCTCAGGGAACAAAACATAGAGATTTTGGGTCCATGGCCTGGAAACTCCCCAGATCTTAATCCCATTGAGAACTTGTGGTCAATCATCAAGAGACGGGTGGAGAAACAAAAACCTACAAATTCTGACAAAATGCAAGCATTGATTGTGCAAGAATGGACTGCTATCAGTTAGGATTTGGTCCAGAAGTTGATTGAGAGCATGCCAGGGAGAATTGCAGAGGTCCTGAAGAAGAAGGGTCAACACTGCAAATATTTACTTGCTGCATTAACTCATTCTAACTGTCAATATAAGCTTTTGTTACTCATAATATGATTGCAATTATATTTCTGTATGTGATAAAAACATCTGACAAACACACATAAAAACCAGAGGGCAGCAGATCATGTGAAAATATAATATTTGTGTCAGTCTCAAAACTTTTGGCCATGACTGTACAATGGAATGGTTCAAAAATAAACGTGTCCAGGTCTTAGAATGGCCAAGTCAAAGTCCAGACCTGAATCCAATTGAGACTATGTGGAAAGAGCTGAAAACTGCTGTTCACAAACGCTCTCCATCCAACCTCAAAGAGCTCAAGCTGTTTTGCAAGGAAAAATGGACAAAAATTTCAGTCTCTAGATGTGCAAAACTGATAGAGACATACCCCAAGCGACTTGCAGCTGTAATCACAGCAAAAGGTGGCACAACAAAGTATTAATGCAAGGGGGCCAAATAATTTTGCACGCCCCACTTTTCAGTTTTATTATTACAAAAGAAGTTTAAGTTTAAATGATCCAATAAATTTCGTTCCACTTCACATTTGTGACCCAATTGTTCTTGATTCTTCACCAAAAATGTAAAATGTTATATCTTTTTGTTTGAAGCCTGAAATGTGGCAAAAGGTTGAAAAGTTCCAGGGGGCCGAATACTTTCGCAAGGCACTGCATCTAATACTCAGGGGTGGCCATTTTTTTCCAGTATGCCGTTTGCCATGTGGGATAAATATTTTAATTTTTTAATACATTGGGACACGGCAATATCTATCATGTTTATTTTTATTTTGGGGAAAAGGGGGTCATTTGAATTTATATATTTTGATTTTTTTATACTTTTAAAAAGTTTCTTTTTTTATTTTTTTTACAAGAGCCTAAAAACATGTATTCATCATATGTTCTGCCCAGCAGAGTTGGAAATATCATTAGAGCTCACTCTATGTTTCTGTCATCGTACATCTCAATTATTTAGTGTGGTTATGGCACCATCTAGTGGTGGTAAAATGTATTACACTTTGTTTTTCTGTTTCAAAGACTACTGCATTGTGGGCAGTGCAATGCATTGTGGGTAGTTTGCAAGGCATCCTGGGAAGGAGAAACCTTCAGTCTTTAGTCTCCAGAACACAGTACAGTGCTGCCCTCTGCATTCTCCATTTCAAACTCCACCATCATTGTAAAAGCATATCTGGTGAGAAATCTACCTATGTTTCAGGGACGTGATGTTATGCAGAGCAGTTCAGTGTGTTAGTTGTGTTGTGATTTAGGGAGTTAGACTGATAGCTAGCCATGCTATCATATGTATAGGCAGCCATTTTGCCACGTGCTTCACTGTTAAGTAATGTTATAGTACATCCTGTTCCTATGCATTATTCTGATACATGTAATTCCAATGCTTTATACTTATATACAGTGCCTTGCGAAAATATTCGGCCCCCTGGAACTTTTCAACCTTTTGCCACTTTTCAGGCTTCAAACAAAAAGATATAACATTTTACATTTTTGGTGAAGAATCAACAACAAGTGGGTCACAATTATGAAGTGGAACAAAATTTATTGGATAATTTAAACTTTTTTTGTAAGAATAAAACTGAAAAGCGGGGCGTGCAAAATTATTCGGCCCCCTTGCATTAATACTTTGTTGCACCACCTTTTGCTGCGAATAGAGCTGCAAGTAGCTTGGGGTATGTCTCTATCAGTTTTGCATATCTAGAGACTGAAATTCTTGCCCATTCTTCCTTGCAAAACAGCTCGAGCTCTTTGAGGTTGGATGGAGAGCGTTTGTGAACAGCAGTTTTCAGCTCTTTCCATATATTCTCAAATGGATTCAGGTCTGGACTTTGACCTGGGCCATTCTAAGACCTGGATACGGTTATTTTTTAACCATTCAATTGTAGATTTTGCTTTATGTTTGGGATCGTTGTCTTGTTGGAAGATAAATCTCCGTCCTAGTCTGAGGTCTTTTGCAGACTCCAACAGGTTTTCATCCAGAATGGTCCTGTATTTGGCTCCATCCATCTTCCCATCAATTTTAACCATCTTCCCTGTCCCTGCTGATGAAAAGCAGGCCCACACCATGATGCTGCCACCACTATGTTTGACAGTGGGGACGGTGTGTTCAGGGTGATGAGCTGTGTTGCTTTTATGCCAAACATATCATTTTGCATTGTTTCCAAAAAGTTCGATTTTGGTTTCATCTGACCAGAGCACCTTCTTCCACATGTTTGGTGTGTCTCCCAGGTGGCTTGTGGCAAACTGTAAACAAGACTTTTTATGGATATCTTTGAGAAATGGCTTTCTTCTTGCCACTCTTCTATAAAGGCCAGATTTGTGAAGTGTTCGACTGATTGTTGTCCTATAGACAGACTCTCCCACCTCAGCTGTAGATCTCTGCAGTTCATCCAGAGTGATCATGGGCCTCTTGGCTGCATCTCTGATCAGTCTTCTCCTTGTTTTAGATGAAAGTTTAGAGGGATGGCCGGGTCTTGGTAGATTTGCAGTGGTCTGATACTCCTTCCATTTCAATATGATCGCTTGCACAGTGCTCCTTGGGATGTTTAAAGCTTGGGAAATCTTTTGGTATCCAAATCCGGCTTTAAACCTCTCCACAACAGTATCACGGACCTGCCTGGTGTGTTCCTTTGTCTTCATGATGCAGAACCCTGAGACTATCACAGAGCAGGTGCATTTATACGGAGACTTGATTACACACAGGTGGATTATATTTACCTTCATCAGTCATTTAGGACAACATTGGATCATTCAGAGATCCTCAATGAACTTCTGGAGTGAGTTTTCTGAACTGAAAGTAAATGGGCCGAATAATTTTGCACGCCCAACTTTTCAGGTTTATTATTACAAAAAAAGTTTAAATGATCCAATAAATTTCATTCCACTTCACAATTGTGACACACTTGTTGCTGATTCTTCACCAAAAATGTAAAATGTTATATCTTTTTGTTTGAAGCCTGAAATGTGGCAAAAGGTTGAAAAGTTCCAGGGGGCCGAATACTTTCGCAAGGCACTGTATGTATTATTTGTATTCTTGTAGTTTTACCAGATAATCCTGTTTTGCCAATCAATCACATACTACAATCCTGTTAACCAATAAACAAGTTAGATTATAAAGAACAGTCCTCTTATTTGGAAGACAGGAATGGTTTATACTGAATGTCAGACTGCACACTGTGCAGAACATCATATGTCCATTTCTATTCAGTAACAGAATTTATTCTATTATTCTATTCTATTATTCGTGAATAAAAAAAATCAGTGTATTTCAAAAAACTGCTGCCACCTGCAAGCCTGCATTGGAATCTACCAGTAATAGGCTTGGAAGCTTTGTACAGGCTTAGGCCTAATAAAACTAAGGAATGCCTTCCCAGATCTCAGAGAGGGTAGGGAGCACACACTCCCTGTTTTTTTTTTGCTTTTAGATGCCATGGTCACATTTAATCACAGCATATGAAGGGTTAAATTTTGGGCAATTGCCGTTATTTCTCATTTTACAAAAAAATTGAATAATTAAATAAAAAGGCATTTTAACCTATTCAGTATCAAATTTGAGTCCAAGATTTCCAAGCCAAGATTTATAGAAAATTTGGAAAAATTACATTTGCGACCATACGTGGTCGCAAACTACCGTATGGGCGCATGGCAGGGTGCAGAAGGGAAGGAGCAACATATTCATTTTAAGTTGTCATGTCATTTTAGAAAAACCCCTGATACACCCCTACAGTAGAAACTCGATATTATGCTTTTTCTGAGACAAGGTAACCAAAAATGGCTGCTCTGGCACAGTTTTTATTTTTACAGGGTTCACCAGACAGGGTAGGTCATGTGTTATTCTTTTAGAGCAGGTCGTTACGGGCACGACAATACTAAATATGTGTATTTTTATTTTGTTTGTTTCAGTTTTACAAAATAAAGTCTTTTTGAAAATAAATCATGTTTAAGTGTCTACATTTTCTGAAAGTCATATTTTTTAATTTTTGGGGCGATTGTCTTATGTAGGGGCTTGTTTTTTGCAGAAAGAGTTGATGTTTTTATTGGTACCATTTTTGGGTACTGTGAGGCAGTGACAGGCCTCATATATGAGGGAAGGTATGTGTCTCCTAGAATGGTGCGGGAAACCTATTAGATGAGATGCATACCATGGTTTGCTGTGTTTCTAAGATGCGTAGCTAGTGTGTCCACTCGAATAGATGGTGGACGCTGTTGTTACTTAGCATAGCTGGTTTTAGCTAATCCGGGCCTGGCTTTATTGGAAATAAGCATACAGCTGGGTGGGTGCTTATTCCCCACGATCCACTCCAGGTTTCACATGTCGCCCATGTCCACGGTTCTGATTTAAAAGTCAGCTGCAATCCTCAGTGTGGGGGAAGTCTGGGGAGAGATAGGCCCCAGAGAACAGACCTGTGTGATTGAAGGCTGGGCTGCTGTCAGCCGTGAGGCTGAAGGAAGCCGGATCTATCCCCTTGTGTGAACAGGGACTTAGAGGTGAGATAGAGACCTATATGTTAGTTAGAGCCCAGACGGGCAGGTGTTTATTTTGTATTTACGTTTTCTGGTGCTGGTGCCTCACCCAGTGATGTGATAACTGGAAAAGATCATCTGTACTGCTTAAAGTGACACAATAAAGCACTGTTTGGGCTTGGAAACCCCTCGTTTGATGAAGAGTCTGTGATTGCTGACCCCTGTGAGAAAGTGATCCCTTACAGTACATATGATTTTTTTATCGTTCACTATTACATTTTTTGAAGCAAGGTTTTCGCACTGTTTTTTTTTCTTTTTCATAGAATTCACCTGAGGCGGTAGATCATGTTACATAGTTACATAGTTAGTATGGTTCAAAAAGACATAAGTCTATCAAGTTCAACCAAGGGATAGGTGAGGACGTGAATCCCAGAAGGAAGTCAGACTCACATTTCTACACATTTTCATAAGCATTAATGTAATTTACTTTTAAGAATTCATCTAACCTCTTATTTAAACTGTCCATTGTTTCTGCTGTGATCACGTCCTGAGGAAGTCTATTCTACAGATTCACAGTTCTTACAGTAGAGAAGCTTTGACGCTTCTGGATACTGAACTTTTTCTTCCTCAGTCGGAGGCAGTGCCCCCTTGTCTTTTGAGGGGATTTTACATGAAACAGTTTTTCACCATATTTTTTGTATGGCCCATTTATATATCTGTATAAGTTAATCATGTCCCCCCTTAGACGTCTCTTCTCAAGAATAAATATATTTAATTCTTTTAAAGTGTAACTGCCATTTTGCTACCAAAAACAAAATTCCTAACATGTGTGATGCTGAAGAGAAAATATTCATGAAGTTTTATTTTTCAGTTAATGTTACCTTTCTGATGTCTGTATTTAGCCCTTAGCAACCCTATTTCTCTGTGCCTCTATTTCAGCATCTTCCTAAGATGGCCTCTGGTGCACTTCCTGTGGTGATCTTTGCCCTGTCCTTGAGGCCATCCTGTATTTCCCTCAATTCCCACTTGCTCTCCTCATATGAACTAGCAGGACCATTTGGAATGCAGATAACCTCCCCCACTACCCCAGACCAGTGTGTATCCTCTGACATACACCTAACCAGAGACAAGCCCTGCATTACATGAAATCAGTATGCATTTGTTTTAGCCTCTTAATAGTCATGTGTCAGCTCTGCAGCTGCTCCGTCATTCTCTTCCACACTGACAGGGAGGGGAGCTGCTTTAGCTGCTCATATCTCTGGTTTGGTACCAGCTAGAGATATTGTTGGAAAGCTGACATTCCAAGCTTTCAGACAATACTAGAATGACAGCAATCTGTTCAGTACAGGGGAAGATATCACAGATAGAAATCGGGTGAATACAGCTGAAAATGAAAATAAAAGCAGATTTTACCTGCAATTATAAATTTATTACTTTAGCAGTCATTCTGGTCTTGTATGAAAGCTTGGAATGTCAGCTTTCAAACAAGACCAGTTGCATGTTTCTAGCTGCCATTCATCTAAATTAGCCCTCCCCCCTCCACTTTCTGCCCGAGCCCAAGCACTTAGGGCTATGCTCCTCTTCCCAGTGCTCTACCTGTCTCTTGTTTATAATACAGAGGAGATGGCCTGCACATGATAACGCTTTGAGATGAGAGCTGCTGAATAGGAAAGTAGCATGCATTTGTGAGAGTTATTATAAGGTAAAACAAAAAATGATGACATTTTAAAGCACAAAATCATTTATACAGCAGGGTGTACTATACCATTATGGTATAAAAAATAAACCGGCAGTTACACTTTAATCTTTCTTCATAAGTAAGACCCTCCATACCCTTTATCAGTTTAGTCGCTCTCCTTTGTACTCTATCCATCTCTAGAGCATGGATCTAGAGCCGATCTGATATTGATGACCTATCCTGAGGATAGGTCATCAATAAATTTAACTTGGAGAACCCCTTTAAGGTGGTTTTACTGCAGATATTTCACTGCAATAAATTTTTATACCACAGTCTTTTGCACACACACACATAACATCTACTTGTGGGTGTCCTTGCCAAAGCTGAGCACTAATCAGTGACACATCACTAATCGTATCTGTGCTCAAGTTTTGGAGCAGTTTTTTTTCACAGTAAGAAATACTAGTGATACACTAGTGTACCACTTTTTAAATACCAAGGGAATTCAGTAGGAAATACTACTTTTGTTTTAATTTTATTGTTACTAAAATTTTGTCTTCATTTTTTCTTTGCCTTTTTCTTTCTCTTAAATTTTATTTCAAATTTATTACAGCCCCTTCACATGTAAAAGAGCAACATACACACCCCTGTAAACAATTAAAATAATACACACTTTATGTTGAATCATACGCATTTACACAACCCTATAAAAATAAAAAGCCCCAATCATCCCAAAGACTGTATTCAGTTGGGAAGGCATACAATCTCATTGATCCTGAACCCCAGTAGATGCTGCAGAGAAGTTAGCATTTTGGGGGCTTGTAATGCATATAGGCTTTGAAAAACACCAGAAATAAAAAGGCCTACCCCAAAATGACCCAATATTTGACTTTCTATTTTAAATTAGGTCAGTAATCAACCACTTTAGCACCAAGTTTGCTGAGGTGTATACCCAAAATAAATTCATCTATGTAGACGAGTCCCTGAAGATAAAATTTCATCCATACCTGCCCAGCAAGAGGGCAAGGTATGGAATTAAAAAGTATAAGATGAGCAAGACTAACTCTGGGTACACCTATAGGCTCCAGGTTTACAAAGGAAAGGACACTCAGACTGAAACCTCAGAATGCGCCCCCCCCCCCCCACACCTGCAACCACTGCTGGACCAAGGTTACCACCTCTATGTGGATAATCTCTACACCAGCATACAACTGTTCAAGTCCCTAAGTTCCCTTCTGGGGCATGCACTTAGAATGGGAGACAGCGGTGTAATTCAAAAAGCTGTATGTGCAGATTGACATTGTCTAACACTTACTTGTTATTTCGATCCGCAAGCCAAAAGGGAACATTCCTTCATTTTCAAGAGTGTGTTCCAAAATAGGGATATAAAAAGACACAGTTTATCACTGGAAAACCTGGCCTTTGCATACAACATTGCTTCAAAGTGTACCACTCATCCAAGGATTATTAATTTTATTATTTACTTATGGGATAAATGATGGGGTTTCCACTGTCGGGGTACCTCAAGGTCTGTTCAAATGCACCCGAAAACCATTCCAGCAAAACTTCCTTCCAAAAGTTAATTGGTGCTCCTTCCCTTAAGTACTGTAGTGTGCCCATTCAGCAGTTTACAGCTACATATGGGGTTTGCAATATTCAGGAGAAAACGGGTACAAAATTGTAGGGTGCTTTCTCTCATGTTATATCTTGTGAAAATGAAAATCTGGCGGTAAAGCAACATTTTATACCCCTTTATAAATTAGTTGCAGGGTCACTTTTTTGGAATTTCTACCACAGGAGTACCTCAAGTACCTGAAAAGCATTCCAGTGAAATCTGCCCTCCAAAAGCAAAATGGTGCTCCTTCCCTTCTAAGCCCTGCAGTGCACCCATACAGCAGTTCACGACCTGATTAGGGTTGCACCGGGTATCGAATTCTCGATACCCAATCGATACTTTTGTCCTGGTATCGATACGATACCGGGATTTTCCTGTTACCGATACTAGGCTGTGCTACTGCGCAGCCTAGTATCAGAGAACATGGTGCGCGATGCTCTCAGCGTGCTCCATGTTCCCTCAGCAGCACAGGGGAGTAGGAAGCTCTCCTTCCCCCCTGTGCTGCTGCTGCCGCTGCCACCAATGAGAGGAGAGGGGTGGAGAAGGGGAGGGGCTGTGGCCACTGCCACCAATGAACATTACTATCATTTAACATTACTATCCTTTAATACAAGTACAGGAGCGGAGGGGGGGGGGCGCACTGCGCCACCAATGAACATTACTATCATTTAATACAAGTACAGGAGCGGGTGCCGGCGGCAGAATCACATAGCTGGCACCTGACCTGTATGACAGGGAGCTGCGATCAGCAGTAGTTAACCCCTCAGGTGCCAAAATATTAAGTTTAAATTCCCCCTTCCCAATTTTACATATAAAATATATAAACAATAAATAAATAAATAAATGTATTAGGTATCGCCACGTCCGAAAAGTTCAAAGTATTAAAATATTTAAAAAATATCTCCTATGCGGTGAACGCCGTAACAGAAAAAATAAATAATTAAAAAATGCATGATTCGCCATTTTTTTAGTCAAAATGATACATGGTTTTCAAAATTTTTGATAAATAAAACATTTTATGAAGGCCTCAGAGGTTTGTTAGAGAACATTCGTTATCAAACAGCATCATGAAAACCAAGGAACACACCAGAAAGGTCAGGGATAAAGTTGTGGAGAAGTGTAAAGTAGGGTTAGGCTATAAAAAAAATCCCAAGCTCTGAACATCTCACTTCGCACTCTTCAATCCATCATCTGGCAAAAGTGCAAACCTACCAAGACATGGGGCTTCCACCCAAACTGACAGCACACGCTAGGAGGGCACTAATTAAAGAAGCAGCCAAGAAACCCATGGTCACTCTTGAGAAACTGCAGAGATCCACAGTTCATGTGGGAGAATCTGTCCACAGGAAAACTGTTAGTCGTGTACTCCACAAATTTGGCCTTTATAATAGAGTAGCAAGAAGAGAGACATTTTTGAAAGCAAGCCATAAGACGTCCCGTTTGCAGCTTGCCACAAGCCATGTTGGGGACACATCAAACATGTGGAATAAGGTGTTCTGGTCAGATAACACCACAGTTTAACTTCTTCACCTAAATGCAAACGATATATGTGGAAGAAAACTAACACTGTCCATCACCCTGAACACACCATCCCTACCGTGAAACATGGAGATGGCAGCATCATGCCGTAGGGATGCTTTTCTTCAGCAGAGACAGGGAAGCTGGTCAGAGTTGATAGGAAGATGGATTAAGCTAAAGACAGGGCAATCCTGGAGAAAATCCTGACAGAGGCTTCAAAAGACTTAAGACTGAGGCGGAGGTTTCTCATTCCAGCAGAACAACCACCCTAAACATACAGCCAGAGCTACAATGGAATGGTTTAGATCAAAGCATATTCATTTGTTAGAATGGCCCAAAGTGCAGATCTAAATTCCATTGAAAATCTGTGGCAAAACTTAAAAACTGCTGTCAACAGATGCGCTTCATCCAATCTGACTAAGATTGAGCCATTTTACAAAGAAGAACAGGCAAAATTAGATATGCAAAGCTGGTAGAGACATACCCCAAAAGAACTGCAGCTGTAATTGCAGCGAAAGGTGGTCCTACAAAGTATTGACTCAGGGGGGTTAAATACAAATGCACACCACACTTTCTACATTTTTATTAAGACTTTCAAAAATTATGTTTAATTTTCTTTTTACTTCACACATACTTGCTATTTTGTGTTGGTCTATCACATAAAAACCCAATAAAATACAGGGTTTTTTGAAATATTATCCTCTGTATAGGTCAACAATTTTTGATCGGTAGGGGACCAGCACCCGGGATCCCCGTCCATCATCTGTTTTGAGAAGGCAGTGGCGCTCCTGTGAGCACTGCTGCCTTCTCACAGCAACGTACATAGTATATCACATGAATGGTGCTGAGCTGCTCCTAGGCCTGCTCCTAGGCCACACGAACGATGAATGTGATGCCACTGACCTAGGAAAAGCAGAGAGAAGGCCGTGGCACTCACAGGAGAGCCGCTGCATTCTTAAACAGCTGATAGGTAGGGGTCCAGGGTGTCGTATCACCACCAATCAGATACTAATTTTACATTAGTAAAAAAATCTTGGAAAAGTTTGTGAGTGTAACGTGAAAAAACTTGGAAAAGTTCAAGAGGTATGAATACTTTTTCAATGCACTGCAAATTTTAAATTTTCACAACCAAGTGTTTCTAAATGTTATTAAACACTTGTTGGATCAAAGTACTCACTATACGCCTTGAAAATTTTGCATAGTTTCCAAAAACGGTTTCCACTGTAGGAGAACTTAAGTGCGTATTCAAATGCAACTTGGTGCCTGAAAACCATTCCAGCAAAATCAGCCTTTCAAAAGCCAAACTACGCTCCTTCCCTTCTAACCATGCAATGTGCCCATACAGCAGTTAGCAACACATATGGCATGTTTCTGTAAAGTGCAGAATCAGTGTAAACAATATTGATGTTTTGCTGTTAAATCTTGCTCTTTTATAGAGAAAAATTGATTAAAGTAGACAATCTGCAGAAAAATAAGTTTCTAAACTCAATATCAAATTAATTTAAAGGTATATTTTTTAAATTTTTCTCCATAATTTGAAAAAATGCTTCTAAATTTCTAAGCCTTTAAAAATTAGATTTACAAAATGAAGGTAGACATATGCTGAATAATCATTAACTATTTTATGAGGTATTACTGTCTTAAAAGAAGAGAAATTAAAATTTATAAAATTGCAAATTTTTCCAAATTTTCTGTAAACTTTGGAAAATTTTATAAATCAAGTTAAAACATAGCGACCCAAATTTACCGCTAACATGTACGATTTGTCATGAAAAAACACTCAGAATCGCCTGGATAAGTAAAAGCATTTTAAAGTTATTACCACATAAAGTGACCTGTCAGATTTGCAGAATGTGGCTCGCCCACCATTACCTCATCTCAAATTTGGTTAAGGATTCGAAAACAATATCTTGACATGCTAGCAAAACCCTTTAACAAGCTGCAATCCACGTCAGAAGCACTGGTTGCCACACAGAGTTAAATACTAGAATAGCAATCTCATGACAGTGTTATTTTTTAAGGTGGTAATCTCGCACCCCACGTGTAGGGATATGTTGATTTAAGAGCAAAGCTAAGAACACATTCTGTACAAATTTATTTTGTCAGAAGAGCTAGGCGATGGTATAAACTTACCAATTGCTGTCTCTGGCATTGCAAAGAGAGTTTTCTCAGAGGCTACTCTAAAATGACCATGAACAGAAAGACCGACACCCTGAAAGAAAAGAAAACACTTTATAGGTGAAAATGACTCTATAATAATATTAATACAAAAATTGAACAAGAATTAACCACAGTCAGTAATTTGTTCTAAAGCCTGCATGGCCATGCTAGACACAGTAGGTTTCTAAGAGGTTATGATTTTCAATTAATAATTTTATTTAATTAACAATGATAGCACAGTTTGCAGGTTTAACAACCAGGCCATGTGTGCTCCTAACTTAAAGGGGTTGTCCAAGTTATGGAAAAAAATATATAGCACTGTAAATCTGATGGGTAGCAATATATAACTAAGTTCAGCAAGTTTTAGGCAAAAAAAATCTATATTTCCTCATTTCCCTGGTTCTGTTCTGGCCTTTGTTTACATGCAGTAATAACAATCTCTGCCCCGCCCCCTTCTCTGCAAAGGCAGTGAATATAAGTGCTGTGAGTACATGTCTGCCTGCTGGGATACTCAGCAGCATGTTGTTTGCGTAGGACTACAAGTCCCAGCTGTACAATTACACTGCTGATACACACAGGAAATTCTCCCTACCTGTTCTTGTACAATTCCTCTATAGCTCCTTGCCCAGCATTTGTCTCCTCTCACTGCTGCAGCTACTATTTGTTATAAAGCCTTGAGCCCTCAGTGTGTTCTGGCTGAAGGGGTTAATGTTTTATCTGAAGGAATCCAGGGAGAGAGCAGATAGCAGGAGCCCGGCAAAGAAAGGGGGCGTGGCCAGTGACGTCTCGTGTACAGACTGTTATCTGAACTCTGAGGCTTGTACACGAAACATCACAGACCAGGGAGATAAGGTGACATCACAGGTCATGTGACCCTCAGTCAACTCTGAGAAACCAGCAGCTTTAGAAACACAAAGTATATGGGAAAGTTGTTATACCTGACAAGTTAGAAACATATAAAGAACAAAAAAATAACTCGGACAACCCCTTTAAGGCCATTCACTGGTTGCTAGTTCAGGACACAATATACAGTATAAACCAACGTAAAGCTGCATAGCAATCACAGGGCAGGATCCTCATGCTAGAACCAGAGGGTAAAAGTCCAGTCATCAATGAAACAAATTGGATTTAAGGAAACCTGTCTCACAACTCTTCTGAAACACTTCATTTCAATGTAATGATCTAGCATATAGAGGACTGGTGGAGTCTCAGTTGTTAAACCACATGAAAACTGTTTTTAAAATGTTTAGTTCAAGTATCTTAAAAAGTTCCAGACCACCTTACGAATATATACGTTGGCAGTCAGGACTTTAAAGATGGCGCCTGATCACAAGTGCAATGGGCGCTATAGCCGCTCTGTGTTTGTTGTTTTAAACAGCAGACACCCGGGCTAATGTGTGCGGTCAACGGTTGATCGCACACATTTAACCCCTCAGATACTGTGGTCAAATGTGAGGATAAAGAACAGGATTGTGTGCTCCCAGCAATGCGAGGACAGGGCTCCATAGGAACTTAGTGCAATTCTCATATGATTGCTTAATATATATATATATATATATATATATAATTATATTTATATATCATTCCTTAATCAATTCCTATATTTATATATCAATTCCTTTCTCCAAAACCAAAATAAAAATACATAATTAAAAAAATTAAACACCTTGAGCAAAAACGCCTATACTATTAAATTATCAAAATATTTATCCCATACGGCAAACGGTGAAACGGAAAAAAAGTCAAAATGGCCAATTGGCTGTTTTTGGTCACTTTGCCTCCCACAAAATTTTTTATAAGTGATCAAAAGTGATACACAATCCACAATGAAAAGTGTCCATGAAAAGTACAGATTGCCCCACAAAAAATGAGCCCTCGCATAGCTCTATACAGATAAAAATATTAGATTAAAACATTTTATCAGAATAAGAATATGGTGATGCAAAGTAAAAAAAATCATTTTTTTAAATTTTTTTAGTATTAAAACACAAGAAAAAACTATACATATGTGGTATTGTTGTAATCGTACTGACCCGTAGAATGAAAGTAACAGGTCACTTTTACCGCATAGGAAACACTGTAAAAACAAAGGGGGTCATTTACTAACAGATATATGCCACTTTTTGTCATATATCTATCGCAGATTGTGGCACAAAGGTTATTTGTATTTGAGAAATTTGAGAAAGCACTCAAAAGATCAGTTCATTGAGTTTTATTTGTGTGTTTACATCACACAGGTGATGGCCAGTGGGTAGTCAATTGCAACGTTTCAGGCCCTGGTTAGGTGCCCTTCGTCAGGCTGGATGGCGTGGGAGCAGTGTATACGTCGTCCAAAGGTTATTTTTGTCACAATCTGTGACTTTTCCCAGATCAGCCAGGTCTTAAAAAAGGGGGCTTTGCGTGGGAGGGGGCGGGCCGGCAGGCCCGTCTCATTTATCATTTTCTACGACTATTTTAGGCGATGTATGTATGCAACCATAAAGGGTACCATTACAAAGTCCAACTTGTCTGCAAAAAAACAAGCTCTCATTCAGGCCTTCAAACAAGCACTCATATAAATTATGGCTTTGGGAAGGTTGAGTGTAAAAAAAAAGAAAATGAAAAAAATGGAAAATTGCCCAGTCTTAAAGGGGTTAAACATGCTGTTTATTAGTACATATATAGATTTCTATGTTTATACTATAGGGTTCTTTGGGATACAGCTATTGAGCGCTTATCCTCTGGAGAGATCATCAATATCAGATAGGTGGGGGGTTGACACCAGGTAACCATGTTATGGCCATGCCAGGATACTGCAGCTCACTTCCCATTCAAGGTAATCAAATGACAAGTATGCTTCAAATACTCTCTGGCATTTTTATAATTCTGTTGTTTTCTAATATTACATTGATGCATTTTTTCAAATTTTTGCTCTCCCCCAATGTTCTTTAACACAATGACAGTAATAGCAAATAATGTCAGACTGACAATAACATATAAAGCTGTGAGAAAACACATGGTTTGACAGTGTCAACAGCCTACTTGACCAGTTAATTACCAGAGTGTTTACCCCCCTTTACTACAAGACCGATTTTTCAGTATGTTCATTACCGTATGTTTGTACCATGAAAATGGAAGCTATTTGTGTAATTTAAATATTGGCTGGGCCGACTGAAAGACTTCAAAAGACTAGAGTTCATTTTGTAGTGCCACTACAGATGTTGTACAGCACTAAAACATTACAAACCTCTTCAAAGTGACTTTATGTTGTCCACCTAAGGTATTCATCTTGGAGAAATTTGGACATTTTGAGCTGTTATTTTGTTTGTTTGTTTTTTTAACTGAAAAAATATTCATGCTTTTGTATATTTTACTATTACTACATATAGCTAAAACGAATACTGAGATTTTACCTTTTGAAGAACGCAAAAAAGAAAAAAGTACATTTGTATATTTTTAGTTTTTAATTTTATTTCACTTTTTAACCCCTTCAGGAGCCTGCCATTTTTCACCTTAAGGACCAGGCCATCTTTACCAATTCTGACATGTGTCACTTTATGTGGTGATAACTTTAAAATGCCTTTACTTATCCAGGCCATTCTGAGATTGTTTTCACGTCACATATTGTACTTCATGACAGTGGTAAACTTGAGTCAAAATATTTCATTTTTATTTTTAAAAAAATACCAAAAATTTTGAAACATTTGCAAATTTTCAAATTTTAATTTCTTTACTTTTAAAATACATAGTAATACCTCCAAACATACTTATTACTTTACATTCCCCATATGTCTACTTCATGTTTGGATCATTTTGAAAATGATATTTTACTTTTTGGGGACGTTAGAAAGCTTAGAAGTAAATCTTGATATTTTTCAGAAAATTTCC
Source organism: Rhinella marina (assembly GCA_900303285.1). Lineage (NCBI taxonomy): Eukaryota > Metazoa > Chordata > Amphibia > Anura > Bufonidae > Rhinella > Rhinella marina. The sequence continues at coordinate 199,124 of ONZH01011732.1, read as the reverse complement.
AAAACCCACTTTTTAAGGACCAGTTCAGGTCTTAAGTCACCTTGTGAGGCTTACATAATAGAAACCGCCCAAAAATGACCCCATTTAAGAAACTACCCCCCTCAAGGTATTCAAAACTGATTTTACAAACTTTGTTAACCCTTTAGGTGTTTCACAAGAATTAAAGGAAAATATAGATGAAATTTCAGAATTTCACTTTTTTGGCAGATTTTCCATTTTAATCCATTTTTTCTATTAACAAAGCAAGGGTTAACAGCCAAACAAAACTCAATATTTATTACCCCGATTCTGTAGTTTACAGAAACATCCTATTTGTGATCACAAACTGCTGTACGGGCACATGGCAGGGCGCAGAAGGAAAGGAACGCCATATGGTTTTTGGAGGGCAGATTTCACTGGGAAAATTTTACGTTGTCATGTCACTATGCCCTTGATAAGGTGCCAATTTTGTTGGTACTATTTTAGGGTACATATGATTTTTGGTTGCGCTATATTATACTTTTTGTGAGGCAAGGTAACAAAAAATAGCTGTTTTGGCACCATTTTTATTTTTTTGTTATTTATAACGTTTATCTGACAGGTTAGATCATGTGATATTTCTATAGAGCAGGTTGTTATGGGCGTGGTGATACCTAACACGTATACTTTTTTTATTTATTTAAGTTTTACACAATAATATCATTTATGACGGTTTGATTGGTACAATTTGCGGTGCGTATGACTTTTTGATCGCTTGGTATTACACTTTTTGTGATCTAAGATGACAAAAAATGTCTTTTTGGACACTTTTTATTTTTTTACTGTGTTCACCTGAGGGGTTAGATCATGTGATATTTTTATACAGCACGTCATTACGGACGTGGCAATACCTAATATGTTTTACACAATAATATCATTTTTGAAACAAACAAATTCATGTTTTAGTGTCTCCATAGTCTGAGAGCCATAGTTTTTTATTTTTTGGGCAACTGTCTTAAGTAGGAGCTCATTTTTTGCGGGTTGAGGAGACGGTTAGTTTGGTACTATTTTGGGGGGCATACGCCTTCATGATCGCTTGGTGTTGCACTTTTAGTGATGTAAGGTGACAAAAAATGTTTGTTTTTTTTAGCACTTTTTTTTTTTTTACGGTGTTCTCCTGAGGAGTTAGGTCATAAATATTTTTATAGAGCCAGTCGTTACGGATGTAGCAATACCAAATATGTCTCTTTTTTTTTCTATTTTTTTAAAAATTTGAAGTGTTTTATTTTGGGAAAGGGGCGTTTTCTTTTACGTGAAACTTTATTTTTTTATTATGGAAAACACTTTTTGTTTTACTTTTTTTACTTCTTTTTGTCTTCAACTTCTGGGGGTCTGATCCCCTCTGCAATGCATCACAATACATGTATTGCAGTGTATTAGCCGTCAGCTTCTATGCCTTAGGGGCTGGATCTCCCAGGCTTCCATAGTAGGCAGTCCCAAACCCTATGGAAGGCATAGGGCTGCCTTCTGTGACATCGGGTCCCTGTGTTGCAGTGACGGGGACCCAATGGGGAAGCGGAGGGCTCGCAGTGTTTTCACTGATGCCGGCGTATGCAGCAGGGGTCTGGCTGTTAGTAACTGCCGGACCCCTGTCGCTGATTGGGCGGGCACCGCTCTTGAATCCGCCCAATCGGCATGACGTACATGTACGTCCCAGGTCCTTAAGTCACGGCCAGCTGTGACGCACATGTACGTCATGGGTCCTTAATGGGTTAATCTTTTCATTCATTGTTTTATTATTTTTTTGCAAATAATAGTAACTATAGATTTTCTTAATTTCACTTTTTAATCTAATTATTTTTTTATTGTTTTATTAATTTTTAATTTATATTTATTGTCTTTTTATTTTCTTTTTTTCATGAAAAAAGTGAATAAACCATTTCCTGCCAAAGTTAGGCACAAAATTAATTTAACAGCCAGCAGGGGGCGATCTCACATCAAGAAGAGCGCTCCCGTTTCTTTTCATTTTATACTGCGATAAATCATTGTAGCACCCCGCTACAACAACGCCAGGCAGGGAAACCTCTTGGGCTGGTCTAAGGCATACTTACTGTGACCGTAGCTGTCCTATGTAACCTGATGCTTTGATACTTCTGGTTACATTTAAGTATTTACCGCGGAAAGTCGTGCAGTGGTAAGCAAGTGGTTAAAAACACATTAGGGCATTAGGCTCTTTAAAATTAAAAAAACATTCCAAAAATTGTCCTCTATTGGGGGAAGACAATATTTAAGTCCTCCAAGGTCAAGCCATTTTTCATCTTAAAAAAGTACTTTGGGGATTAATAAAGTTACTGAAAATACCTAAATATTTCTTTATTATAAGGATTTTCCCAAATAGCTTTCATTATTTATAATGTTTTGTTTTCTCTAGCGGGGAAGTATCAGCTAAAATAAAAAAAACCCATACCAATAAAACACCTGGATGGATACTTCAAAGCTTCAATGCAGTAAGCTAAAGAGTTCTCTCAACTCTTCTATCTACTCTTGCTGTCCGAAATTACAATCCTACAAGATATCAGCTGTGCGTAGTAATGGAGCGAAGTGGAAGTATGGAGAAGAGGACAGGTGGGGGATGTGGCTAATGAGTAGCAGCACTTGTATGCAGTCTGCTATGCTACCACAGCCTACAGCAGTCTATTTTGTCTGTCCTCTCTAAACTTTCACATTGCTCCCTTACTAAACACAGTTGATATCAGCTTTGAAGTAACTTTGAAAGTAACCTATTACTTAAAACTTTCCAAAGCAAGCTTTGAAGTAAAGGGAGATTTCAGTCAGCACATTCCAGTGCGCAGGTGCACGTTGCTATGGCTAAATGCACAAGGAAAGGAAAATACATACAATGCAACGGCACACTGCCAACCAGATAAAGCACAAAATGCCATAGTGATATGAGGTATTCGGAAGCTAATGCTATGCTTGTTTAGTAAATTACAGATTCTTGGCAAATATATTTTGTACAAAATTATCTGGGCCCGTCCACCAAATAGTCAAGGTGATCTCTGTAGGACGGGAACCTAACACTATTTCCTCCCTGTTATGTGCCAACCTTGGCTTCCATATAATCAGGGGATGTTGGTTCCACATGCATGCTGGATTCACTCTGCCTTTTGCCATTTCTGATGCTTCAAAGGCCTCCACTAATTCAGGGATGCAGCATGTTAGGTGTAGCACAGTGATATTTGATGTCTAGGGAATGGATATCAAGTCATTGGTGCTCCCTTCTCCAATATCCCCTATGTGGGAACGTGGGGGTATTATTGTGAGACTCCCACCTCGACATACAGATATAGTAAACAAGGCTGGGTCAGTGTTCCTTTAACCCTTAGGATACATGTACGGTCGCTGGAAGCCGGTACAAAAATCCCAGCGCCGTACATGTACGGCGCTCTGATCGGGCGGGCGCAGGAGCTGCGCTCGCCTGACCAGCTACAGGGGTCCGGCAGTGGCCGATAGCCGGACCCCTGCTGTATGCACTGGCATCGGTGAAAACACCGATGCCGGTGCATTAACCCTTGCATTGCTGCGGTCAGCGCTGACCGCGGCACATGCGGGTATCCTGTTGGGTTGCGATCCCCATCGGGTCCCCGCGCTGCTGTAACGGGGACCCGATGGCAGAGAAGGCAGCCATGAGATGGCCTCCCAGGTGAATTCTGTAAAAAAAATAAAAAAATGCCAAAACAGCTATTTTTTTTCACCTTGACTCACAAAAAGTGTAATACCAAGCGATCAAAAAGGCATATTTACCGCAAAATGGTACCAATGAAACCGTCATCTCATCCCCCAAAAAATGAGACCCCACATAAGACAATAACTCAAAAAAAAAAAAATCAATGGCTCCCGCAAACCAATCCATCAAAATCTGTTCTGCAAAATCCATATGGCACTCCTTCTGTTCTGAGTCCTGCCATGTGCCCTCACATCAGTTTACCACCACATATGGGGTGTTGCCGTATTCAGGAGAAAATGGGGAACAAATTATGAGGTGCTTTTCTCCTGTTACCCCTTGTGAAAATGAAAAATTTGGGGCTAAAGCAACATTTTATTGGAAGAAATAAAACTTCATTTTCGCAGCCAAGTGTTTCCAAATACCGTAAAACGCTTAGGGGGTCAAAGTGGCCAGTACCCCCCTTAATATATTCTTTGAAGGGTGTAGTTTCCAAAATGGGGTCACTTTTTGAGTACAAAATGGTGCCTAAAAACCATTCTAGCAAAATCTGCCTTCAAAATCCGTATGGCGCTCCTTTCCTTCTGACCACTGGTATCGCTATTTAGACTATTCGCTATAATACACAGATGTAGCAGTGCTTAAGACAGTATTCACATTCTATGTATAGTCGATCATGTGATGACTGCACTTCCATTTTGGTACGTGCGGTTCACTGGAAAGGACTTGCGTTCTGCGCCATACGCATGCGCACTAGGTAGATCAGTACGCTATTGAACTACATGAGGAAGCGGCCTCCATATGGGGGTCAGTGTCCATCCAACCCATTTGTTTTTAATCATTGCACAGATGCACTTTATTCAAGTAAGAGGTGTTTTTTAATAATTATGGCACTAGGTGTTATTTTTTCAAATATATATGAAGTTGGCGAATTGATTATTTATCACTTTATTTCAAATGTTAATCATGACACCATTTGTGAATTTTTCATATAAATATCTTTGAATCCAGAGGAAAAAAAAACAGACTGGTTTGCGCTTCCCACTTATAAAAGCAGAGATAATACGCGAGTTTGAGCGTTCGCGTGTTTGACTTTAAGTGTGTGGTTGAATTAAGTGTGTGACTTTAGATTGCGTGAGGGAGTATCTGTGAGAGCTAATTTATTTGTTGCATTGCTGAGTGGCTGTGCCTGACTTTATTGTACTCTGAACCAAGTCAGAGCAGAGCAGTGTAGTCTTGCTTATACACTGTGACTTACTGTTGTTGCTGCTGGTTTATTGCATAGCAGCGTAAAAAAAAAAGAGTAAACGTGATTGCACTATTTTTTTTTTCTCTTCCTTCTCCAGGGTGCTGCACAGGTGAGTAATTAGGGTGTGGCTATCTAATTAGGAGAAGTTAAATAGCCAGTCTTGTGGGCAGTTCAGTCCTTTGAATCCAGAGGAAAAAAAACAGACTGGTTTGCGTTTCCCACTTATAAAAGCAGAGATAATACGCGAGTTTGAGCGTTCGCGTGTTTGACTTTTAAGTGTGTGGTTGAATTAAGTGTGTGACTTTAGATTGCGTGACTTCAGATTCAGGAACTTTAAAAGGGACTACAGTAAGTCTTTCCATATCATTGTATTGTATTTTTTCGCTTTTGCTTGTGTAATCCCCATTAGAATGGCTTCCATCGTTGACAGCGCAGTCCAGTGCACATCTTGTCTGATGTATGCAGTCCTGGAACAGCCGTTTAAGGGTGCATATATTTGTTCAAAATGTGAGCAAATTGTCTGCTTGGAATCACACATCGTGTATCTAAGCGGGCGAATTTCAACGCTGAGAAGCACTGACAATTTGGAAAAGAGTTTGCTGCTCAGTGAGAAAGCACTCTATGGGGTAGATGTGGGGGAGGGTGGTAGTGAGGAGGCCCAGGAAAGTGAGGTAGCTAGCTAGGTAACAGTTAGAAAGCGGGTTAGAGGGAAAAGTGCCAGGGAGGCTAGCCCTGATCTGACACACCCCAACAAGTTTGCAAGTTTGGCAGATGAGGGGGATGTTACTTCAGGGAGAGCACTGCTGCAGCCGGACACTTCCTCTGCCAGTCAGGGGAATGTCAGCTCCAGTAAGCAGGGGGCCAGGAGAGCAGGGCAGGCCAGACAGGTGCTGGTAGTGGGCGACTCCATTATTAGGGGTACAGAGAGGGCAATCTGTCACAAAGACCGGGATCGTCGGATGGTGTGCTGCCTTCCAGGCGCTCGAGTTCGGCACATCGTGGATCAGGTTGACAGATTACTGGGAGGGGCTGGAGAAGATCCAGCAGTCATGGTCCATATCGGTACCAATGACAAAGTTAGAGGTAGGGGGAGTGTCCTTAAAAATGATTTTAGGGATCTAGGGCATAAGCTTAGGGCAAGGATCTCCAAGGTAGTGTTTTCCGAAATACTGCCTGTACCACGAGCCACACAAGAAAGGCAGCGGGAGATTAGGGAGGTAAACAAGTGGCTCAAGAACTGGTGTAGGAAGGAGGGGTTTGGGTTCCTGGAGAACTGGGCCAACTTCTCTGTCGGCTACAGGCTCTACCGTAGGGATGGGCTGCACCTCAATGGGGAAGGGGCAGCTGTTTTGGGGGAGAAGATGGCTAGAAGGCTGGAGGAGTGTTTAAACTAGGGACTGGGGGGGAGGGTAACTACATTATAGATGGGGAAGATAGTGCAGATAGAGACCTGGGGCAAGGTAATGGAACTGGGGGGGGGGAATGGAAGGAGGAACTAGAACAGATCAGAAGGAAAGGTGTAGGGTAAGAAATATACATCAACCTCTTAATTGTATGTACGCTAATGCCAGAAGCCTAGCTAATAAAACTGGTGAACTGGAATTAGTGATGTGTGAGGAGGACTATGACATAGTGGGAGTAACTGAGACATGGCTGGATGATACCTATGACTGGGCAGTTAATGTACAGGGTTACAATCTTTTTAGAAAGGATCGTCAAAACCGGAGAGGGGGAGGGGTCTGCCTTTATGTAAAGTCATGCCTAAAGCCCACACTGCGGGAAGATATAAGTGAGGGACATGAAGATGTGGAGTCACTGTGGGTAGAAATAAATGGAGCCAAAAACAATAATAAAATACTACTAGGGGTTTATTATAAACCACCCAATATATCAGAGACCACAGAAAATCTACTTCTAAATGAAATAGACGAGGCGGCAAATCATAATGAGGTCGTTATTATGGGGGACTTCAACTACAAAGATACTTATGAATTGTAATGAGTTTGTATGCATAAATATGTTGGCGGTAGCACATGCTTTGTATCACTGCTTGAGAAAGGTCCTAGCAACAGGACCAAAACATCGCGGTTTGTTTGGTGAATAAAAAGAACACAATTTTTTCACGTCAATTGAGAGTGCCGTGGAATTTTTATTTTTAGATAGATACATAGATAGATACTCGCCAATCAAGCATGTATGACCAGCTGGAACCCCAGCTTTGGCAACTTAAAAGTGTGCATGATCAACAGGCCCAGCTGCAACATCTGTGGGCAAATGTGCCACAGTATACCATACAGAACCTGTATGCTTCCATGCCCAAACCTATGTCATGCTGTATCCAGGATAATGGTGGCCCAACAGGGTACTAGAGCCCCCTTTCAATTGTACGATTTTCCCCAATAAACGTATCTGATCTGCTATTGTGATCACTTACATATATCATAATTACATTCACACATATAAATACATATACACTACTCACTAAAAGTTAGGGATATTTGGCTTGTGAGTAAAATTTCAGGATGAAAGTAAAATGCACTCTAACCTTTACAGGTGAACTATTCTGTGACCTTCTCTAAACTTGTGAATACACATGTCCAATTGTTCAATGTTTCAGTACTTTTTGCACAATTTTCTGTTCTCTAACAAGGAGCTTAATGGCAAAATTCACAACAGTTGTTTGATCCAATAATCACCCAATATAGGTCCCGATTTAATTAGAATTGGTATTTAAACAGTCCTCCTCATCATGTTCACATTTTGACATAATGAGTAGAGATGAGCGAACGTGCTCGTAACGAGCACTGTAGCGCTTGGCTCCCCTGCGCTCACATGGGCGCAGGCATCCGCTTCCGTCCTCCTCACTCGACGGAAGCGGATGCCTGCGCCCATGCGAGCGCTGGGGAGCCGAGCGCTACAGTGCTCGTTACGAGCACGTTCGCTCATCTCTAATAATGAGAGGAAACCTAACAATTGATCAACACTACCTCGCCATTGCGAGGCTTCAAGCAGGATGTTCTCAGACAGATGTAGCCACAGAGCTTAGAGTGTCATCAGCAGATTGCAACAGAATAGAAGTGGACGTCCTTTGTCTCTGTGCTAGACTACCTGCAAGGGTACCTGATCACAGGTGTCATTGTCTTGCATCTATGCTGGACAAGGGACCAGTGGTCCTCAGTGCTGTTCACTGATGAAATTCGATTCACGCTGAGCAGAAATAATGGCCGCCAATGATGTTGGAGACATCAAGGGGAGCGCTATGCATCAGCCACTGTTGTCACCTTTGGTGGTGGTGTTACAGTGTGGGTAGGTGTGTCTAGTCAATATAGAACTGCCCTACACTTTGTGAATGGTACAGTGACAAGCCCATACTACTTAAATACCATCATTACATCATTAATCCAGTCATTGTGCTTCTGCATGAACAACACAGGCCTAATTTCATCTTCATGGACGACAATGGGCCAGCTCATCGAGGTCACATCATTAGACTGCTGGAGACTGGGGTACCTCAAATAGAGTGGCCTGCACCTTCTACAGACATGAATCCAATTGAAAACCTATGGGAGGACCCATGTAGAGGCTTGTAACTCTGTACCCCAGAACCTCAATGACCTGAGGGCTGCCCTTCAAGAAAAGTGGGGTGTAATGCCTCTGCAAACAATAAGTCAACTTGTGAACATCATGAGACGCTGTTGTCAAGATGTAATTGATGCTCAAGGCCACATGTCAAGTTTTTGAGACGTTGTAGGCTTTTGTTTCAATAAATTGTTTGAGATGATGAAATCACCACTGCATGTGCGTCTACTTAAATGCCCTATTTTTATGATATAATAGCACTGTTGCGTGAACTTTTTATGTTTTTCACAAATTTCACCCAAAATCCCAATATCCTAAACTTTTTGTGAGTAGTGAATATTTATATATGCAATTGTATATATACACACACACATACTTTATGTGTAGTGGACAGGGGTTATCTTCTTGAAACACCATGTCTCCTGAGTGAAAATACTTGTAGGTCTTGTTCCTCAATGTCCTGGATATAAAGAACATTCCCTAGTCAAATACCAACACCAGGTGTCATGGTATGGGGTCCCATCAGCTACTATGCCTATTTCTGTCTGGTATCTGTTCCCCTGGCCAGCAAAATTGCCAGATCTCTCCCCATCGGGAATGTCTGGGGCTGGATGGGGTGATGGATTTCCCAAGCACAGCAGCCAACAACCACCTTGAATTACAGGTCCACGTTCAAAGAGCTTAGAATGATATACCACAGGAGGATATCCAGCATCTGTATGCCCATTACCATGGCAGAGTGGCAGCCTGTATCGCTGGAAGGGGAGATGCCACTGTCACATTGATGTACGCGGCTTTAACATATACCCTGCTGGAGAACCCATCAGACCATCAAAACATACTATATGATCTGCTTCTCCCAAAGAAGCTGCTTGGGCAATAGTGGCTGGACTGATATTTATCCATCAACATTAAGCAGCCATGTGAAGTTAACCATTTTAAGAAGATGAACTCTCCCCAGCCAGAATAGCGTCAGATTCATCCATCTCTCCAGAATGATCTTCTGGATAAGCAGGATATAATTCAATTTACAGAGTGAAGAGGGATGTCTCCCTATTTTAGTCCCAAGATAGATGATAAAGTTAGACAGTACCTCAACTGCATGGGGTGTTCAGATAGAAAAGCATTTGCCTTGCAAATATAGTAAATGGCACTTGGAAACATTAATTCTATAGCTCGTGAATGGTCCCATGATTGAGAAGATTTCTAATACCTTCTCTAAATAGAAGCAGATCATCTGCAAAACAGATCATTATTGCTGTTTTAACATGCTTGTGTGAATAATGTCTGATACAGTATCTTTTGTTTTTGCATATAAATGAAACTAATCTGACATACGTGTAACCCAGGATGTAAACATTATTTCCCCAAGGAATGCTTACACTGTCGTCATGCTGTGTAACAGCCGCAGCACGGTCTATAATAACAGTCTTTAGGAACTGTGATGCAACTGATTTAAACGGTTTCTACATCTTTTCATTACTGATGATCTATCTTTTGGATAGACCATCAGCATCTGATCATCGGGGATCCGATACCTGGGACCTCTGCCGATCAACTGTTTGACAAGGTAGCGCAACACAGGCCTTCTCGCTGTTTCCCACAGACCAGTGACGTCACGACTATTTCATTGGCATGGGTGTAGCTCAACCCCATTCACTTCAATGAATGCGAGAGCTGGTTCCTTCTCAAACAGCTGATCATCGGGGGTTTCGAGTGCCCAAAGAATAAAGGTGTAGAACCCCTTTAAGTAAGGGGTATTTAGCTAAGAAACACTAAGTGATTGCATATTCTCTAACAAACTCATTAAGCTAGCCATTCCAAGTAAACTTCAATATTGCACCATTCAGCATTTTACAGAATATATACATGCATATGTGTACTATTGTTAACATGAAAAGTATTACTGCTGCATATGCTAGAAAAAGAAATCAGGTCAATCCACATAGAGCTGTGTAAGCAATCACTTGCGTATTCCTAAAGGAGTCTACATTGGATGCATAAATTTGACAGTTCTACCCAAAGGGTTTAAAGGTTGGGTTAAGACATGTACAAGAACACTGCATGCAAATCAAGCGTCATATAGATCTGTTTATGCTGGCCACAAATGCTAATAAACAACCATGGTAACTGATGGTCATCTGTTTAAAGTTGATGGATGATTATCAGGAGGGATCAGTTCCCTCAACCCCCTGTTGAAAGATCAGCAATACCTAAAAAAAACAGGAAAGACAACTATGTTCAATGACATTGCCTACTATGTTTGAATAATTTTTTAAGACTATGATTCTTATGTTTTGTTTACAAGCCACAAATCTGAAGCCAATGACATATGGTACCGCTGGCATTAAAATGTTTTGCAGTCGTGCACAATAGCAGTAATGGACATTAAGAGGGAACAGATGGAAATCTCTTTCTACAGAGAAGCTTGTAGTCATTAATTTTTCATCCTAGTCTAATGCCTGAACAGCACATCTGGTTACATAATAACAGAGCAGAATCTCTGCCTGGAAGAAAATTCTAGGTCTAAAACTGCTCCATTAATACAATACATTGAAAATACAAGGTGATTACCTATGCTGCCATTTTTCCGTTTTTGCATACTTGTATTTCACTAACGGTTACCACATTTAATAAAGGGGTTGTCCTGGAAATTTTACTTGTAGGTGCTGTGTATAGCAGACCTGCCATTCTCAGCACAAAAAGGGCATATAAAATAGTAAGAACCACTCTGAATGCTGACATTTGAGTTGGCAACGGCATGCAGAGAGGTTCTGTGCGCCTGTGCTGTGGATTGCTGAGACTTGTGGTTCACTACTGCTATCTACTATGAAAACCTGTAACTGCAACAGCAATTATAACAAATTGCTTATTTGCAGCAGTTCCAGGATCTTGTACACCCCCACTGCTCTTCTGTCGCTGTGATTTTTGTCTTTTTTTCCAGACCTGCACAAATTTTTGTTTATTTGCGGTAAGCTGTGACTGCCAAGCATTTTTTTCATCCATACTCATTTCGGCACTGTCTTTTTTTGTCTTTTTATTCACAACTTTCCTGCAGCCACTGAGAACTGATTATATATATATATATATATATATATATATACATACACAGTACAGACCAAAAGTTTGGACACACCTAATTCAAAGAGTTTTCTGTATTTTCATGAAGATGAAAATTGTAGATTCACACTGAAGGCATCAAAACTATGAGGAACATGTGGAATTATATACTTAACAAAAAAGTGTAAAACAACTGAAAATATGTCTTATATTCTAGGTTCTTCAAAGTAGCCACCTTTTGCTTTGATTACTGCTTTGCACCAGTTGTTTCACACTTTTTTGTTAAGTATATAATTCCACATGTGTTAATTCATAGTTTTGATGCCTTCAGTGTGAATCTACAATTTTCATAGTCATGAAAATACAGAAAACTCTTTGAATGAGGTGTGTCCAAACTTTTGGTCTGTACTGTAGATATATATATATATATATATATATATATATATATATTGTAAGCATTCAATGGGTGAGGTCTTAGATGGCAGGTATGTCTCAGTGATATAAGTCCCGGAGGTAGGTTGTGACCAGTGATGCTAGATCACGGAGTCTGTGGTAGCTGGAGTTTGTGTCCGGGTTTACTGAAGAGAATGAAGAGATTGGGTGGGAAGGTCACTCCCCTACTCCATCCAGGGTGTTCCCACGTCAACCAGATTTTTTGTTATTTCCATTTACTGTTATTTTGTTTGCTGAAGCAAGCCTGTATCGTTTTGCTGTGTATGCCCAATAAACCCAGGAAAAAGAGACTGTCTGAATGGTCCCGTCGCACTACATTATATATATATACACACATACACATGAACACACACACACACTCAGTGTCTTAATAACAATGTGTCACCAAATCCTGGAATGACTAATAAGAAATTAAGTAGTTAATGAACACGAATTGTGCTAATAGTACTTAACTCATAACAGTCAAGACAGACAGATAGACATAACTGTTTTCAGCTAAGTTTAACCCCTTCCCAACATCTGCCTGTTGTCGGGTCTTTAAAGATGGCGCCCGCTCCGTAGTGCAGTGAGTGCAGTGTCCTCAATCAGCGGTAATGCCAACCGCAGACATTTAACCTCTTAGATAACGTGGTCAAATGTGACTATGGCGTCTGAGAGGGCTAAAACCCGGAAGTGCGAGCATTCATGCACAGTAATGAGCCTGAGCCTGTACTAGGTTTTCAGGCTCATTACTTGTATATTGCATTTCAGACCAGAAGGTGGCATTATTGAACTGTAATATAGTGATTTTTCTATAGAATAATGGAACAAATGCCATTATTCTATACAAATTGTAATCTGATGATCACAAGCTAACAAAAAATAAAGAAAATATATATATATCTCGAGCATTGCCGTGTGTGAACAAGCTTGTACTACTTGTACTACTAAAATATAATAAAAAAAAAAACACCTTATCCCATACAGTGAATGGCATAACGGAAAAAAAAATGAAAATGGCCATATCGCCATTTTTTCCCTCAATTTACATCCCAAAAAAGTTTGCTAAAAAGTGATGAAAAAGCGACACACCCCAAAATGATATTAGTAAAAACTACAATTCGTCCTGCAAAAAATGAGCCCTCAGACATCTCCGTAGACATAACTATAATATATATATATATACACACACACACATACACACATACATACATACACACACACTTTTTTTTTTATTATTCAGTTAAATGCAAGAAAAACTATACGTATGTGGTATTGCCATAATCGTACCGACCTGGAGACAGAAGAGAACAAGTCAGTTTTACCGCATAGTGAACACCGTAAAAACAAAACCGGTTAAACTGTGGTGGAATTGCATTTTTTTTTTTCAAATTCAACCCCGTTTGGATTTTTTTCCTGCTTCCCACTACAATGTATGCAATATTAAATGACAGCATTAGAAAGTACAACTTGTCCTGCAAAAAACAAGCCCTCATACGGATATGTGAATGGAAAAATTAAAATCTATGGCTCCGGGAAGGCAAGGAACAAAAAACGAAAATACAAAAATGGAAAATCGCTGCATCAGGAAAGGGTTAATATACCCAATATGTTTATGATCAGCCATTCAAAAACTGATTAAAAATGAAAACAAAATAAATTACATTTGATTATGTTCATAAACATAAAAATAAAGCTAAAAATAACAGGTAATAGCAGACGTGGTCCCTAAATAGCCGAATGCAGCGCCCTCACAATTACGGTTAGTAGTAAAAATTGTGGCTAGTGGTAGATTCCACAAATAAAAATCTAGTCACTTATATGCCAATTTATATATGCCTATAGATAAAACACAGTCCACATTTATCTGTAGCGTTTTTGTGATATTGCATTACTATTTGCAGACAATATTTGTTAAAAGGATTTTCTGAGACTTAGGCCTTTTTCACACGAGCGTCACGGATTAGGTCCAGATGCGTTCAGGGTGCGTTCAGGAAAACTTGCACCATTTTGCAAGCAAGTTCAGTCAGTTTTGTCTGCGATTGCGTTCAGTTGTTCATTTTTTTCCGCGCGGGTGCAATGCGTTTTGAAGCGTTTTTCACGCACGTGATAAATAACTGAAGGTTTACAAACAACATCTCTTAGCAACCAGCAGTGAAAAACGCTCTGCATCCGCACTTGCTTCAGAATGCGTTTTTCACTGAAGCCCCATTCACTTCTATGGGACCAGAGCTGCGTGAAAAACGCAGAATATAGAACATGCTGCGTTTTTCACGCAACGCAGAACTGATGCGTGAAAAAAAAAACGCTCATGTACACAGACCCATTGAAATGAATGGGTCAGGATTCAGTGCGGGTGCAATGCGTTCACATCACGCATTGCACCCGCACGGAAAACTCGCTCGTGTGAAAGGGGCCTTAGGCCGGATTAAATGCTGTCTGAGCGTGATTCGCTGATGGTTGCTAAGAGATGTTGTTTGTAAACATTCAGTTTTTTATCAATTAAATGAAGTGTCTGATCAGTGGGGGTCTGATAATGGGACCCCCACTGATCAGTTATTTAAGAAAGCACCTTTATAAACTCATTATTGCTCAGCTCTTATCTTACTGATAAGAATGTGGCTTAAATTGTTTAGAAATTTAGAAATAAGGTTTATTAGATGACCAACACAAAATGAGAGTGAAAGTACGATTCACACAGCTAGACAGTTAACCCTTTGTGACAGAACAGCTGAGTATTTTTTTAATAAAGACTATTTTTAGCCCAAAATGAGCATAATGCAATCATAAGAAAAAATTGCACTGTGTAATGTGTATGCGTTATTTCAATCTGCAGGCCAGATGGGATCACTCCTTCACTTTCAAGAGGTGCTGATCAATGCCCTAATTTTTAAAACCAGAAACCATAGGGACCTCATTACTTCTGTAAATGATTGTGCCCATACTGTGCCAGGGCAAACAGCAAGAATAACTATCAGAGACAGGTGAGATGAGCAAAGGAACCTGGCATCTATCAAAAAGGAGAGTTCAATTTTAGAATTCAGCTCATTATCATCAAAGGCAGTATTACAATGATAGATAACACCTCTGTATTAATAACACAGGATCCACCATTCACAATAGGTGATGTCAGATTATCTTTCACCTCCTTGTACAATGACCTCTGCATAGGTTGCAGAATATGTCTGGAAAATGGTCCCTTCTCCCAGTCAGTGAGTCTGTCTCTAGTCTATAGTGTCCATGGTACATGTTATAAAACTTACCTTTAAATCCTGTTAACACCAGGTCAGGCAAGATGACTGCTCCCATAATTATGTACAGAAAACAAATACAATCAGGGAATTAAAACAAACTAAAAACATGGAATATGTTTAACTATACGGTTTTAGTTATTAAAGGGGTTGGCCACCCTAAGTATCAAAAATCCAAAATTCCCCCAGACAATAGCCAACACTATGAAGTATTTCTCAGGTGACATGTACTGGCTGTACGTCATTTATCTAACCTGTTCACCATGACACACTTCACTGGAGGAGCTCCTCAGACAGGCTGTGTGGGAGGAGCAGCTGCAAAGTGAAAGTAAGAATCCCAGCATGCACTGCAGCAAGCATGTCTAGAGGAGCAGTCACATGACCTCCCTGCCCACCTGTGTTCCCATAGAGACAAGAGCCCCTTAGATAATATCAATAACCCAGTTATCAGTGAATAACTGTTGTACAGACATAGCAATATAAATATATATAATAAAGAACGCCCCAGTCCCAACAGTAAAGGAGGGGGGGGGGTTACCCTTTTCATAAATTTGCTGTTGGGCCCAGTCATTTCTAGTTGTGCCACTGGATGTAAGCCAAAAACAGAATGAGGGGGGAGTTATCATTTCCCTTGTTCCTAAAAAGTGGTGTTAAAAAGTTGCAAACTATGGGACAGATTTATCAAAACTGGTGTAAAGGAAAACTGGCTTGGTTGCCCATAGCAACCAATCAGATTCCACCTTTCATTTTTTAAAGCACCTTTGGGAAATGAGGTGGAATCTGATTGGTTGCTATGGGCAACTAAGCCAGTTTTCCTTTACAGGAGTTTTAATAACTCTCCCTCTATGTGTTTGCAAATTTTTAACTGCGCTTTTTTTATTTTTTTTTTTAAAGGGCGTGACAATGGGAGAGACCGGGCGTGACCAGTCACCCCAACAAATTTATGTTCATTTTCACCAGTTTTCTGACTCAAATGAAGCCAGAAATCTATGGCAGCTCTGAGCTGTCATAGATTTCTGTTTAGGTGCACGGACTGCACAAATTGATCTGCTGACATACAGAGGAGCCTCCTGTCTATCATCATACGATCTGCTCCCAGCTGACAGCCCATCAATCATCTATGAATATATGACTACCCTTCATCTGGGGGAAAAAGGAAAATGAGTGTAGTCAAATAGCTATATGTAACATACAGGGGGTCACAAATCACTATATATAATGTACAGGGGGTCACACATCACTATATATAATGTACAGGGGGTCACACATCACTATAATGTACAGGGGGTCACACATCACTATATATAATGTATGGGGGGGTCACACATCACTATATATAATGTACAGGGGGGTCACAAGTCACTATATGTAAAGTACAGGGGGTCACACATCACTATATATAATGTACAGGGGGTCACACATCACTATATATAATGTACAGGGGGTCACACATCATCATATATAATGTACAGGGGGTCACAAATCACTATATATAATGTACAGGGGGTCACACATCTGTATATACAGTATAAAGGGGTCACTGTACAGGGGTTCACAGATCTCTGTATGCAGTGGTGGGGGGGGGGTCACACATCAGTATATACAGTGTATGGTGGTGGGGTCAACTATTACTGTATACAGGGGGTCACACATCACTATATACAGTATAAAGTGGTGATCACATATCACTGTATTGGGGGGATCATATATCACTATATACAGTGTGCAGGAAGGAGAGGGCACATATTTACAGATGACATCAGTGACTGCTGCTGAAATCACTGACCTCAGCCATACTGACAGCTCAGAAGGGGTTAAAGCTCCTGACCTGTTGGTCTGGCTGGAATAAACATGTCTGTGATAAGATCACATTGCAGAGTGGTCATAGACAGGACAGACACTAGGATTGATCACACTTTGTTGTCCACAGCACCTTTCTGGCTCTGCTACATCACTGCAGTCAGTGAGTTACATCACAGATTCTCCTCATTCTCTCTTCCTCTTGCTAAGTTTCTTTATTTCAGCTTCTAACAAGTTTCTCTGCTAAGCCCCTTCAGCCCTGTATAGTCAGGACTGAAGTCACAGCAGAAGGAAACTTCTCTGACACAAGCAGGGTGCCTTTAGGACCCAGGAGCAGCACACTCCTTCCATGGACTAGAGCACCTGCTGGCATGGACGAGGCAGGGAGCTATGAGAGAAGCACAGAGGGGGCGTGGCTGCCAATAGCAAAGGAACCAGGTAGATCTGCTGCAGAAGATATATGAGGACGTTTATTGTCTGCCTGCTTTCTTTACAGTTTTAATAAGTGCTAACAAAGTGGCCAACCCCTTTAAATAAAATATAGGCGATTAATTCCCTTTAAAGGAGTCAGACACCAGAAAATTCACTGTTATGCACAATGCCTTCTGGGGTAGCTCAACTGAAAGTAATGATACCTCTCACTTGCTTTAGGCTTCATTCACACGACCGTATGTGTTTTGCGGTCCGCAAATTGCGGATCCGCAAAAAAAACGGATGACGTTCTGTATGGCATCCGTGTCCGGTTTTTTTTGCGGATCCATTGTAACAATGCCTATCCTTGTCAGCACAACGGACAAGAATAGGACATGTTCTATCTTTTTTGCGGAACGGAAATGCGGACATACGGAAACGGAATGCAAACGGAGTACCTTCCGTTTTTTTTGCGGACCCATTGAAATGAATGGTTCCACATACGGTCCGCAAAAAAAACCGAACGGACACGGAAACAAAATACGGTCGTGTGAATGAAGCCTTATTCTGGAAAAGACAGTACTTTTAATCAATTTGCAAATCAGCAGTTAAGTGCACTGAGGGCAGGTCCAAGCCATTCTGTGTACCATTGCTTCTTCTGCCTCCTCTGCTAGCCTTTTATCTCCTTTTTGATAGATGCCAAGTTCCTGTGCTCATCTCACATGGCTCTGACAGTCAGGATGATGTGCCCCCAAGAGGCATGTGTCGTTTGGAGGCTTGTCACAGTTGAGGTCCGTCATTGGCTGCAGCAGTGCATGTGACCTTATCCATCCAGAAGACAGGGACAGCAAACAAACCATAATATTGATTACACTGATTTTGCAGTACATAGAAACATTCCATATGTGATCATAAATTACTGTATGGGCACACAGCAGGATTCAGAAGAGAACTGGGTAATTGTAGATATGGTCCAAGCTAAGTAAATAAGTAAATGTGAACAAGGCTCCAAGTACAGATGGATTACACTAAAGAGTTCTCAAAGAACTCAGTTTAGTCATTGCTGTACCCCTGTTTATAATTTTTAGAGATTCTCTAGGGACTGGTACAGTGCCAAGTGACTGGCGCAAGGCAAATGTTGTGCCCATATGCAAAAAGGGCTCTAGGTCCTTCACATGTAATTATAGACCAATAAGATTAACTTCTGTTGATTGAAGGACTTTTAAGGGAATATACACTGTATGTCTAAATAATATCATAAGATAACCAACATGAGTTTACCAAAGACAGATGTTGTCAGACTAACCTGATTTGTTTTTATGAGGGGCAGCTGTGGATGTAGTGCTTCTGGATTTTGCAAAGGCTTTTGATACTATCCCTCATAGATGTTTAGTAGGTAAAATAAGGTCTATAGGCTTGGAAAGTATAGTCTGTAATTGGACTGAAAACTGGTTGATCATGTCCACAGATTTCTATTTTTGCAGATGACATCAAGCTATGTAGTACTGTCCAGTCTATGGAAGGTGTCCAAAAACTACAAGCAGATTTGGACACTCTGAGTGATTGGGCATCAATTTGGCAAATGAGGTTCAATGTGGATAAATGTAAAGTTATGCATCTTGGTAGTAATAATCTCTGTGCATCATATATCCTAGGGGAAGTAACACTGCAAGAGTCACTTATAGAGAAGGATTTGGGTGTCCTTGTAGATCGTAGATTAAATAACAGCATACAATGTCAATCAGCTCCTTCTAAGGCTACCAGAATATTGTCATGCATTAAACGAGGTATGGACTCAGGGGACAGGGATGTAATACTACCACTTTACAAAGCTTTGGTGCGGCCTCATCTGGAATATGCAGTTCAGTTCTAGGCACCAGTCCATATAAAGGATGCTCTTGAACTGGAGAGAGTACAAAGAAGAGTGACTAAACTGATAAGCGGCATGGATGGTCTTAGTTATGAGGAAAGATAAAAATAATTAAATAAAATAACTAAATAATTAAATTTATTTAGTCTTGAGAAGAGACATCTGTTCCAGCTGTTCCAAGTAAAATCCCCTCAAAGACAAGGGGGCACTGCCTCAGTCTGGAGAAGAAAAAGTTCAGAGGCATCAAGGGTTCTTCACTGTGAAAACTGTGAATCTGTGAAATAGTCTACCTCAGGACGTGTTCACGGCAGGAACAGTGGACAGTTTTAAAAGGGGCCTAGATAAGTTCTTAAAGGTAAATGGCATTAATGCTTAAATTTTTTTTTTTTTCAACTGTTATTAACTATGTAACCTTTTATGTGGCACTGTATAAAATGTGTTGGAGAAATCAAGATATGTGACACATTGACTCACTTTGGTGAAGTCTAGAACTTACCTCCTCATAGAAAATGATTAAATCAGACATGACCAATCCCTCATGAAGCCATGCCGATATGGTGTTATATGCTTATTTCCATTGAGATGCACCAAGATAACCTTCAAACAGTTTACCCACGAAAGATGTTTTTTTTTACCCTTTTTTGAATATTTGCAACACATTTGCAATGCGCCAATCCTGTAGAACACTTCCTTTCAATACAGAGTCCTTATCCTAATATCACAAATAAGGGTCTGTCTATGACATTACTTAATTCTCTTAGAATACATGGGTGTATACCGTTTGATTTGTCTATATAACTGAAGATAAATATGTGGTGCCTGCTGACCCCACCCACTACTTTTTCAAAAAAGTGGTGAGGGAGGTGTAACAATGCCATGTGCACCTTAAGTTATACTTAAAGGGGTATTCCCATCTCACAAATGTAGTTTGTATAATTAGATATAGCCATACCAGTATTATTACTAATAGAATGTATTTATATAAAATGTACCGTTTAGAAGATTTGCCTATTTGTATAGGCATTGTCCCACACACATCAGTCAGGCCGTTGCCCCTAGTTACGGCCACAGCGGCCATGTAGTAGTGGTGGCCGGCTTACTCTTGTTCAAACCCGCTCTGAGGTAACTGCTGTATTGTGAACGCACATTGCATGAGCATGCGGAGACACATCTTTACCCGTCCAAAACACAATGGTCAGGGTCCGTCCAAAACGCAGACTTTATAAACGGATCCTGCTCCATACAGATGAATTGATCTTGGAACAGGATCCGTTTCTCTGCGTTTTGGAAGCGCAGACATAAATGCTACAACCCTAAGATGTGTCTCTGCATGCTCATGCAATGTGCGTTCACAATACAGCAGTTACCTCAGAGCGGGTTTGAACAAGAGTAAGCCGGCCACCACTACTACATGGCCGCTGTGGCCGTAACTAGGGGCAACGGCCTGACTGATGTGTGTGGGACAATGGAAATACAAATAGGCAAATCTTCTAAACGGTACATTTTATGTAAATACATTCTAATAGTAATAATACTGGTATGGCTATAGCTAACTATACAAACTACATTTGTGAGATGGGAATACCCCTTTAATGACGTTTAAAAAGTCACAAACGCTTTTTTTATGCCAGAAAAGAAATGTGGAGGAATGAAAAATCCCCCTATAATATTTAATTGTGGAACAGAGTTTTAACTATAATACCTGCAAAATAATACTCCCAACAGTCCTCTCATATAGATCGACTGCCATAAGACATTTTATCATGAATGCTTTCTGCAGCAAATGTTTCCATAAAATCTTGAAAAAATGTTTATCAAAATATTTAAACCATTATTGGTAAAATTTCAACATTTTTCTAATTCTTTTCTTTATAAAAACAATTTTCATTTTCACAACTACAAGAGTGAAAATGCATCAAGTACCACACACAAGAGATGAAAACCTGCCATCTGCTGGTTATTTTAATGAAGTGCTTTCTTCATTTAGCATAATTTTTTTTAACTGTATTTTATTGAAGCATTTATTAAGCTTACAATAAAAGTATATATAAAAAAATGGTGCTCAGCAGTCAGAACTCATGTAATTGAAACAGATTTTATTAAAGGCTCGAAAATTAATAAGCAATGAGTACAATCCAAGTACCAATAATATATATCTGAGAAATACAAGCACTGCAATAATTTGAAGAAGCAGATACTCCGAGGTAAATGTGGGAGCAACATCTCTAAGAGTCTAGTAACCAAAAAGATCATCATTAGAGATGAACGAGCATGCTCGGGAGCAATTTTCGAGTAGTAGCGTACGCATCTTCTAATCTATACGCTAATGCGTACACATCTTCTAATCTATACGCTAATGCGTACGCATCTTGTAATTTATGCGCATTAGCGTACAAATTTATAAGATGCGTACGCATTAGTGTACAGATTATAAGATGCGTATGCATTAGCGTACAGATTATAAAATGCGTACGCTACTACTCGAAAATTGCTCATCTCTAATCATCATGAACATAAGACAATAAGATTCCCTTTTCTTTATTGTAGCTGGTTTTAGATAACCGAGGCATGCTATCATTAGTCAGGAGTTGAAAGGAAGCCTAAGATGGTAGACCACCTTCACGCCACATATGGTATGGGGGGTTGGGGGAAATCACGAAAAATAAGTCCAAGAGGAGAGCCAAAAGGATAGGAAGGATTGATTACCCTTTTTTGATGCAATCATATCCTCCGTTCGCATAATTCTATGAAGTTCCTCAGCCCAATTCATTCTAGGTGGATTTCCAAAGCCTAGGTATAATCATTCTCAAAGCTGCTACAAAACAACACAAAATAGTCTCTCTAGTTCTCAAAACAGGACCCGGGAACATAGACAGTAAAGCCAGAGATTTGCATATTGGACTGGAATAAAGCATTATAAAGGTAGGTAATATCAACACATAATTGGTTAATTTGAGGACAATGCCACAATATATGTTCCATGGTCCCAATCTCACTCTGATATCTGCAACATAAGGGCAGGTGAGAAACATTTGGTATAGGGCCTTAAGTGTGCCGGCCATGCCCGTGCTGCGGGCCGCATACGGCGCGTCCGCAATAAACGGGCACCGGCCGTGTGCAGCCCGCATCACGGATCGCGGACCCATTCACTTCAATGGGTCCGCGATCCGGGAGATGCGGAGCGGAGGCACGGATCGGAACACCACGGAAGCACTACGGTGTGCTTCCATGGTGTTTCTGGCCGTGCCTCCGCACCGCAAAAAAGTAGCGCAAGCACTACTTTTTTGCGATCCGCATGCGGTGGCCTCACGGTCAGTGCCGTGCATTGCGGACCGCAGTTTGCAGCCCGCAGCACGGGCACGGCCGACACACGTTCGTGTGCATGAGGCCTAAGGCGTGATGGAGTCAAATACCATCTAGTCAGGATTTTATTTTGGTTTGCTGGTTTCCACAGGACAGAATTTGGGAGTCAGGTAAAATGACTTGTCCCAGTCAGAGATAGTATAGGATGACCCCATGTTCCTCTCCCAAGTGGAGATAAATGGAGGCATTTTGGATGTTGTCTCCCTCAAGAGATCAAGACAAGCAGGTGGAGGCCTGGAGATAGCATAGTTGTTCAAACGGCCGCAAATGTCGGGACAACACTTCTCGCGAGAGAGAGAAGCTTATCCAACTACGGAGCTGACTGTAGATGTACCATGCACCCTTGGAGGGACATTCAAATATATTAAAGAGAGGGGTATCATAAGGCCATCTTTCCATAATTGTGGTCAGGTACAAACCACGCTCCTTATGAAATCCCAACAGCACTGTAGCCTGAAATCTTGGAGCAAAATTCAGATTGTCAAAAACTGGTATCGGCGGTTCACTAGGACCCGAGAGCTTTAAAGAGGACCTTTCACCACTCCTGACATGCCTGTTTTAGTAGTTTCATGCATTCCCATGTAATAACAATTCTGGAGCATATATTCTTATGGCTCTATGCTGTGCCATTCCTTTATTATTTCTACCAGAAGTTATAATTGAATTGCTATTAGGCTTCAGTAAGGGTACAGAGGGGAGGTAACCATTTGGGGGTGTGTACCTGCACAGACTCACTCTATACAATCAGTGCTGCCTTTTTCAGACTGTGCAGGTTCACACGCCCAACTTGTTACCACCCCTCTGTACCCTTACTGCAGACTGCTAGCAATTCATAAATTCTAGTAGAACTAATAAAGGAATGTCACAACAAAGAGCCATAAGAATAGATGCTCCAGAATTGTTATCACATGGGGAATGCATGAAACTATTAAACCAGTCATGTCAGGAGAGGTGAAAGGTCCTCTTTACGAGTTACTTATTCTTGTACCAGAAGACAAGAAAGGTGATAATAAAAGGTGAAGCAAAGGGGAGATTTCCGATTCCATCTGAATCCACAGTTTCACATTGAAATTAAGGTGTAAGTTAGTTATGGTCATTAGCAAGGCGGCTTTGTGATACAGTGCAAAATCATCCAGACCCCCCTCCTTTTCTTCCTATTACATAAATTAGCATACCCCAGCCGGGAACCAACTCCCCCAGAAACAAACCTTGAGATCGTCTTTCTAGAGGCAGAAAATAAGGCTCTGGATAGGGGTATTGGGAGGGTCTGGGAAAATATAGAAACTTTGGGAGAATATCGATTTCTAGAGTGTTAATTCTGCCAAACCATAACAACGGAAGCGCGGACCACCTTTTCAGAGTCTATATTTGTCAGGAGAGGCTGATCATCTGCAGGGTGGGATGGAAGCTTTACCCTTAGATATGTAATGTGCCTTGGCTGACATTAAATGGAAAAACATCTTGGAGGTGCAGCACCTCTGCCCTGCGCTGGTTGATGTTTAATACTGACCTTAAAATTGCTGAGGGCCCTATATCTATCTACCCACCCAGAGGTTCCCCTTAAGGCCTCACCACTACAAAAGTTGTTCTCATCTGCTTTTCTCTGATAAAGGGCCTGTGTCCTGAAAGAACAAGTTACAGATGTGAGGCTAGCTTAGCTATTTTCTAGCTTTGCTACATAAGCATGTTTAAAAGGTAGGCATCTCTGCCAATCTGCTGTGTGAAAACAATGCAGTGCTCATATTGCTGCTGTGTTCTCCTTACCTATGTACTTGCTGTACCTTTAGCAATTTTATTCCACCATTTCTGATCAACTTCAGATGAACTAGAGAGATTTCCAAAGTAACATTAACTGAATGTGAGACAAGAGAATTACAATATCCCACAAAGCATACACCTCTCCTAATGACATATGCAAGTTATCTTTCTAGGCAAAGAAGAGAACCAAAATATCTCAAGAGAAACTTGTCTTACTTGGTTGACTTGCCTTGTGGAGTACTCTTTGGGGTGCTCTTTATCATAAGGGAGACCGAAAATATACATGCCAGGCGACACTACTCTAGGTTTCTAGGAAGACTATATGCAAATTGCATATCTTAATTCTTCTGACATCAGAGGATATCCCATATTTTTTTTTGTGAGGCAAGCTAATTTACATACCTTTGGCTTTCTGGGAAAGATATTTAAATGAGCTTTTTTTATGCCAGCCGAATTAAGATATGCGATGTGCACATACTCTCCCTAATGATAAATAGCATCCCAAAGAGTACCCCTCAAGGACAGTCAACCAAATGAGCCAAGTTTATCTTGGGACATTCTGGTTCTCTTTTTCTTATAGAAAGAGAACTAGCTTATACATTTCATTGAGAGAGATGTGAGTTTTGTGGGATATTGTAATTCCCATATCTCACTTTCAGTCAAATGTTACTTTGAAGGTCTCTCTGGTTCATCTGAAGTTGAAATAAAATTGCTACAGGTATTGTCTGTTTCTGCCATGATGTATTCTCAGGTGAATAGGAAGGCGCCACCCCACTGAAGTGAGACAGCTGGAGCTATAATTTTAATTATATCAACTTGCTGCTGCAAGTAGGTAAGGAGATACCAGTAGGAGCACTGCATTATTTTCACACAGTGAATTGGCAAATATGCTTTCTAAAAATAAATGTCTAAAAATGTAGCAAAGCAAAAAAAAGTTGCTAGGCCTTAGGGGGAACCTCTGGGTGGGTGCTATTTCTATTACTGAGTACCCCTTAGACAATATATATATACACTCACCGGCCACTTTATTAGGTACACCATGCTAGTAACGGGTTGGACCCCCTTTTGCCTTCAGAACTGCCTCAATTCTTCGTGGCATAGATTCAACAAGGTGCTGGAAGCATTCCTCAGAGATTTTGGTCCATATTGACATGATGGCATCACACAGTTGCCGCAGATTTGTCGGCTGCACATCCATGATGCGAATCTCCCATTCCACCACATCCCAAAGATGCTCTATTGGATTGAGATCTGGTGACTGTGGAGGCCATTTGAGTACAGTGAACTCATTGTCATGTTCAAGAAACCAGTCTGAGATGATTCCAGCTTTATGACATGGCGCATTATCCTGCTGAAAGTAGCCATCAGATGTTGGGTACATTGTGGTCATAAAGGGATGGACATGGTCAGCAACAATACTCAGGTAGGCTGTGGCGTTGCAACGATGCTCAATTGGTACCAAGGGGCCCAAAGAGTGCCAAGAAAATATTCCCCACACCATGACACCACCACCACCAGCTTGAACCGTTGATACAAGGCAGGATGGATCCATGCTTTCATGTTGTTGACGCCAAATTCTGACCCTACCATCCGAATGTCGCAGCAGAAATCGAGACTCATCAGACCAGGCAACGTTTTTCCAATCTTCTACTGTCCAATTTCGATGAGCTTGTGCAAATTGTAGCCTCAGTTTCCTGTTCTTAGCTGAAAGGAGTGGCACCCGGTGTGGTCTTCTGCTGCTGTAGCCCATCTGCCTCAAAGTTCGACGTACTGTGCGTTCAGAGATGCTCTTCTGCCTACCTTGGTTGTAACGGGTGGCAATTTGAGTCACTGTTGCCTTTCTATCAGCTCGAACCAGTCTGCCCATTCTCCTCTGACCTCTGGCATCAACAAGGCATTTCCGCCCACAGAACTGCCGCTCACTGGATGTTTTTTCTTTTTCGGACCATTCTCTGTAAACCCTAGAGATGGTTGTGCGTGAAAATCCCAGTAGATCAGCAGTTTCTGAAATACTCAGACCAGCCCTTCTGGCACCAACAACCATGCCACGTTCAAAGGCACTCAAATCACCTTTCTTCCCCATACTGATGCTCGGTTTGAACTGCAGGAGATTGTCTTGACCATGTCTACATGCCTAAATGCACTGAGTTGCCGCCATGTGATTGGCTGATTAGAAATTAAGTGTTAACGAGCAGTTGGACAGGTGTACCTAATAAAGTGGCCGGTGAGTGTATATATATATATATATATATATATATATATATATATATATATATATAATTGAGAAACATGCATTTGTATACTACTCTCTCTCCACCAAATAAAAAAAAAAAATCAGTGAACTTAAAATGAAACAAATTTTGCCTGCTTCGCTCATCTCTAGTTTGGACAGTGGTACCACTTTGGGTAAAACTTATGTTCACATTTGGGAATATTAGAGAACTTGAAGTGAGTCTCTTGAGTACCAGATGTAGGTCTAATAGCTGAAGTGAGAAATGCAAATATAGTTTGTTGGGAAACAATAGGAATGTGAAGGCACCACACACAGGACAACATAACAAATGACACTTGTACAAATGCAAAATGATCCACTAGGCCAACAAAAGTGGCCAAAGAAATCTAGGCATGAATGCCCAATTCAGCATGGTGGCCCTATGTGGTGTAGTAGATTCAAGTATCACAGGAACCATCTATGCAGAGGAAACTAAAATAACCAACATAACTAAGAAGTGGTCAGCTTTACCTTTGAGGCATGAGCATAGTGTAAAGTCCACAGATGTTAGAAAAAGAAAAAAAAAGAGAAAAGCAAAGAATAAACAGAAGTATTTGCTAGCCCTATTAAAAGGAAGCCACAAGCCTCACGAACCTCTGGAAATGGTGGAATGCAGAAAACTCCCATGCTCAGTCAGGTCCTGGTGCCAAATAAGGATGGGGTCTTGTTCTTGCGGTACAACGCAAATTTGACCCGTTGCTATCTCTCACATTGTGGGACACCTGGAGGGAGACTTGGTTTAGGCCAATCTAAGAGAGAAACCATGAGCAGGTAGAAACTCTTGAGGACGTTTGGAAGATCTCCTAGAGACCAGAAGCTTGCTGATTTTTCATTGTGTGAAGCATACAGTTGGAAAAGGAACCCTCATCTGTAGGGAATAACTTTGTTTTGAAGAGGAGAGAGAAGGGGTTTGAGTGCTCTATGTAGTTGGAGGGTGTTGTCTCTGGAATGCCCTGAATGCAGTGTTTGCTACAGCATTGTCTGTTTTAAAGATTTTCTAAATGCACCATCACATTAGATACAGTGCCTTGCGAAAGTATTCGGCCCCCTGAAACTTTTCAACCTTTTGCCACATTTCAGGCTTCAAACAAAAAGATATAACATTTTAAATTTTTGGTGAAGAATCAACAACAAGTGGGTCACAATTGTGAAGGGGAACGAAATTTATTGGATCATTTAAACTTTTTTTTGTAATAATAAAACTGAAAAGTGGGGAGTGCAAAAGTATTCGGCCCCCTTGCATTAATACTTTGTTGCACCACCTTTTGCTGCGATTACAGCTGCAAGTCGCTTGGGGTAAGTCTCTATCAGTTTTGCACATCTAGAGACTGAAATCCTTGCCCATTCTTCCTTGCAAAACAGCTCGAGCTCTTTGAGGTTGGATGGAGAGCGTTTGTGAACAGCAGTTTTCAGCTCTTTCCACATATTCTCAATTGGATTCAGGTCTGGACTTTGACTTGGCCATTCTAAGACCTGGATACGTTTATTTTTTTATGGATTTAACCATTCCATTGTAGATTTTGCTTTATGTTTGGGATCATTGTCTTGTTGGAAGATAAATCTCCGTCCTAGTCTCAGGTCTTTTGCAGACTCCAACAGGTTTTCATCCAGAATGGTCCTGTATTTGGCTGCATCCATCTTCCCATCAATTTTAACCATCTTCCCTGTCCCTGCTGATGAAAAGCAGGACCAAACCATGATGCTGCCACCACCATGTTTGGTGTGTTCAGGGTGATGAGCGGTGTTGCTTTTACGCCAAACATATCGTTTTGCATTGTCTCCAAAAAGTTTGATTTTGGTTTCATCTGACCAGAGCACCTTCTTCCACATGTTTGGTGTGTCTACCAGGTGGCTTTTGGCAAACTGTAAACAAGACTTTTTATGGATATCTTTGAGAAATGGTTTTCTTCTTGCCACTCTTCCATAAAGGCCAGATTTGTGAAGTGTTTGACTGATTGTTGTCCTATGAACAGACTCTCCCACCGCAGCTGTAGATCTCTGCAGTTCATCCACAGTGATCATGGGCCTCTTGGCTGCATCTCTGATCAGTCTTCTCCTTGTTTGAGATGAAAGTTTAGAGGGACGGTCGGGTCTTGGTAGATTTGCAGTGGTCTTATACTCCTTATATTTCAATATGATCGCTTGCACAGTGCTCCTTGGGATGTTTAAAGCTTGGGAAATCTTTTGGTATCCAAATCCAGCTTTAAACTTCTCCACAACAGTATCACGGACCTGCCTGGTGTGTTCCTTGGTCTTCATGATGCTCTCTGTGCTTTAAACAGAACCCTAAGACTATCACAGAGTAGGTGCATTTATACGGAGACTTGATTACACACAGGTGGATTCTTATTTATCTTCTATTTATCTTCATTTAAGACAACATTGGATCATTCAGAGATCCTCAATGAACTTCTGGACTGAGTTTTCTGAACTGAAAGTAAAGGAGCCGAATAATTTTGCACGCCCAACTTTTCAGTTTTATTATTACAAAAAAAGTTTATATGATCCAATAAATTTCGTTCCACTTCACAATTGTGACCCACTTGTTGTTGATTCTTCACCAAAAATTTAAAATGTTATATCTTTTTGTTTGAAGCCTGAAATGTGGCAAAAGGTTGAAAAGTTCCAGGGGGCCGAATACTTTCGCAAGGCACTGTAACTCTGAAGCTTCCTCCTGTATGGCGTTGGAACAGTCTTCTAATTGAGAAATAATCGTCTCTTAGCCCTCCTTAACCAGCTCCACCCTCTGCCTGACGAGTTGCATATCCTCTTTAACTACTTCCCATTCCTTCTTATGTACCTCCTCCAGCCTGTTTCTTGTTAAGGATAACTCTTGAATGTTCTTTCTAGCTCCAGGTATCCCCTTCCTCCAGACTGGAAGAATCCGGTTCTGATGCAGCCACTGTAGGCCTGAGAGCCCAGTTTTCTGGCTGGGCTCCCAGGCCTACACTAGCATTCGCAGCTGGATTGGAAAAAGCGCTGGATACGGTGTAGGGACTGGGGTGCTGTCCCCCACCATTGCCAGGTATCATTTGACTGATGAACTCAATATAACAGACTCCTTTGCCATACAGGCAGCCTGGAGCTCAGCAAACGTGTTGCTTACTGTGCCATTGGCAAGCCACGCACTTTAGTCTGTAGTCACTTAACCTTAATCCATAAAGCTAGGTTCACATCACATTTGTCCTACATTTAACATATATGTATGATGTATGCGTTAAACTGAAGCCTCAGATAGACGTACAGTGTACTATGCTTTTGCATTCTTTTTTTCCCCAACATGCATATTAAACATAGGACAAAAACATCCCCTGGTTGTTGAAGAAACAAAGTTCACATTTATTATGGGCTTCTTTTGGCTCTAGAATTTTTCATTAGAGTGTTTTATTCTGAATCCCCTAAATCAGGGGTCCCCAACCACCGGGCCGCAGCCCAGGACCGGTCCCTGAATCGATGTCTGCCGGGCCGCGGTGGCAGGGGACAAGGAGATGAGCGCTTCCATTGTAGAAGTGCTCATCTCCATAGTCATCTGTATTGCCGTCCTCAGGACGGCGATACGGATGCCTGTGCTGCGGCAGGGGAGGGAGAGGCGTCTCCCCTGCCCGTTCCTCTGATAGGCTACAGGCACTAGGCCTGCAGCCTATCAGAGGCCAGCTCAGGCGGCGCGCTGACATCATCGCGCCGCCTGAGCCGTACAGAGCAGGACACAGGCCGGGGGAGGCCTGCATCGCATTGCTACCAGCACCATGGAGGTAAGTATAAGTGTTTTTTTTTTTTTTTTAATTGGACAACACTGAACTTCTTACTGGCACTGTGGGGGCACTTCTTATATTATTGAGGGGGAATTTATGGGGGACACATCTATGGGGGCACCTATTGGTATATTGTTGGGGGGCATCTATGGGGGCACTTTTTATTGGTATATTGGGCGGCGTCTATGGGGGCACTTCTTATTGGTACATTATTGAGGGCACTGTGGGGGCATCTATGGGGGCACTTCTTAATAGTACATTATTGGGGGCATCTATGGGGGCACTTTTCACTGGCACATTGTTGGGGGCATCTACTGTGGCCTCAAAGAAGAGGTATTTTAAATGGGGGGCTCTGTAAAGGGGCATTTTATAATATATTTTAATATATTTATATATATATATTAATAAGCACCTTGTGTGAATCAGTTAGCGATACCCCCACCACCACCCCCCCGGGGCCCTGGGGAAATGGTCTACCGAGAAACCAGGCCTCGGTGAAAAAAAGGTTGGGGACCACTGCCCTAAATAGATTCAGACTCTAAACATCTTTGGACTTTTTATTTCTTTTTTTTTATGTTTGACGTTCATATGACTATTATGCCACCCTTTTTTTCTGCCAACTGTGCCTAACACAACCCTGATTTTTACCTTGTCACACGTTATTTTTCTCATTATGGTTATTAAGATTGTTTCTCTTAAAGTTAAGGGCCTTAATTCCCCATATAACTGCTCCAAGATATGGAGGGACTCTCTTAAACAGGGAGCTGACAACTCTGCATTAGGAGACTCACAGAAATTCTGAGGATCTGTGTAGATTAAACCATACTTGAATTTCCTCATGTGTTTTTGGCTCCAGCCATACACAAGAAAAGATGTGTCACTATTGCAATTAAAAACACTGTTGCTTTTTCTTTTTTTTTTGTCTTATTATGTCTCATCAAAAATGCACCATATACTCTAGAGTCTTTGTATGCTCCTAACTCAGGCCAAATCACCTTTCTTTCTTCTTTGCTACAAAAATTACCACAAGAGGGCCGCAAGACCTTGCATGGTACCCGCTGGCTCCTTAACATTCTATCGGTGGTTAAATCAACCCAGATGCCTTATCTGTTCCTTTCCCGGGATACAGGGAAGGTGTTTGATTGTGTCCATTGGGTTTATCTCTTTGCAGTTCTTTATGAGTTTGGTTTTACCGCTGATCTACTTAAGTCTATTATGTCCTTATATACTTGCCCTTCTGCTAGAGTGTCTATCGCTGTATCAAATGGCAAAGGGCAGAAATGTCCCCATCCCCTCTAGTTTTCACATTGGTTATGGAAGCTTTTGTGCAACTTATTTGTTCATCCCTGCGAGTTGCTGGCATATAGATAGGCAATATGGATTATCGTATCGGACAAGTTGCTGATGATGTTTTGATAAGCCAGAGCTCATTTGAAGATACTTTACCTGCTATTGTTGATATCATTGAGCGTTTTGGGGGAAGTTAGTTACTATAAAATTAATGCCACCAAATCCCTAATTTTGTACATGGGACCATCACCTACAGTTAAATCTACAGTACATTGTTAAATCACTTTAGTTTTCAAAGGACTATTGATGGTGTTCCCTGTTTAGGCATTACACTTACCTTCCCTACGCAATGTCTACGAAAAGTCATTTGCCAAAATCTACTCTAGTAAATCATAAAAGATTTTAAAGGTCGGATAGCTGCTGTCAAAATGTTAATCCTGCCAAAAGTTCTCTATTACTTTCACAATCTTCCCATAGTGATCGATTTACAATACTCAAATACATTCAAGCACTTTTTCTTGACTTTATTTGGAATCACACCAGACCAAGGGTAGCAGCAAACATCCTATATCTTCCGATTCACCTAGTTGGTTCGGGTTGTCTATGCTGGACATGAAGGACTTTCTGTCTGGCCAAAAACCAGCATTGATGCCAGAAACCATTATAGTCAATGGCAATATCCAGCTATACATCTGAACACAAATGTGAAACTAGCATATGGCCCAAAAAACATGGGTAGCCTTTTGGAGCTGGTATCCACAACAAAATGTCACCAGCGGACAGGTAGTTTCAGCCTCCCATTCATTTCAATGACACTAAAGATTGTGGAGCAGCATTTTAAAGCAGTGGCCACGCCGAGAAGGCATACAGCCTGTCATGTGTCTCGTTTTTTTTTTTTTCTTTTATTGTAGAAAATGGCAATTGTAGGTTGTCACGGCTATAAACCGCCAGCCACATGAACTTCAGAGTGAGAAAAATGGTCACTGATGGCTTTTTTTTTTTTTTGCAAATATATATTTCAAAAATTTTGAATGCTACCAATATAGACTCCTAACAGTGACATCCAGTGACCCCATAAAGTGACATCCATCTTGTCCCCCAGTGAAATCCACAGAGACTCCATAACAATGACAACCGAAGAGACCCTCATTACGGTGACATTTGTAGAGACCCCCATAACAGTGACATCCGCAGTGACCCTCAAAACAGTGACAGGCAAAGTCCCCCATAACAGTGAAATCCACAGAGACCCCATGACAGTGCCATCCGCAGAGACGCTCATAACAGTGACATCCGCAGAGACCCTCATAACAGTGACATCCACAGTGTTCCCATAACCGTGACATCCAGTATCCCCCATAAAAGTGACATCCACAGTGCCCCGATAACAGTGACATTCACAGTGTTGCTGTGTGCTTGTAAATCACACACAGATTTTATATATATATATATATATATATATATATATATATATATATATATCTCCTTGAAAAGGTATTCATACCTCTTGAACTTTTCCATATTTTTTTACGTTACACCCACAAACATAAATGTATTTTATTGAGCAGCAAATATGTGTGAAGTGAAAGGAAAATGATACATGGTATCATGATAGATTTTTAATAAATAAAAATCTTAAAACTGTAGAGGGCATTTGTATTCAACCCTCTGTACTCTCATACCCCTATATGTAATTTATTCTAAGAATAACTACAGCTGGTCTGTGAAGGCCTCAGATGTTTGTTAGAGAACATTAGTGATCAAATAGCATCATGAAAACCAAGGAACACATCAGACAGGTCAGGGATACAGTTGTAGACACGTGTAAAGCAGGGTTAGGCTATAAAAAAATAGTCCAAACTGACCATGGTTCAGGCTTGCAGTTGATCATACTCCTTCCATTTCAATAATGAGATGATTAGAGCTCGTGATATTTGTTTTATACCCTGCTTTACACGTCTCCGCAACTTTATCCCTGACCTGTCTGATGTGTTCCTTGGTTTTCATGATGCTGTCTGATCTCTTATGGCTTTCACAAAATAGATGAAAAAATGTTCAAAAGTTCAAGGGGTATGAATACTTTTCAAGGCACTATATATATATATATATATATATATATATATATATATATATATATACGCACACACAAAGTTTTTCCACTTAAAAAGATGAGAGAGGCCTGTAATTGACATCATAGGTAGACCTCAACTATGAGAGACAAAATGAGAAAACAAATCCAGAAAATCACAGTCTGATTTTTAAATAATTTATTTGCAAATTATGGTGGAAAATAAGCATTTGGTCACCTACAAACAAGCAAGATTTCTGGCTCTGTCCTACACTCATTACCTGTAGTAATGGCACCTGTTTGAACTTGTTATAAGTATAAAAGACACCTGTCCACAACCTCAAACACTCATACTCCAAAATCCACTATGGTGAAGACCAAACAGCTGTCGAAGGACACAAGAAACAAAATTGTAGACCTGCACCAGGCTGGGAAGACTGAATCTGCAATAGGCAAGCAGCTTGGTGTGAAGAAATCAACTGTGGGAGCAATAATTAGAAAATGGGAGACATATAAGAGCACTGATAATCTCCCTTGATCAGGGGCTCCACACAAGATTTCAACCCGTGCGGTCTAAATGATCACAAGAACTGTGAGCAAAAATCCCAGAACCACACAGGGGGTACCTAGTGAATGACCTGCAGAAAGCTGGGACCAACATAACAAAGGCTACCGTTAGTAACACACTAGGCCACCAGGTACTCAGATCCTGCAGTGCCAGACGCGTCCCCCTGCTTAAGCCAGTATATATCTGGGCCCATCTGAAGTTTTCTAGAGAGCATTTGGATGTTCCAGAAGAGTACTGGGAGAATGTCATATGGTCAGATGAAACCAAAGTAGAACTGTTTGGTAGAAACATAACCTGTCGTGTTTGGAGGAGAGTGAATGCTGAGTTGCATCCAAAGAACACCATACCTACTGTGAAGCATGGGGGTGGCAACATCATGCTCTGGGGCTGTTTCTCTGCAAAGGGACCAGAACGACTGATCAGTGTACATGAAAGAATGAATGGGGCCATGTATCTTGAGATTTTGAGTGCAAACCTCCTTCTATCAGCAAGGGCATTGAAGATGAAACGTGGCTGGGTCTTTCAGCATGACAATGATCCCAAGCACACCGCCAGGGCAACAAAGGAGTGGCTTCGTAAGAAGCATTTCAAGGTCCTGGAGTGGCCTAGCCAGTCTCCAGATCTCAACCCCATAGAAAATCTTTGGAGGGAATTGAAAGTCCGTGTTGTTCAGCGACAGCCCCAAAACATCACTGCTCTAGAGGAGATCTGCATGGAGGAATCGGCCAACATACCAGCAACAGTGTGTGCCAACCTTGTGAAGACTTACAGAAAACGTTTGACCTGTCATTGCCAACAAAGTGTCAGGTCTGGTCACCGGAGAACATAGGTTTTCTATGTTTTGCTTGGTATTCTGAGTTTTTGTGTGTTTCTGTTTAGTGCCTACGCCTTGCCTTTAACCATGTTCACACTGTGGGGTTGTTTTGGAGCCAACGCCCATCTTCATGTTTTCTTTGTCTACTTAGGGTTAATACTCAGGTGCTGGGCTGAGTGGCTTCTCAGAATCTGGTCCATTCAGAACCTGGGGGTGGGATATCTTCCTGCATAAATACCTACCTTCCTCTCTGCTCTTTGCCGGTTTTTGCAAATCCTTGCTTTACCTGCTTGTGCGTTTGTATCGTTTGTATCCTGACTGCTAATATTTGACCCTTGGCTCGTACCTGACTACTCTACCGTCTTTCGATTTGTACCTACGTTATCTCTGGTTTTCTGACGCGGCTAGTTGACTACTCTTCTGTGTTTTGTTGGTCTCTGTTTGTTGTCCCTTATCCCTGCACCTTAGTCAGAGCAATTGCAGTCCTCGTGGTTGTCGCCGTGTCGCCTAGGACACGGAGGCAAGTAGGCAGGGACAGGGGTTGGGGAGAGCTCAGGGATCACATTCCCCTTTTCTGTGTACCCCAACCTTGACAGAAAAACCGGCCCAAAATTTCGGGAAGGATGTATTTTTTATTTTTCTTTACGACCTCGGTCATTTGTAACGGAAGCGCAAAAGGTGGGTTTGGTTATGTCTCTCCTGCGCGGAGACCCCCAAACCTGGGCCTTTTCTTTACATACTGCCTCTCCTTTGCGCTCATACCTTGACGAGTTTTTTGTTGCGCTGGGTCAGATATATGATGAGCCAGATCGCCCAGCGTTAGCTGTATCCCAGTTATTGTCTCTACGTCAGGGTGGACAGATGGCAGAAAATTACTGTGCTAGTTTTAGACAATATGTGACCGACCCCGGGTGGAATGATAGGGCTTTGAAAGACCTTTTTATGACTGGACTGTCTGACCGTGTGAAGGATTTGTTGTTAGCCCATGCTGAACCTAAAACACTTGACGAAGCTATGACCCTGGCCGTCCGGGCAGATAGACGTCTAAGATCCAGGCGACCTCCTCGGGTGTCTCCTGCTCCTCAGCCGATCCTCAATCCGGTCTCCAGCCAATCCGGACCGGAACCGATGGAACTCGGCAGTATTACGCCTAAGCAGAGAAGGGAACATCGTACGAGGAATCATTTGTGCTTCTACTGCGGGAGTCCGGATCATCTGCTGAATTCCTGTCCGAAGAAAACCTCAGCAGGAAAACTTCCGCTCCTAGACAGTTATCGGGAGGACTGTCTAGGAGCTCAGGTACTCCCTAATGTTTCTAGAGTATTTTTGCCCTGCACCGTCTCTTTCCAGTCAGCCTCACGTGTTGGACAGGCTTTCTTGGATTCTGGTTCAGCCGCCAACTTTACTGATTTTGAATTTGTTTCCCAAATTGTGCCTTCTTTGATTCCCCTGTCCCCTCCTATCCAGGTGTCTAGTGTCGATATGACCCCTCTGCATGCCGGTTTGGTCAAATTCCGTACTCATGAGATAAGATTGGTGGTGGGTGCACTACATATTGAGTATTGTTCTTTCATTGTAATGAAAAATTTGTCTGTGAACATTATTCTGGGTCTTCCTTGGCTTCAGCTGCACGGTTATTGATTGGGTGAGTCAGGAATTAGTTCATTGGGGCCCGCAGTGTAAGGCCCATATGTCTCAAGTTTCCCTTTGTTCTACCAATGTCTGTGATTCTGAGATCCCGGAGTTTATTTCAGATTTTGCAGACGTTTTTTCGAAACCTCTGTCTCAAGTCTTGCCTCCACACAGAGACTTTGATTGTAAGATTGATCTATTGCCTTATGCCAAGTTACCTAAGGGTCGGATTTTTATATCTGTCTGTGCCAGAAAGAGAGTCTCTAAAACAATACATCGGTGAGAGTTTGGCTATAGGACATATTCGGCCTTCCGAATCTACGAGGGCTGGTTTCTTTTTTGTTGAGAAAAAAGATGGGGGTTTGAGACCATGTATTGACTACCGTGAACTTAATAAAATCACTGTTAAAAACTCTGGACCGCTTCCCCTCATCCCGGACCTCCTGAATGAGGTTCCGGGGGCCAACTGGTTCTCCAAATTAGATCTACGGGGAGCTTATAACCTGATTCGGATCCGGGAAGGGGATGAGTGGAAGACAGCTTTTAATACGCCTCTGGGACATTTCGAGTATCTGGTTATGCCTTTTGGTTTAAGCAATGCCCCAGCTGTATTCCAAGGTTTTATGAATCATATCTTTCATGACTGTATTGGGGTTTTTATGGTGGTTTATCTGGATGATATCCTGATATTTTCTTCTGATCTGGATTCACACCGTAAACATCTCCGTCTGGTGTTATCCCGTCTGCGTAATCATTCTCTGTTTGCTAAACTAGAAAAATGCATTTTTTGTGTACAAAAAGTTTCATTCTTGGGTTATGTGGTCACTCCTTCCGAGGTTCAGATGCCACTCACGGATCTTACCCGCAAGGGGGCTGATCCCAGTAACTGGTCTCCTGCTGCGTACTCCGCGTTTGAGGAACTCAAGAAAGCGTTCTCCTCTGCGCCTGTATTAATTCAACCTGATCTCTCTCAGCCATTCATTGTTGAGGTAGATGCTTCTGAGGTCGGTGTAGGGGCAGTTTTATCTCAAGGGTCAGCTGCTCTCACTAACCTCAGACCATGTGCATTCTTTTCCAAGAAATTCTCGTCTTGTGAAAGGAATTATGATATTGGGAATCGCGAGCTCCTTGCCATCAAATGGGCGTTCGAAGTGTGGCGCCATTTCCTGGAAGGAGCTCTTCACCCAGTGACAGTGATCACGGATCACAAAATCTTGTGTACTTGGATAATGCAAAACGTCTCAATGCCAGTCAGGCTAGATGGGCGTTGTTTTTCTCTCGTTTTAATTTTGTGGTCACTTTCCGACCTGGTACCAAGAATGTCAGGGCTGATGCTTTGTCTCGGAGTTTTGGTGTCCCTGAGAGTTCTGAGTCGGAACCTGGTAACATCTTACCGGCTGGTATTGTTTTGGCAGCCATCTCCTCTCACCTCTCAGATCAAATTCGCTCCAAACAAAATTCTGCCCCAAGAGACCTTCCGGAAGGCAAAATGTTTGTTCCCTTGTCCCTTCGATTGAGAGTGTTAGAGGAGACAAACTGTTCCGTACTAGCCGGTCATCCAGGTGTTCGGGGAACACTAGATCTATTGAAAAGAAACTACTGGTGGCCACATATGAATACTGACGTTCATGCATTTGTTCTAGCTTGTCAGGTCTGTGCGCGAGGAAAGGTCCCCAGGAGATGTCCTGAGGGACCTCTTCTCCCGCTCCCAGTGCCAGACAGGCCTTGGTCTAACGTGTCTATGGATTTTGTTACCGATCTGCCACTTTCTCAAGGGTTCTCTGTTATATGGGTGGTGGTGGATCGTTTCTCTAAGATGGGCCATTTTGTTCCGCTAAAAAAATTGCCTTCAGCAGAGGAATTGGCAGATCTATTTATTCAACATATTGTGCGTCTCCACGGTATTCCTGATGAGGTTGAGTCTGACAGGGGGGTACAATTTGTGGCTAAGTTTTGGCGAGCTTTCTGTTCTAAGCTTGAGGTAAAATTGTCCTTTTCCTCTGCCTTCCATCCCGAAACTAATGGGCAGACGGAGAGGATGAATCAAGAGCTCATACAGTACCTTCGTCTTTTTGTTTCTGACTGTCAACATCTGTGGGTCTCATATCTTCCATTAGCAGAGTTTGCCATCAACGATCACACTAGTTCATCCACACTCACATCTCCTTTCTTCTGTAATTATGGATTCCATCCCAGGTTTTCCTTCTCGTCATCGTCAGTTTCGGATACCCCTCGTGCTGAGTCCATAACTAACCAACTGTGCACAGTGTGGTCGCAAGTTCAGCAGAACTTGAAAAGAGCACAAAGTTTAATGGTCCATTCATCCAGAAGTAGGCGTACTGTCTCAGAAACTTTTGTTGTGGGTGACAAGGTCCTATTGTCTACTAAGAACCTTAAGTTGAATGTTCCGTCTCTGAAATTGGCTCCTAGGTTCATTGGTCCGTTTACCGTAACTCATGTTATTAATCCTGTATCGTTCAAGGTGGCGTTGCCCGCTGATTGGCGGGTTCACAATACGTTTCACAAGAGTCTGTTGAAACGCTATGTGGATCCTGTGGTACCCCTCCCTGACCCTCCCTCGCCATCTGTGGTGGAGGGTGATCTCGAGTATGAGGTAGAGAGGATTGTCGATTCCAGACTGGTCAGGAACTCTCTTCAATACCTCATTCATTGGAAGGGTTTCGGTCCTGAGGATAGATCTTGGGTCCCTGCTAGGGATGTTCATGCTCCACAATTGGTTAAATCTTTTCATAGGGACTATCCGTCTAAACCATCCTTAGGGTCCAAGGGTCCGGAGGCCCCTCGTGGAGGGGGGGTACTGTCAGGTCTGGTCACCGGAGAACATAGGTTTTCTATGTTTTGCTTGGTATTCTGAGTTTTTGTGTGTTTCTGTTTAGTGCCTACGCCTTGCCTTTAACCATGTTCACACTGTGGGGTTGTTTTGGAGCCAACGCCCATCTTCATGTTTTGTTTGTCTACTTAGGGTTAATACTCAGGTGCTGGGCTGAGTCGCTTCTCAGAATCTGGTCCATTCAGAACCTGGGGATGGGATATCTTCCTGCATAAATACCTACCTTCCTCTCTGCTCTTTGCCGGTTTTTGCAAATCCTTGCTTTACCTGCTTGTGCGTTTGTATCATTTGTATCCTGACTGCTAATATTTGACCCTTGGCTCGTACCTGACTACTCTACCGTCTTTCAATTTGTATCTACGTTATCTCTGGTTTTCTGACGCGGCTAGTTGACTACTCTTCTGTGTTTTGTTCGTCTCTGTTTGTTGTCCCTTATCCCTGCACCATAGTCAGAGCAATTGCAGTCCTCGTGGTTGTCGCCGTGTCGCCTAGGACACGGAGGCAAGTAGGCAGGGACAGGGGTTGGGGAGAGCTCAGGGATCACATTCCCCTTTTCTGTGTACCCCAACCTTGACACAAAGGATATATAACAGTATTGAGATGAACTTTTGTTACTGACCAAATACTTATTTTCCACCATAATTTGCAAATAAATTCTTTAAAAATCAGACAATGTGATTTTCTGGATTTGTTTTCTCATTTTGTCTCTCATAGTTGAGGTCTACCTATGATGTCATTTACAGGCCTCTCTGATCTTTTTAAGTGGGAGAACTTGCACAATTGGTGGCTGACTAAATACTTTTTTTCCCCACTGTATACACAGTGGCATGCAAAAGTTTGGCCACCCCTGGTCAAAGTAAGTGAGGATGGCTTCCACAAATGGATAATGATCCTAAACACACCTCAAAATCCATAATAGCCTAAAGATGCAAGTGGAAGGTTTTACCATGATCCCCACCGGAAGTAAAAATACTCCTCTTAACATTTTTGAGGAGTATTTTAAGCTGAGAAGGAGTATGAAAGTTGCAGTAATAGAAATAAATATTATGTAGGCCTACATAATGTTAAGGTCTTGCTCTCATCTGCGTTGGAGGCTCTTTACGGGACTCTGTTGCAGATTCTGTCACAAAGATCGACAAAAAAGCCCTGCATGTAGGACTATTTTGTCCCTGCCTCCATAGGGACGTCAAGAAATCAAGCAGACATGGAAAAATTCCTCCGTAAGAAGGCAGCCTTTAGCCCCGGCTAGGGACATAAAATGGCGCCGCTTCCCGCCACTGATGTGGAAGATGACTCAGATGCAGATACGGGGAGCATGGAGGCTGCTGCTGCGAGAGATCACGAGCCTATCACTAAGGCTTTTATGAAGAAAACTATACTACAAGCGATGAATTCAGTGATCCAGGACCTTTCAGAGATTAAAAGCGACCTGAAAGCAATAGGTCACCGGGTCAACCACATGGAATCAGTAGTGTCGGACTCGCTTAATTTCTTTGACATGGCGGGTCATATGATTAGAGCTCAATAAACACAATTAAACAAAGCTTTTAATCTAATTTAGGATATGGAAAACAGAAGCAGGCGCAAGAACATTAGAATCAAGGGACTTCTGGAACAATATGGCGCTGAGGCCTTGAGTGGAGTGGCGCAGCAAATATTTACTTTGCTACTTAGGGCCGACAGAGCTTCTAAGTAGTGGAACAAATCCACAGAGCACTGCGCCCGATGCCTTAAGAGGGAGACCCTACCAGAGATGTCATCTGTGGCCTCTTAAGCTTCGTAGATGTAGGAAAAAATAATGGATGAACCTCTTCTGTGGGAGCTGCCAAGGATGACATCAATCGTGGTAAGTAATTCCAATGGTAATTTATTAATCTACGCGTTTCAGGGGTGAAATGCCCCCTTCCTCAGAACAATAATACATATAATACATATACTCTTGAGCTTTGTGGACACCTCCGCAATTTTGAAAGCCAGCAGGGAGCACGCCACAATCCGCCATGATGGCCACCTGATACAGCCATTTCAGGATGTTTCTCCTACAACACTCGCCAAGCAGCGTATACTTTGTCCACTGTTCCAAAAGCTCAGGGAAATGCAACTCCCTTACATGAATGGAGGCATGTGGTGGTGTGGTCCGTGCTAGAGAACGCGCTGGGAAAGAGCTTTTTGTTGCAGGCTATATATAGCGTAGCACCGCTGGCTTGTCTTAAAGTTACCTATGTTTTGCCCAGTGAGCGCTGTGGCGGAGACGGCAACACAATATGCACTCAGACCTTCATACCGGTAATAGGGTCCGGTGGGTTATACTTAACCACCATACTAGGTTCTACCTTTTTTGTATTATTCATATTATTTTTCTTATTATGCTTGTATTCCCTTAATTATAAATGGATATAGACAATAAGGAGGATGACACACCATGTCTCGGATCAGGATGACACCTTCCCCCCATATACTTTTGATATGTTGTTTTATTCCTTGTTATGTTATTTTTATGGCTTCCATATAGTCACCCAAGAGTTATCAAAAGGGATATGACTGTACTGTTTATTGCCATGTTATTGCCGTATACTAACCCCCTGAACCACCATGATCTCTATCTACTTATGATTCAGACCATCCCTTCCCTCTCAAGGGACATGCTTAAAAGAATACTCTTACTTCTACCCCCGTTTCTATACAGTATGGCGGAAATCATAGTCTGTGCCAACAATGTTCAGGGGCTTAATTCCCTTGCTAAGCGCAGTCACCTGTTGTCCTTATTGCAAAAAGATAAGGTTTCTATACTACTACTGCAAGAAACTCATTTCAAAACTACGAAAATACCTAAGTTACCTACTTATTATTTTTCCACGTGCTACCATTATACTAATGAACAGTCAGCATCAAAAGGGGTCTCCATAGCATTACATAAGGAACTCCCTTTTACACTCCTGTCGCACCACAGTGATGCAGATGGGAGAGTTCTTTTCATAAAAGGCAGAATAGGCACCATTACATATACTATAGCTAACATATTCGGCCCATTTACTTTCAGTTCAGAAAACTCACTCCAGAAGTTCATTGAGGATCTCTGAATGATCCAATGTTGTCCTAAATGACTGATGAAGATAAATAGAATCCACCTGTGTGTAATCAAGTCTCCGTATAAATGCACCTGCTCTGTGATAGTCTCAGGGTTCTGCATCATGAAGACCAAAGAACACACCAGGCAGGTCCGTGATACTGTTGTGGAGAAGTTTAAAGCCGGATTTGGATACCAAAAGATTTCCCAAGCTTTAAACATCCCAAGGAGCACTGTGCAACCGATCATATTGAAATGGAAGGAGTATAAGACCACTGCAAATCTACTAAGACCCGGCCGTCCCTCTAAACTTTCATCTCAAACAAGGAGAAGACTGATCAGAGATGCAGCCAAGAGGCCCATGATCACTCTGGATGAACTGCAGAGATCTACAGCTGAGGTGGGAGAGTCTGTCCATAGAACAATCAGTCGAACAATTCACAAATCTGGCTTTTATGGAAGAGTGGCAAGAAGAAAGCAATTTCTCAAAGATATCCATAAAAAGTATCGTTTACAGTTTGCCACAAGCCACCTGGGAGACACACCAAACATGTGGAAGAAGGTGCTCTGGTCAGATGAAACCAAAATCGAACTTTTTGGAAACAATGCAAAACGATATGTTTGGCGTAAAAGCAACACAGCTCATCACCCTGAACACACCATCCCTACTGTCAAACATGGTGGTGGCAGCATCATGGTTTGGGCCTGCTTTTCATCAGCAGGGACCGGGAAGATGGTTAAAATTGATGGGAAGATGGATGGAGCCAAATACAGGACCATTCTGGATGAAAACCTGTTGGAGTCTGTAAAAGACCTGAGACTAGGACGGAGATTTATCTTCCAACGAGACAATGATCCCAAACATAAAGCAAAATCTACAATGGAATGGTTAAAAAATAAATGTATCCAGGTCTTAGAAAGGCCAAGTCAAAGTCCAGACCTGAATCCAATTGAGAATATGTGGAAAGAGCTGAAAACTGCTGTTCACAAACGCTCTCCATCCAACCTCAAAGAGCTCG
Source organism: Rhinella marina (assembly GCA_900303285.1). Lineage (NCBI taxonomy): Eukaryota > Metazoa > Chordata > Amphibia > Anura > Bufonidae > Rhinella > Rhinella marina. The sequence goes on along the minus strand of ONZH01011732.1, from coordinate 155,336 downwards.
AGCTGTTTTGCAAGGAAGAATGGGCAAGAATTTCAGTCTCTAGATGTGCAAAACTGATAGAGACATAACCCAAGCGACTTGCAGCTATAAACGCAGCAAAAGGTGGCGCAACAAAGCATTAATGCAAGGGGGCCGAAAAATTTTGCACGCCCCACTTTTCAGTTTTATTATTACAAAAAAGTTCACAATTGTGACCCACTTGTTGTTGATTCTTCAGCAAAAATGTAAAATGTTATATCTTTTTGTTTGAAGCCTGAAATGTGGCAAAAGGTTGAAAAGTTCCAGGGGGCCAAATACTTTTGCAAGGCACTGTATGTCCCAAATACCTCTCAGACCTCTTGGCTGTTAAGAACGCTGGAAGATCTCCAGGCCTTTGCAGAGGGACCTATTATATTGGGAGGAGACTTTAATTTCACATTAAACCCACTTTTGGACTCCTCTACAAAACGTTCTGTCCATTCAAAATCTAGCCTTCATAGACCCTGTAATAGATTGCGGATGTTGAATCTTGTTGATGCATAGAGATTGATGCACCTCACAGAGGCTGACTATACTTTTTATTCAGCCTCACACAGATCACATCAATGATTAGACTACCTTTTTACATATGATAATCTCCTTCCTGTATTGTCGCAGTCTAGAATAGGCTCCTCTACTTTCTCAGATCATGCACCGGTTTTTATACACTTGGAGTTGCAGGATTTGACCAGGCGGGAGTGGACTTGGCGACTCAATGAGACGCTTTTGGTCAACCCGGAGGAGGTAATGACTCTCACACAGCAGCTCAATCCTTTTTTGACACTAACTCAACTCCAGGTATGTCGGAAGCCGTTGTGTGGGAGACACATAAATCCTACATGAGGGGGGCTTTTGACTTCTCTAGGCGCTAGAACAAAAAGGCGGAGGGGACGGGGGGGTTCTGGACATATTAACCCAGATCAGGACCTTAGAAACCCAGCATAAAAGGACTCAGAACCTAACTGAACAAAACGAGCTACAATCCTTACGTACGTAGCTTAAAAATATGTTCGCTAAAAATACAATGATGTTCGCTAAAAACATAATGTATTATAAGCATAAAATCTATGCACACAGAGATAAGAAAGGGAAACTAATGTCATCATTGATTAAAAAGAGACAAGAGAAGTCCTTTGTTTCTCGTATAAATGCTTCAGGAGGTAGGTTGCTTGTCCGTACCTCGGAAATTGCAGGTGAATTCAGCACTTTTTATTCTTCATTATACAATATAATAGCATCTGACCTAGAGTCCTCTGATCCTGATAGGACATCAAATATCCAGAGATTCCTTGAAGGTCTCAGACTGCCTTCTCTTGCAATGGATGAGGCTAGAAAACTAACCACACCTATAACCATCCAAGAAGTGAAGGATACGCTACACTCTTTCCCTTCAGGGAAGAGCCCAGGCCCCCAACGGGTTGTCTCACTTCAGTAAGTAACATTTATCATGCAGAGAAAGTTAATACAAGCCACTTACTAATATATTGTCATTGTCCATATTGCTTCCTTTGCTGGCTGGTTTCATTTTTCTATCAAATTATACACTGCTTGTTTCCATGGTTACAGACCACCCTGCAATCCATCAGGGGTTGTCCTGCTTGCACACTATAGGAAAAAAACACCATCCTATGTGTGCTCCCATGGTCACGGCCACCAGGGAGGCTGTCACTTTTTCCTATATTATGCAAGTACCTCCTTACAAGAGGGTCATTCCCTAAACAGGCATTGGAGGCTCATATCGCCATCACTGGCTAAGGAAGGGAAAGATCCTGCTTTATGTGCAAGCTATAGACCCATCTCACTCTTACATATAGACATTAAAATATGGGCGAAACTCCTTGCCCGCCACTTAACCACTCTACTTCCTAAGTTCATCCATCCAGACCAAATGGATTTTGTGAAGGGTTGGGAAGTTAAATTTAATGCAATAAAACTCATCAACTCTTGTAAAATGCCACTAGTCCTTCTAGGCATGAATGCCGAGAAGGCATTTCATAGAGTTGCATGGGACTTTATGAGATGCACTTTAGAGAAATTTGGCTTTCCTACGTCTTTTATTAATGCTATTTTGACATTGTACGCCACACCAACGGCGAGAGTTAAGGTCAATGAAACCTTGTCACCCCCTTTTAATATTACAAATGGGACGCGACAAGGTTACCCTCTATCACCATCTCTATTTATTTTAACTATAGAAACGCTATTGTAAAAACTTCGACAGGATAATTTAATAGAAGGTTTTGCTCCTAACTCCAAATCTCATTTAATATCTGGATTTGCTGATGATCTATTGTTATCCCTCTCGGATCCGACAGGCTCCATGCCCAGACTTTTAGACATATTCACTGAGTATAGTTCACTCTCGAACTTTAAAATTAACTACTCCAAATCAGATATACTCAACATCACCCTCCCTCCACATCAAGCCAAGACCCCATGAGCCACATCACCGTTCTATTGGGCAGACCGCTCTGTACAATACCTGGGAATAAAGTTACCCAGCGAACTAACTGATTTATACTCCCTTAACTTTCTTCCGCTCATTCAGAAAGTACAAAAACAACTAAAATAATATACCTTCCCTTACATGTCATGGATGGGGCGTAAAAATCTGATTCAGACTTATATCCACCAATTAATCTTGTATCACCTACAGATGATACCTATGTATCTACCCAACTCCTTTTTTGATGGGTTGAAGAGGTCCTTCACCTCCTTTTTGTGGCAAGGTAAACAGCCTAGGCTGTTTTACAGATTACTTATGCTGAGAAAAAGTAGAGAGGGGATGGGGCTACCAAATATCAAAAGATATTATATTTCCATCCACCTTCAGAGATGGCTAAACATCTCCACCAGGAAGGAGACAGACACTTTAGCTGAATCTGATTCTATTATCTGACAAGACTAGATTGTTGTGGAGACCATTACGCTTAGATATACAGCAGTTTTCCCCTAGCTTACTGCAAGGTACAATGTCAATATGGAACTCTATGATTCATTCAGAGAGACTATTCATGGGTCACTCTCCTCTGACATCAGGCTCCCTACTACCCCTGCTAATAGGTCAGACTACTCCACACCAGTCAGATGTGTGAAAAATCTCCATGCTCACACCATAGCCGATGGTATGCCACTTAATAAATCTCCTGACCAAGGTGCTATCAAATTACCTGACACTTCCCTGAACTTTTTGCAATATGAGCAGATCAGGACAGTGTGCTCAAGCTATTTGTCCAATAACAAAGCTAGCAGAGAATTATCATGGTTTGAGAAACTTATTCTTACTTATCAGCTCAGCAGACACAAACTGTCTAATCAATACTCACAGTTACAACTCTCTGATAGCCCGGATACACCGCCTTTCCTAGTCTCATGGGAAAAGGAACTAAATTTATCCTTATCCAGTAGCTTATGTTGGAGATGTCAAATCCAGAGAGGCACGCTTAACCACATTTGGTGGAATTGCCCGTTGGTTGGCCCCTTTTGGGAGAAAATAGAGAAACATATACATGCTATTGGCAATTCAGACTTTTCTCTTACGGCTGGTCTAGTCCTACTAGCACTACCAACAAGTAAATTCAGACCATCTAAGACTAATTACTAACACATCTCATAGCTGCAGCGAAATGCTTAATACCACTAATGTGGTTGCAAACCCTACCACCATCAGAACACCAGTGGATTGAGGAGGTGAACCATATGCAGGATGGAGGAGCTGACCAGCTGGCAAGGCAACAGGCATGACCAGTTTATGAAATTGTGGGAACCTTGGATGCAATATATGAAAACGAAAAGGGTAATGATCAGTTGATTGATAATTTGTAGTTTAATTTAGACAATACAGTGCACTGCTATATATGTGCTATGTGTCCCCCTCCCCCCCCCCTATACTATTGAAGGCATAATGTCACAGGGGTAACGCGTACTGTTTGCTGTTTATTCTTCTGTTAGTGTCTGTTGTTTTTGTTATTAATACATATTGGGAGTTCTGTGTAACTCCATAAATATCTTATGCAAACTGTTTTGTGACACATAAAATTGAATAAAAACGAAGGGGCTATAAGGCTTGTGTGAAGCTGCAGCCTTTTCATTGTTTACATGGGACTGTCTATCTGCACACCATCTACTTCGTTGCTTTGGTGCAGTATATTGCAGCTAGACGTGACAACAATGAAGAGGTTCTGTATCCCATTCAAATAGTTGATTGGCAGGATTGCCAAACGTCGTACCCCACTGGTCTTATATTCATTGTCTATCCTGGAGACAGGCCACCAATATTCTTGTCCTGTAAAATATCTTAGGCCCCTTTCCCATGAGCGAGTCCCACGCATCGCAATCACAGCTTATGTCAGGGAGAGCACCCGTCATAAACGCCAGAGCACTGCTGGGATTGTGTAGCATTATATTGAGTTATGATGCTATGTAACCCTTACAGTTCTGGAATGTATTGGGTAACACTGACAGTTACATAGCATCATACATCAATATAATGCTATGCAACTCCAGAGTTCAGGACAGGGGCTCTCCCTGACACACACTGCAAATCCGACGTGTGGGACTTAAACTCCATGGGTACTTGAAAGGAAAAAAGGTGATTTGAAGCTCTGTATTATAAGACTGATTTCTGTCCCCTATAAATATACAACCATGTACAGTAGAAAAAAAATGAAACAGTAGTTGTCTGTAGTTCTATATTACAGGAATGTGGTTTACTTACACCTCCCATTGTAATTCCATCAATGAGAGCTATGTATGGTTTTTTGTAAGTACCTAAGAAAAGAAGAAGAAAAAAAGCACTAATGCAATAACTTTAAAGACAAACATATGATTATTCTTAATTGGGTTGTCCGCTTTCAGGATGAAACCGGACAATCTTCTGAATCAAGCAGCAATGAAGAAGGAGTAAGTGCTGCCAGAAGTTACACCACCACCCTGGTTCTCCCGTCTGGGCTCTACTTACCCTGCTGCAGTGGTGATGTGACACTGACAACATGTGACCACTGCAGCCACCACTGGGACCCGCACCTATATCGAGATCGGAGCCCTGCAAGGTGGTCGCTGGAGGACTTCGGTCCGACCACCACCAAGCCGGCTCCCCATAGAAGTGAATGGGAGCATACCGCATGCGCGGCCCTGCTCCCATTTATTTCTATGGGGCCGAAAGAAATAGCCGAGTGCGCCAGTGCTCGGTTATTTTCGCCAACCCCATAGAGAATGAATGGAGGTCGGATGCGCATGCACTGTGCGCCCTACTTCACTTTCGGTGCTCCATTGTGGATATAGATAAGGGTCCCAGCGGTGGGACCCGCACCTGTAAGACAATGGGGGCATATCCTAACGATATGCCCTTATTGTTCATGATGACACAAAGCCTTTAAACTGTGCTGAACAGTGGAGCAGAACCACCAGTGAGCAAATATTGATATACCAATGAGACTACAACAGTCTGGAAAAATCCCTTAAAGAATATCCCCATTTTCATCATGGCAGCCCCCCTGACGTGAGCATCTGAGCATTTCAAGGGTTTTTTTGTTTATATTATTACACTGCTAAATGGAGGCTTCCGCCTAGTAGTATTCCCAGTGAATATGACGGGCAGGCTTTACGCTAAAGCTTGCCCATTAGTGCTAGTGACGTCACCAGATCTTCAGAAAATGCCTTTCAGTGCAGGGCAAAGGAGAGCACATACAGAAGGGAAAAAAGTATTTAGTCAACCACCAATTGTGCAAATTCTCCCACTTAAAAAGATGAGAGAGGCCTGTAATTGACATTATAGGTAGACCTCAACTATGAGAAACAAAATGAGAAAGCAAACCCAGAAAATCACATTGTCCGATTTTTAAAGAATTTATTTGCACATTATAGTGGAAAATAAGTATTTGGTCAATAACAAAAGTTCATCTCAATACTTTGTTATATATCCTTTGTAGGGAATGACAGGTCAAACGTTTTCTGTAAGTCTTCATAAGGTTGGCACACACTGTTGCTGGTATGTTGGCCCATTCCTCCTTGCAGATCTCCTCTAGAGCAGTGATGTTTTGGGACTGTCGCTGGGCAACATGGACTTTCAACTCCCTCCAAAGGTTTTCTATGGAGTTGAGATCTTGAGAAAGGCTAGGCCACTCCAGGAGCTTGAAATGCTTCTTACAAAGCCACTCCTTCATTGCCCTGGCGGTGTGCTTAGGATTATTGTCATGATGAAAGACCCAGCCACGTTTCATCTTCAATGCCCTTGCTGATGGAAGGAGGTTTGCACTCAAAATCTCAAGATACATGGCCCCATTCATTCTTTCATGTACACGGATCAGTCGTCCTGGTCCCTTTGCAGAGAAACAGCCCCAAAGCATGATGTTGCCAACCCCATGCTTCACAGTAGGTATGGTGTTCTTTGGATGCAACTCAGCATTCACTCTACTCCAAACACGACGAGTTGTGTTTCTACCAAACAGTTCTACTTTGGTTTCATCTGACCATATGACATTCTCCCAATACTCTTCTGGAACATCCAAATGCTCTCTAGAAAGCTTCAGATGGGCCCAGATATGTACTGGCTTAAGCAGGGGGACACGTCTGGCACTGCAGGATCTGAGTACCTGGTGGCGTAGTGTGTTACTGATGGTAGCCTTTGTTACATTGGTCCCAGCTTTCTGCAGGTCATTCACTAGATCCCCCTGTGTGGTTTTGGGATTTTTGCTCACAGTTCTTGTGATCATTTTGACCCAACGGGGTGAGATCTTGCGGGGAGCCCCTGATCGAGAGAGATTATCAGTTGTCTTGTATGGCTTCCATTTTCTAATTATTGCTCCCACAATTGATTTCTTCACACCAAGCTGCTTGCGTATTGCAGATTCAGTCTTCCCAGCCTGGTGCAGGTCTACAATTTTGTTTCTGGTGTCCTTCAACAGCTCTTTGGTCTTCACCATACTGGAGTTTGGAGTGTGACTGATTGAGGTTCAAACAGGTGCCATTACTACAAGTAATGAGTGGAGGACAGAGGGGCATCTTAAAGAAGAAGTTACAGGTCTGTGAGAGCCAGAAATCTTGTTTGTTTGTAAGTGACCAAATACTTATTTTCCACCATAATTTGTAAATAAATTCTTTAAAAATCAGACAATGTGATTTTCTGGATTTGTTTTCTCATTTTGTGTCAGGATTCAGGGGCGCAGCGGCCCTCCAGCGGATGCTGGACGGGTACAGGCGTTCCCGTGTCCTGACAGGGGCGCGCTTCCGCAGCTGACTTCTCGTCTTGCTGCGAGGACGCGTCCTGTAGCTATGCGGCGCTCGTCCCGAGTGCAAGCCAGAAAATCCTCTTGTAACACTTAGGTTCCTTAAGGGTTAAAGGCTTTGCTAGTTTTGCTAGTTTTACTGGCAGGCATTGACAATAAATGGGGACAAAACGGAAACGTTTTTTGGTCCATTGAAGGGTGTGGCTGAGATCCCTGCTTCTATTACGCCTTGGGGCTGGAACTCTAGCCACTATTTAGTTTCACTCTCACCATTTATCTGTGCCTGCTATAGAGCCTTGTAGCCTAAGGCTACTTTCACACTTGAGTTTACTACGGATCCGGCGGGTGAAGGGGCTACAATACAATGATAATACAACCTTGTGGATCCGCAATGAACGGATCCGGTTGTACAGATGTAGCAGCGCTTCTCCTCTTTCACTCGCAGTAAAAGTACGCTATTCGTACGCATTAGCTCCTCACATTATAGCAGGCCCTGCCTTTTGGAGGAAATGTGAGGAGTTGGTCAGGGGGACACAAATGACACAGACAAAGTGAGGCCCTGACACTCCTCCCAAACCACTGTCCCTGCCTTTTGGGGGAACCCGGCTCCTTAACAGGCCGGCCCCAACCGAAGACTGCAATTACACTAAAGTAAGTGGAACACGAGACAAACAACAAAACAAAACACAAGCAGGAAAAACCTAAACAAGTCAGAAACTGAAAGGGTAAAAAGTAAAGAAACCAAGCAAGGAATAAACAGAGGAGAAAACCAGAGGTAGGTAACGGTAATAAGAAACCAGGGGGAAAAGGTACAGAGTCACTGGAATACAGGATAAACTCAGAGTAGCTAGCTTAAGCACAAGGCTCTATAGCAGGCACAGATAAATGGTGAGAGTGAAACTAAATAGTGGCTAGAGTTCCAGCCCCAAGGCGTAATAGGAGCAGGGATCTCAGCCACACCCTTCAATGGACCAAAATTACTGGCAGAGACGCCTGCCAGTAAAACTAGCAAAACCTTTAACCCTTAAGGAACCTGAGTGTTACAAGAGGATTTTCTGGCTTGCACTCGGGACGAGCGCCGCATAGCTACAGGGCGCGTCCTCGCAGCAAGACGAGAAGTCAGCTGCGGAAGCGCGCCCCTGTCAGGACACGGGAACGCCCGCACCCGCCCAGCATCCGCTGGAGGGCCGCAGCGCCCCTGAAACCTGACAGACCCTCAGGATTGGGCATTGGCCCTCCCCTCAGATGCTACTGAGTGGAGTTCCTTGGATAGATTTTTTCTGGCCTTGGGCCAAGTTTATGATGATCCTGACCGTGCAGCATTGGCGGAAACTCATTTGATATCTATTCAGCAGGGTCGCCGCTCTGCTGAAGACTATTGTTCCGAGTTCCGCCAGTGGTGCTCGGCGACCGGATGGCCTGATCAACCCTTGAAAACCCTTTTCAGACAAGGGTTGTCGGACGCTGTTAAGGATGCTATGGTCAGCCATCCTATCCCTGAATCCCTGAGTGACTTTATGGCTTTGGCCGTGACAACTGACAGAAGACTTAGAGAGAGACGCAGGGAAAAGCAAGGGGGATCGACTGTACAGTTTAGGCCGGACTTTTCTGTCAAACCTCCTTCTACTTTCTCTAAGAAAATGCTTTCCCAATTTCAATCACCATCTCCCTCTCAGTCTTCTGGAGAAGAACCTATGTTGTTAGGCTCTACATCTGCTGCTGCTAGAAGGAGACATCGATTGGAGAATGCCTTATGTCTATACTGTGGAAAACCTGGCCATTTCTTGAGGGATTGCCCATCCAAGCCAAAGTCACCACAGGGAAACGCCAGCACCTGAGTGATCTCCAGGAGGGTCACTAAGGCGTACATGTACCTCCTAATTCTGTTAATAAGTTTTTGTTACCTGTAACCTTGGTTTCTGATTCTAAAATTCTTGCTTGTCAGGCCATGGTGGATTCAGGGTCTGCAGTGAGTTTCATCCATGTGGTTGTTGCTCAGGCCTTGGGTTTGGAGTTAATTCCTTTGTGTTCTCCCTTTTCAGTTTCTGGTGCAGATTTTACTCCCTTGAATGAGGGGAGAATAAAATTTTGTACAGCTGAGGTTATGATGAATGTTGGGTGTTTACATACAGAAAAAAATGTCATTTTTTGTGATGGAAAAACTAACTGCAGATCTTATTTTCGGTTTGCCTTGGTTCCGCCTCCATAACCCTGTATTTGATTGGAAAACCGCTGACCTGGTGAAATGGGGGAATTCATGTGGTTCACATCTTAAAACTGTTCCTTCCATGATGTGAATAATGATTTGGATATTCCTGAGTTTATTCTTGATTTCAAAGACGTCTTTGATGAGGCCACTGCGGAAACTCTACCTCCGCACCGGCCTTACGATTGTGCCATAGACCTCGTTCCTGGGGCCAAGCTTCCTAAGGGTCGCATTTTTAATTTGTCAGCTCCTGAGCGAGAGTCTATGCATCAGTATGTTTAGGATAGTCTGAAAAAAAGGACACATACGACCTTCTGTCTCCCCTATTGGTGCAGGGTTTTTCTTTGTTGAGAAAAAAAAAATAAAAAAGAGGTCTCCGTCCATGTATTGATTACAGGGAGCTCAAAAAGATCACGATTAAGGATCAGCATCCTCTCCCTTTGATCCCGGATTTATTCAATCAGGTTGTGGGGGCCCGGTGGTTCTCTAAAATTGACCTCCGTGGAGCTTACAATCTAATCCGGATAAGGGAAGGCGACGAGTGGAAGACAGCTTTTAATACTCCAGAGGGGCACTTTGAATACCTAGTTATGCTATTTGGTTTAAGCAATGCCCCGGCTGTCTTCCAGCGTTTTGTTAACAATATCTTCAGAGATCTTTTGGGCCGTTTTCTGGTTATATATCTGGACGATATCCTCATATTCTCCCCAGATTTGGAGTCCCATCCGGAGCATGTGAGGGAGGTCCTCTCCAGATTGCGACTTAATCGGCTGTGTGCTAAATTGTCTAAGTGTCAGTTTGGAATCCAGGAGGTGGGATTTCTGGGATACATAATTACCCCTGGTTCTATAAGTATGGATCCACAAAAAGTTTCTGCTGTTGTTGAGTGGGTTAGACTTACTACCTTGAAAGAGGTCCATCGTTTTCTGGGTTTTGCTAACTATTATAGAAAATTTATCAAAAACTTTTCTATGGTTGCTAACCCCCTTACTGATTTAACTAAAAAGGGGGCTGATCCTACCTCTTGGACACATGAAACCGAACTAGCCTTTTCTACCTTAAAAAGGTGTTTTACCACTGCTCCAGTCTTGGTTCATCCTGACCATGAACAGCCTTTTGTCGTGGAGGTTGATGCCTCTAAGACAGGAGTAGGGGCTGTCCTGTCTCAGAGAGTTGAACCCTTTACCAACCTCCAACCTGTAGCCTTTTTCTCCAGAAAGTTCTCCACTGCTGAAGTTAATTAGGATATAGGAAACAGGAAGTTACTGGCTATTAAATGGGTCTTTGAAGAGTGGAGACACTTTCTGGAGGGCGCCAGACGTAAGGTGACAGTGTTAACTGACCATAAGAACCTGCTGTATCTGGACAATGCCAAGAGATTGAACCCCCGTCAAGCGTGATGGGCTTTGTTTTTTACCAGGTATAATTTTGTGGTAACTTATCGCCCAGGCTCAAAAAATGTAAAGGCTGATGCCTTGTCCAGGAGCTTTGGTGCCCGTGATGTCCCGGATGAGGAACCAGAAAATATCCTCTTCTCCCGGGGTAGTCGTTGCCACTTTGACTTCAGATCTTGTGTCTTCTATTGCAGACTCACAGAGTTCTTCTCCTCCTACTATTCCCCCAGGTAAACTCTTTGTCCCAGGTCATCTTCGGCTGAAGGTGTTAGAAGAGGTCCACTCCTCAGTTTTGTCTGGTCATCCGGGCATCGCGGGCACTGGATACTTGTTGTCCCGTACCTATTGGTGGCCATCCTGGCAACGTGATGTTAAGGAGTTTGTTAAGGCATGTGAGACCTGTGCTAGGGCAAAGGTTCCTCGACAACTCCCAGAAGGGCTAGTACATCCGCTCCCTTTGCCCAACAGGCCCTGGTCTCACATTTCCATGGATTTTATTACTGATCTTCCTCTCTCAAAAGGTAGGTCAGTAATCTGGGTTGTGGTGGATCGTTTTTCTTAAAAAGTGCCATCTGGTCTCGTTGAAAAAATTGCCTACAGCTAGAGTCCTTGCAGGGTTGTTTATCCGCCATATTTTACGCCTTCATGGAATTCCTTCTAACATAGTGTCTGACAGGGGGGTTCAGTTCGTGTTGAGGTTCTGGAGAGAGTTTTGCAATAAGTTGGGTATCTCGCTGTCCTCCTCCTCCGCCTTTCACCCCAAGACCAATGGGCAGACTGAAAGACTTAATCAGTCACTTGAGCAATATCTTAGGTGTTTCGTTTCTGAATGTCAGGAAAAGTGGAGTGAATACCTGCCCATGGCCGAGTTCACTTTAAATAATCATGAAAGTTCCTCGACATGACTGTCCCCCTTCTACTGTAACTTTGGTTTTCACCCCAGATATTCCGCCGTAACTGGTAATGAATCTAGTTTCTCCTCGGTTAAGGACGTCGCTAATCGACTGTGCACAGTCTGGACAAGGAGTCTTGAAACTCTAAAAAATGCCCAACTCAAGCAGATCAAATATGCAAATAAGAAATGCCATCCCGGTCCTGAATACGTAGTTGGTGACAAAGTGTGGCTCTCAACTAAAAATCTCCATCTTTGAGTACCATCAGCAAAGTTTGCTCCATGCTTTATTGGTCCGTACATCATCACAGAAATCATAAATCCAGTATCGTTCAGATTGCGACTTCCTGGTTCTCTTCGTGTACATCCGGTATTTAATAAGTCTTTGTTGAAAAAATATATTCCCGCTGTGGTCGCTCGTTCTCCACCTCTACCTGTGGTTGTTCAGGGAGAGTTGGAGTTCGAAACTGAATGAATTATTGACTCTCGCAAAGTACAGAATTCTCTCCAGTACCTTGTACATTGGAAGGGGTATGGTCCTGAGGAGCGTGTCTGGGTGGCTGTCAGAGATCTTCACGCTCCCAGACTCGTAAAAAAAATTCCACCAATCTTACCCTTCCAAGCCTGGAGGTCCTCCTCAGGAGGGGGGTTCTGTCAGGATTCAGGGGCGCTGCAGCCCTCCAGCGGATGCTGGGCGGGTGCGGGCGTTCCTGTGTCCTGACAGGGGCGCGCTTCCGCAGCTGACTTCTCGTCTTGCCGCGAGCACGCGTCCTGTAGCTATGCGGCACTCGTCCCGAGTGCAAGCCAGAAAATCCTCTTGTAACACTTAGGTTCCTTAAGGATTAAAGGTTTTGCTAGTTATGCTAGTTTTACTGGCAGGCGTTCCTGCCAGTAATTTTGGTCCTTTGAAGGGTGTGGATGAGATCCCTGCTCCTATTACACCTTGGGGCTGGAACTCTAGCCGCTATTTAGTTTCACTCTCACCATTTATCTGTGCCTGCTATAGAGCCTTGTGCCTAAGCTAGCTACTCTGAGTCTATCCTGTATTCCAGTAACTCTGTACCTTTTTCCCTGGTTTCTTATTACCGTTAACTACCTCTGGTTTTCTCCTCTGTTTATTCCTTGCTTGGTTCCTTTACTTTTTACCCCTTCAGTTCCTGACCTGTTTAGGTTTTTTCCTGCTTGTGTTTTGTTTTGTTGTTTGTCTCGTGTTCCACTTACTTTAGTGTAATTAGTGTCAGGGCCTCACTTTGTCTGTGTCATTTATGTCCCCCTGACCAACTCCTCACATTTTGTCTCTCATAGTTGAGGTTTATCTATGATGTCAATTACAGGCCTATATCATCTTTTTAAGTGGGAGAACTTGCACAATTGGTGCATGTTCATATCAGAGGGACTGCCTGGGTGAAAATGGGGATATGTCCAGGTTCAGCTCTAAATTCGGACAACCCTTTTAAACTCAACAGACCTGGTAATTCTGAGTACTAACGAGGAGATTTATCAAAAGTGGTGCAATGGGAAAATAGCTTAGTTTCTTATGACAATCAATCAGATTGAACCTTTCATTTTCCAAAGGAGCTCTGAAAAAAGAAAAGGTGAAGTCTGATTAGTTGTTAAGGGAAACTGAGCCAGTTTTCCTTAGTATCAGTTTTGATGAATCTCCCCCTATACGTGTATCCAAAATGGAGTAATTCAGCTGAAGATCTTTTTAATGAAGGAAAGAATCTAATGCAGTTTCTTAATGTGAAATTGTCATTTGCCAAAATGTCCATGGGATCCAAGGACCGCCATCGATCTCACATTGATGAGCTGTCCTGAGGATAGGTCATCAATATCTAAATCCTGGAGAACCTCTTTAAGGAAGTTGTGTCAAGTTTGCAAGTTATCCCCTATCCCCAGAATAGGGGATACCTAACTCATTACTTGGACAGCTGGGACCCCCACTGATTGAAAAATGGATCCCTTTCCCTCGGTCAGAAAGTCGAGAATGTGGTCTACCGCTCCATTCGTTCTATATGGGACTGCTGTTAATAGCAGAACACTGTACTCAGTCATCTCCTGCAGTGCTATACAGAATGAATGGGGCACCAGGTAGCATGCCCAACCTGCTGCTTCATCAGACTGAGGGAATGGGACCTCAGTTCTCAAGATTAGTGGAAGTCCCAGCGTTTGGACTCCCAGGGATCATTTAGTTATCCCTTATCCTGTGAGTAGGGGATTACTTGCAAACTTAGAATGAATGGGGATGTTTAGCTTTTAGATATTGATGACTTATCCTGCGTTCGGTAATCAGCCATTTTGCAGTATGCTGGCACGACCACTACACAGTGAATGGAATCTACTGCATCCGGTTCCATCCACTGTTGCATTTCCAGCACCAGCAGCTAACAAAAACAGCCGACTGGTGGGGCTGACAGGTGCTGGACTCCCACCATTCTGGTATTGATGATCTATCTGGATGAGAAAAAAAATCTTTTTCTGAATTCATCAAGGTCATCCAACTTATCTTTTTTCTTTTCACCGAGTCTAAAAACCACATCCTCCTACCCAAAAGGTGGAGATAGATGACTTTTTCTCCCTTTAATCATCTGGTAGGTTAGGTGAAGTACTGCTTTCTAAAAGCAAAATGAGCTGCTTCAATTTACAGTGTGCCCCTTCATTCTAAGCAGTGTCAGACATTGACAGCATTGCACCGTCAATGTTCATTATGGAAAAGCTTCTTCAAAGTCCTCAGTGTCATCATCACTGATTTTATTTTTATAAATAAGGAATCTGATGTGTATTGCTTACCAATAGCATTGTTAAGAATGTACTCTTGTTTGAAAAAATCTTTGGCAAGTGGGGCTCCACACTTTCCAGCCTCTGTAACAGCTGTTAAACAAAGAAATATTATTATATTAATATATTTGTACACACACACACATATAAAATGGAAAATTGTGGTTTCACAGTTGGAGAACCTAATGCGATTGAGCTGGGATTGGCAAAGTCTAAACTACTAGAGGTACTTGGTCAATGATACCACAACCCGGGTGGTGCACCCTTTATTTTGGATTTTGCAGCAGGGTATACATTTAATCAGGGCCACATTAAAACAAGTTGGCATCTCCCCTTTCTACAATACAGGTAGGAGGTTACCTCTTCCTCAAATACCAGATGAAAACGGCCATGGTAGGTAATGATGCCCCACTTCATGACACCTGGTGTTGTTCCTGTGTGTCTCCACACTACAGTGCCTTGTGAAAGTATTCGGACCACTGGAACTTTTCAACCTTTTGCCACATTTCAGGCTTCAAACAAAAAGATATAACATTTAAAATTTTTGGTGAAAAGAATAAAACTAAAAAGTAGGGCGTGCAAAATTATTTGGCCCCCTTGCATTAATACTTTGTTGCGCCACCTTTTGCTGCGATTACAGCTGCAAGTCGCTTGGGGTATGTCTCTATCAGTTTTGCACATCTAGAGACTGAAATTCTTGCCCATTCTTCCTTGCAAAACAGCTCGAGCTCTTTGAGGTTGGATGGAGAGCGTTTGTGAACAGCAGTTTTCAGCTCTTTCCACATATTCTCAATTGGATTCAGGTCTGGACTTTGACTTGCCCATTCTAAGACCTGCATACCTTTATTTTTGAACCATTCCATTGTAGATTTTGCTTTATGTTTGGGATCATTGTCTTGTTGGAAGATAAATCTCCATCCTAGTCTCAGGTCTTTTGCAGACTCCAACAGGTTTTCATCCAGAATGGTCCAGTATTTGGCTCCATCCATCTTCCCATCAATTTTAACCATCTTCCCTGTCCCTGCTGATGAAAAGCAGGCCCAAACCATGATGCTGCCACCACCATGTTTGACAGTGGGGATGGTGTGTTCAGGGTGATGAGCTGTGTTGCTTTTACGCCAAACATATCGTTTTGCATCGTTTCCAAAAAGTTCGATTTTGGTTTCATCTGACCAGAGCACCTTCTTCCACATGTTTGGTGTGTCTCCCAGGTGGCTTGTGGCAAACTGTAAACGATACTTTTTATGGATATCTTTGAGAAATGGCTTTCTTCTTGCCACTCTTCCATAAAGGCCAGATTTGTGAAGTGTTCGACTGATTGTTGTCCTATGGACAGACTCTCCCACCTCAGCTGTTGATCTCTGCAGTTCATCCAGAGTGATCATGGGCCTCTTGGCTGCATCTCTGATCAGTCTTCTCCTTGTTTGAGATGAAAGTTTAGAGGGACGGTCGGGTCTTGGTAGATTTGTAGTGGTCTTATACTCCTTCCATTTCAATATGATCGCTTGCACAGTGCTCCTTGGGATGTTTAAAGCTTGGGAAATCTTTTGGTATCCAAATCCGGCTTTAAACTTCTCCACAACAGTATCACGGACCTGCCTGGTGTGTTCTTTGGTCTTCATGATGCAGAACCCTGAGACTATCACAGAGCAGGTGCATTTATACGGAGACTTGATTACACACAGGTGGATTCTATTTATCTTCATCAGTCATTTAGGACAACATTGAATCATTCAGAGATCATCAATGAACTTCTGGAGTGAGTTTTCTGAACTGAAAGTAAATGGGCCGAATAATTTTGCACGCCCAACTTTTCAGTTTTATTATTACTAAAAAAGTTTAAATGATCCAATAAATTTCCTTCCACTTCACAATTGTGACCCACTTGTTGTTGATTCTTCACCAAAAATTTAAAATGTTATATCTTTTTGTTTGAAGCCTGAAATGTGGCAAAAGGTTGAAAAGTTCCAGGGGGCCGAATACTTTTGCAAGGCACTGTATGCATTATGGCAGTAGGCACTCTCCAGCTCTGCTGCAAACTCGATCATTAGTGCCAACCTGCTTCCATCACTGAGCACTATTGTTTGCCATTGATAGCCACATTTTGCAGGAGCCCTAGTGAGCACCTATTGTGATAAAGGCTGCCAGTGTGGCAGCTTCTATTGCAGTAATGCAAGATTCCACCGGGTATATACTCTGCAAAAGAGCAAATACTCTTTCAATGGGTGAAATGCACAGTTGGTGCTGACACCTAAAGGTCCCTTTACACAGACCAACTGAGCAGGCAATTTTCCAGAACAAATGCGTTTCCGATAACTGCCAGCTCATCAGAGGAGATCAAAGCTGAAAGTACATGAAGCAATCATCTCTTCTGTTTGAGGAAGAGCGATCACTACTGTGATCATTCATCCCCATACAAATTCATTGTTTCTGTGCAGCAGATCCCAGTTTACATAGCACAATCTGCTGTCCAGAAATTATGATTTCGGTGACCACATGAGCGATGCTTTCACCCAATGAATGAGCTTGTTCACTTGGCAAATCGTGATACCTTTACACAGGGCAATCATTGGAAATAAGTGTTCCTAAAAATGCTACTTCTGTATAATTCACCAGACTGTCTCCATACAACGCAGGCGATTGCTGCATGTAAACACACATCCTCTGATGGGCAGGATATTATAAGAAATGAGCGGTTCGTTCCTGATAACTGCCTACTCAGTCCTCCCATGTAAATAGTCTGTAACACTTTAACAGATAAGTTAAGAATCTGCACCCCTGCTAATCAGCTGTTTTCATCATAGTGGGAGCGCTGCAGTCCAACAGTGACGAAGTCAGCGGCACTGCGCATGCGCAGTACGAACAGTGAGGTCAATGCCAGCCGTATGTATTGTGGTGCTCATACCCAGGCAGACTACAAGTCTGCATCTGCGCAGGATGTGGACACAGCGGAGAGGGAAAGTCACAGGCAGAGGACATTAGTGACATCACAAGAGGTTCGGAGCACTAGGAGGTACTGGGCTCTCTGAAGAGGTGGTCTTAGCTCACTGAATAGTCAGGCTTGGGCTATTTGAAGGTTGGAAACGCCCTGCTGGGCACTTTGTCCTTAATTTGCATATACAACAAACCTCATTTTCTTGCAATCAGAAATGCACAGAATACTAATGGCATGTTTTAAACCATGTGTACGTGCAAAACAGCATCTTAACATTAGTTATAGATGCGAAATATTGGTGACAATGAGTGCTTGCATAGACACATATCTGTAGTTCACCTAATTAAAACACAGTTTCTTTTGTTGATTTGAGGCTCCATTCCCAAGTTATATTTTTTCCCAATATGCAAATTAGGCCTTTGGTGCAATGAGGGCATCACCAATGGTGAGTCCATCCTCGTTATGTTACCTGTCAATCAAAGCAGCAAAGGAGGGGTTGGACACAGAAATGAGTGACCCATGGGTGTAACAAGAGCAACATGATGCCATTATTGAACCAAAGGCCTAAATTGCATATTAACCTGTGCCATACATCACTGTGAACAGTGTCAAAATGTCCAGCATCGTTCATGCAGCTCTTGCATCCGGCTGATCAGTGGCAATCAGAAACAGCTGGGCCCCTGGTGTATCCACAGGCATTGGCAAAAACACAGTTGCCAGCGGATTAACATTTTGGATGCTTCGTCAATGCTAAATGTGCCATCTAAGGCCTCTGTAGAATAACCCCACTCCCTGTCTTACCCCATCAGAGTCCCACACTGTGGTGATTGGGCCCAAATGGCTGGGACTCAACAGGCACACTGTCAGTGTAATACTGACAGTGCAATGCATTAGAATACACAATATAATGTAATGCATTGTAGAGGGGATCAGACCCCCAAAAGTGGAACTCGTCTCATAAAAGTGCAATAGCGATCAAATAGTAAAAATGTATGCAGGGTGTACAGTATATAAAACCAGGAAGCACAGTATAATAATAATAAGAGGACTTGCTTTTCAGACTGGCATACACTGGGCATAACATATTGGGCACTGAAATGGCATATTTGTGTAAAAATAGCAAATTTTTCTCTTTGCACCATATGTTATGAATGAATTTTGCAAAACACGCTCCTCCCCTTCTGAGCCCTGTGTGTTCCCATACTTCACTTTACAACCACATATGGAGTGTTGTTGTTTTCAGGAGAAAATTGGTAACAAATTGTAGTTGTGTGATTTTTGCCTGTTTTCCCTTGTATAAATGAAAAACGTGTGCCTTTTTTGAAAAAAAAAAAAAAAAACGCCAATGGGGTTACTTTTCGGGGGGGGGGGGGGGGGGGGGTGTTCCATTGTGGATGCCTCAGAGTCCCCAAAAAAGTAAAAAGTATCATGGTGCCTGCAGTTTATGACCACATACGGGATGTTGCTGTATTCAAGAGAAAATGCGTAACAAATTCTCTTGTTAGCCCTTGTGAAAAAGGAAAAATTTGGGCCTAAATCAACATTTTCTTGTAAAATATGTAATTTTTCATTTTTACGTCCAAGTGCTCTATGAAACACCTGTTGGCCCAAAGTGCTCACAACACCCCTTTAAAAATTCCATAGGCATACTCTTGGCTGCTAGAATTCATATAGCTTTTAAATGGCGTTCTAATAAGCATTGTTTTCAAGCGGTACTAGATAGAACCAATAGGATATTCTTATATGAAAAACTTAATGCCATCCGCACCGATACATTTGCCGCCATTAAGAAGTTCGGGGAGACCTGGCTGTCCTCTTCCTACTCCACTGATTTTGACTATTGTATTACCTTGTAGCCAACTCACTCTGGGTGTCACGTGCTATATTATTATTACCCTATATTACTGTATAATATTACCCTATATTATTTATATTTGCTTCTTTTTTGTCTGACCAGTGGAATACATGACTATAAGACTCCAGTATTTTCTTTTATACCCATACATGTACACTTATTGGGATTTTACCCATTCACTTTTCTTTTTTAGTTATTTTATCATTATGCTTTATTTTGTGTGGTCTCAAAACTCCAATACCTTTTGAAACATAAAAATTTCATAGCGGGTGTAGTTTCCAAAATGGGGTCACTTTTTTTTTTTTCTTCTGTAGGGGTACCTCAGGGGGTCTTCCAATGTGACACGGTGACAATGTGACAACTGTAATTTTTCATTTTCAAAGCCATGTATTTCTAAATTCTATGAAACACCTGTGGGGTAAAAGCACTCACTAGACCCCTCAGAAAATAATGTGAGGGGTGAAGTTTCCAAAATGGGGTCACATTTTGGGAGTTTCCACTGCAGTGGTACCTCAGTGTCTCTTCAAACGCAACAAGGCGCTGGAAAACCATTCCCCCAAAATCTGTCCTCCAAATACCATATAATGCTCCTTCCTTTCTGAGCCCTGCCGTGTGTGTTTCTATACACTGGAGAATCAGGGTAATAAATATTGAGGTTTGTTTGGCTGTTAACCCTTTCTACATTACAAGAAAAATGGATTCAAGTGGAAAATCTGCAAAGAAAAAAAAATGAAATTTAGAAATTTCACCTCCCTATTCCTTTAATTCTTGCGAAACAACTGAATGAATTGAGGGATGTAGTTTCCAAAATGGGGTCATTTACTGGTGGTTTCTATTATGTTATTAAGCTTCTCAAAGTGACTTCATAACTCAATTGGTCTGTTAAAGAGTGTGAAAATTTCTTGAAATTTTTAAAAATTGCTTCTAAAATTCTACATAAAGTAGACATATGGGGAATGTTAAAAAAATATATTTTATGAGGTATCACTATCAATCTTAAAAGCAGAGAAATTCAAATTTTGAAAATTGCTAATTTTTCCAAATTTTCCCGAATTTTTTTTTTTAATAAATAAAAGTGAAAAATTTCAACTCAAATTTATCACTATCATAAAGTACAATAAGCCACAAGAATGGAGCCTTGAATGTACAAAAGAAATACAGCGTTTTAATCAGGTGAACCACAGGCACGTGTCTGAACAAACGGCTGGACGGGGAGGTCCCTGGTGACTTGAGTCCCTTTAGAAAATGAGCCCTCACCAATTATGTCTCCTCCAGCACAGAAAGCTTTGCCCCCAGCACCCTTGATTATCACTAGAAATGTTTCGGGGTCCTCTTCCCAAATCTAAAGAAAACAACAAAAAAAAACACACAAACAGTAACTTGCAACAAATACATATAACAGAAACCTAAACAGTTTTTACCCCTACATTACTGTTAAAGTAATGAAACATTTTGTCTGGCGTATCAAGTGAATATATAGATCAGGGGCCAGCAACCTCCAGTATCCCACCCTTGTGAAACTACAACTTTCAGTATGCACATTTGCTCAGCTGTTCTCAGAACTTTGGCCGCTTTCACATGAGCGAGTTGCACCGTCCGGACTCGGAGCATGAGTATAACACAGCGCCCATCCTAAACTTCTAACACTGCCGGGGTCACATAGCATTATATTGAGTTATGATGCTATGTAACCTTTACAGTTCTGGAATGTATTAGATAACAGTGACAGCATTATGTCAGCGTTATCCAATACATTCCATAACTGTAAGGGTTATATAGCATCATAAATCAATATAATGCTATGCGACCCTGCAGTGCTAGAAGGTCAGGCCAGGTGCTCTGTTATACTCACGCACCGAGTCCGGACGGTGCAACTCGCTCATGTGAATTCAGCCTATAGGTGAATTTAGCATTATATCACTGGAGCAATGCTGTAGAATACAGGAATACGTCTGCTGCAACAAATCACTGGCCACAGCCTATGTAACATATACTTTATGCCCATATCATGAAAAATAATTCCAAAAGGTAAAGCTTAGAAGATATAATATCTCATACAAAATAAAACCTCTTTATAATCATAAATACCCCCCCCCCACCCCCATGAGAAATAAAATCCATCCAGTAGGTGATTCATGAGCCTAAGACTATTTTCACACTAGTGTTTTTGCTGAACCCTGCCGGATCCAGCAAAAACATTTCCGTTACTGATAATGCAACCATCTGTATCCATTATGAACAGATCCGGTTGTATTATCTTTAACACTGGCAAGACGGATCCGTCATTAAAGGGGTTTTCCGAGCTATATATATTGATCACCTATCCTCAGGATAGGTCATCAATATCAGATCGGCGGAGGTCCGACACCCGGCACCCCCGCCGATCAGCTGTTTGAAGAGGAGGCGCGCGCCGTATCAGCGCTGCCTCCTTTTCATTGTGTACATGCTGGCTGTAACGGGGCAGTGGTGAGTAGGTGTAATTACACCTCACTGCCCCATTCATTTCAATGGGAAGAATCGCTTCCATAGACTTTTATGGGAGCGATTCTTCCCATAGAAATGAATGGGGCAGTTAGGTGTAATTACACCTACTCACCACTACCCCTGTTACGGCCAGCATGTAAACAGTGAAGAGGAGGCAGCGCTGATACGGCGCGCACCTCCTCTTCAAACAGCTGATCGGCGGGGGTGTCGGACCCCCGCCGATCTGATATTGATGACCTATCCTGAGGATAGGTCATCAATATATATAACTCGGAAAACCCCTTTAACTCCACTGAAAGTCAATGGAGGATGGATCCATTTTCTATTGTGCCAGATTGTGTCAGAGAAAACCGTCCCCGCTGACTTGCATTGTGGGTCATGACGGATCCGTCTTGCTCCGCATCCCAGGACAAAAAGCAAACTACAACATGTTGCAGTTTGCTCTCTGGTTTGGGAACGCAACTAAATGGAACAGAATGCATTTTGGAGCATTACGTTCTGTTCAGTTCAGTTTTGTCCCCATTGACAATGAATGGGGACAAAACTGAAGCATTTTTTTCCGGTATTGAGCCCCTATGACAGAACTCAATACCGGAAAACTTAAACGCTAGTGTGAAAGTAGCCTAAATATATGTATTTTAACCCCTTCCTTATATTGACTTTATTTACATGCACACGATTGTATGTATTTTGCTTTCTACAAAACACAGATCTGCAAAAAACACGGATGACATCCGTGTGCATTCCGTATTTTGTGGAACGGAACAGCTGGCCCCTAATAGAACAGTCCTATCCTTGTCCATAATGCGGACAATAATAGCACATGTTCTACCACTTTGTGGAATGGACATATGTAAACGGAATGCACATGGAGTAACTTAGTGTTTTTTGCAGATCCACTGAAATGAATGGTTACGCCTACAATCCGCAAAAAAACCCAGAATGGACACGGAAAGAAAATACGTTCGTGTGCATGAACCCTTATAGAGAAACGAGTTAGAATTCTTATGTTCACACAATCTTAATCTCTTATATTTTAAATCATCGCCTTAAATTCCCTTACCCCATAAATTAGCTTCCAATATCTTGTCATAGCCCCCAAAACACTTAGGACATGCTCAAACAGGCACAATACATACTAGAAAAATCTGTTGTGTGTTTGCCTAGGAATCTGTAATAGAAATCTGGGACCATTCCTCAAATTTCTGCAGCTATTTGCAGTTTGCACAGATACACCCATGGATTTAACCGCATTCAATGGGGCTAATCCACATGAGGTCACCTATCATGGCGTCTACATGGAACCCGTGGCACATACTGACTTTTCATGTGCGACAAATTTAAAATGCTTGTTCGAAAGATGTAATCTGCATCCCACGTGTATCTTACATATGTTTTGGAATTGCCCCAATTTAGAAAGATACTAGACGGATATGGTCAGATTTACTAATTCTATGTATGCAGTCTTTCTTGAGTTAACACCTATTATATGCATTCTTGGTTATGTAAAAGATCTTATGATCTGTGAATGTGAAAAGATAGCCATAGCTAGGCTGCTTTATATGGCTCGAAAAGTAATTGACCTGGGATAGTAAGATTAAAAAAAAAAAAAAACACCACCCATAGAAGAATTCATAAGTAAACTGAACTGGTTGTTGTCTTTGGAGAAAGGGATATACAGAATGAGTCAAAAGTCCCAGGGTACCCATTTATTTCAGAAATGAAAGATCTGAATACCCCAGCAGGTAACAGGTGAGGAAGGGGGATCTTTTAGGTGATGTCTGGAACAGGACTGCCATCTTGAAAGCTGTCATATTGGATCAAGGCCAAATATTTCCAATGGGAAGGGGTAATGTAGGAGAAAGTTCAAAAGTTCGAAGTTCTGTGTTCAGCACCAGAGACAACACATTCCCGGTTGCTGTTGCAATTTTCTGTGTTGATAACTTTTGAAGTACAAGAGATGTTACAAATCCGATTGTGGCAATCGATTTCTGAGAAAATGTTGGTCTTTGATACGCTACATGACCCCAATCAGAGCATGAAAATGCTCATATCAGAGGAGCTGCCTGGGTGAAAATGGGGATATGTTCTCTGGACTTGGACAACCCCTTTGATTTTATATCATGAAAAGAAGAAGCCATACATCAAGACGATTGAGAAACGTCGCTGTCTTCTCTGGGTCAAACCTCACTTAAAATAGACTGAGGCAAAATGAAAAACAGTTTTTTGGTCAGTTGAATAAAAATGATGTGATGATGTTATGGAGTTGCATTAGTGTCTGGCTTGCTCAACTGGAAAGACACAACACATCTAGACATGTTGTGTGATGGTCCAGACAATGGGAATTGTAGTTCAATATGTCCAAGTGTAAAATAATGCATTTGGGGAGAGGAAACATATTTGACCATTATATTGGCAGTTCTGTGTTAGCCAAGTGGTCAAAGTTCAAGGATTTAGGGGTCCTGATATCAGACAGCTTCAAAATCAGTGCACAGTCTGGGCAGGTAGCTGGGAAAGCAAGTCTGGTGCATGGATGGATAGTGTGGTAAGGTGTATGGTAACGTGCTTGAAGGAGTGTATATTTCACCCTAGAATCTAAACAGGTTTGTTTAGATTCTGTTCTGGGATAGATATTTTTGGACTGCCAGTCCACACCCTTCCAGCATATCTATTTTCCCTAGCCTGAGGTGATCCCAGTTATGGCTGCTGGGATCATTACTGTGGAATAAAAAGAGGCCAGGCATCAGACTGTCAGTCAGGGTCAGAATGCCTGGGAAGCTTCATAGCTCACCTGCCAGCTGTCTGAGCCCGATTCCCTGTGTGAACTGCACTGTATTGGTGAGACAGAGACAACTTGTCTAGTTAGTGCCCTGATGGGCAGGAATTTATTTATTCATGTTTATGTTGTGTTATGCTGGTGCCATAGCTTTGCCCCACTAAGTGAAGTTATAACTTGGATGCTGTTTTGTTATGTTGTGTAACAGAAAATAAACTATTTTGACTTTTTAACCTACTGTCTCTGCTGAACTCTGTCACTGCCGAACCCACCCTGAGTACAGATCCCGACAATAGCTAGAGGTATAAACAGTAGGAAGGGAGAGATTGTGATCCCACTCAATACAGCACTAGTGAGGCCACACCTGGATTACTGTGTCCAGTTCTGATGATCCCATCTACAAAAAGATATAGATAAGGCTTCATTCACATCACCGTTAAGCCTTTCCGTTCTCATGCTCCGTTTAGGAGCAGGAGAACGGAAAGGACGGATTCGGCACATAACTGAGCCGAACGGAGCCTAAGGACCCCATAGACTATAATGGGGTCCGTTAGGTTACCGCTCAGAAGATGATTTTGGAGCGGAGACAAAAGTTGTGCATGCAGGACTTTTGTCTCCGCTTCAAAAATCATCTTCTGAGCGGAAACCTAACGGACCCCATTATAGTCTATGGGGTCCCTTAGGCTCCGTTCAGCTCAGTTATGTGCCGAATCCGTCCTTTCCGTTCTCCTGCTCCTAAACGGAGCATGAGAACGGAAAGGCTTAACGGTGATGTGAATGAAGCCTAAAATGTGCAAAAGCGGGCTGGAGGGTCTGAAGCATAAAACATACCAGGAGAGACTTATAGAACTTGGAGTCTGAGCTGAAGGCAGCATGTTATAGAGCAGGAGGAGCTGAGCAGATTGGTAAAGACTGATTCCTCAAGATACAATGGACTCCGACTGGGCCATCGTAACTTGAAACCAGACTCAACATACAATGCTTCAGACTCAGATCCAACCAATCAACATTGCCATTTCCCTGGTAAACACTTTTATTGATTGTCTAGTAGGTCCGCTGCGGTACTACATGTTCTGTACTGTTGTCAATCTGTGCCAGGATGAGCCTCTCCTTTGTATACCAGGTGACCTGTGGCTTCGTTTTATTTTTTTCTGGTACATGTATGTCTTATGACTCTACAGAAGCTCCTGTCCTCACCATAGAACATGATTTCCAGCTACCAGCATGTATTCCTGACTGTTGTATGTAAGGAGTTGCTTTATCTACCTTGGTTATCTTCTAGTTTTTCTTAAAACTTAATTTTTTTCATATTTTAGGATGACATTTATGCTCTTTGAAACCATTTACAGGTTTTCCATAGAGTTATGGACTCAAGTTACAAAAATTTCAACTTACAATGGTCGTCCTGGAACCAATTAATATTGTAACTTGAGAGACCACTATAATATTATGAGAAAAGATTCAGTAAAAAATGTAATTTATACATTAATATTCCTGCTCATTCTGGACTTTGCATTCAAGTAGTCCTATTCCTGATTGACTTGTTCCGGTGCTCCCCTTGCCTTGAGCTGCATCTCGCTGGGCAAGATCTGTTTGTTGCGAACCGGTGACGTACCAGGCTTCACAATAGTATGCTAGGAGGAGACTTCCACCTAGCAAACAGCCCGGCGGTTTTAAAGGCGGGTACTAGTGATACCCACCTCTAAAACCAACCAGAACAGCGCTATACACCACCCATTTGTGCCGGTGATGTCACCGGGCTCCTTGCTAGCCAGAAGTCTCCGCCTAATGTACATGTGAAGCCAGGTATGTCACCGGCTCAAAACAAACAGATCTTGCACTGTGTGATGCAAGGCAAGGAAATGCTCTGGTGTTCCTCTAATACATGGTAAAGGAGTGAATGGGAGCTTATATTTGGGTTCAGCCCTGAACCTGGACAACTCATTTAATTAAAAAAAAATCAGGGCTGTGGAGCCAGTAAGCCAAAGACCCGACTCCAACTCCTCAATTTCCCCTAACTCCGACTCCCAATCAGACTCCCTCATACATGGCGCATGTTTAAGTGATAACTTTAAACAAACTTTGCATAAATCAATAGTACAGATATGTCATGACAAAAATAAGTTTTGCTAGATATCTTTACTCTTTCAGTATCAGGCTTTTCTCTGGGTACAGCTCACTAAGGGCCTGATGTATGAAAACTGTCTTGGTCTAAGACTTTCTTTGTTGCCCATAGCAACCAATCAGCGCTCCACTTTCATTTCTCCAGAGAACTATATGAAATGAAAGGGGAGCTCTGATTGGTTTCTATGGGCAACAAAGAAACTTATATACCTAGACAGTTTTCATACATAAGGCCCTAGGTGTTTTACATCAGAGAAAATGCAAACTAAAACATAAAGCATCAGAGAGAACATGCACTGGACAATTGATTTATGCACAGTTTATTGAAAGTTTAGATATACTAAGAAGGAGTTTTCTCAGCACATTGATTCACTGGATGACAGGCAGTTTGCACTCACTCTGTCTACTCTTAATGGGGAGGGTGCACCTTAATGGGGAGGGTGCAACTGCCCTGGGGAAAAAAATGGTTAGACGGCTGGAGGAGCTTTTAAACTAGGATCTGGGGGGAGGGTGGGGGGTAATACTAATAAGGGGGTAGATAGTGTAGATAGAGAGTGGGTCATAGGAGGGGACAGTGGGGGGGTTAGTGGGGGTTGGGATTAGTGAGGAATGTAGGGAGAATATTGGGCAAAACATCAACCAAAGTAACCCAAAAACCCCGGATATTCACTTCACAGGTAATAGTAATTTAAAAAGGGGGGTAAAAAATATACATAGACCTCTTAAGTGTATGTACACTAATGCCAGAAGCCTGACTAATAAAATTGGTGAACTGGAATTAGTGATGTGTGAGGAGGACTATGACATAGTGGGAATAACTGAGACATGGCTGGATGATACCTATGACTGGGCAGTCAACGTACAGGGTTACAGTCTGTTTAGAAAGGATCGCAAAAACCGGAGAGGGGGAGGGGTTTGCCTTTATGTAAAGTCCTGTCTAAAGCCCACACCCCGGGAAGATATAAGTGAGGGACATGAAGATGTGGAGTCACTGTGGGTAGAAATAAACGGAGCCAAAAACAATAATAAAATACTAATAGGAATTTATTATAAACCTCCTAATATACCAGAGTCCACAGAAAATCTACTGTGTGACTGTGACGAGGGGACATCCTCTGCGTCTGGAGGAAAGAAGGTTTGTACACAAACATAGAAGAGGATTCTTTACGGTAAGAGCAGTGAGACTATGGAACTCTCTGCCTGAGGAGGTGGTGATGGTAAGTTCACTAAAAGAGTTCAAGAGAGGCCTGGATAGATTTTTGGAGGTTAATAATATTACAGGTTATAGTTACTAGAGAGGGGTCGTTGATCCAGGGAGTAATTCTGATTGCCTGATTTGAGTCGGGAAGGAATTTTTTTCCCCTAAAGTGGGGAAAATTGGCTTCTACCTCACAGGGGTTTTTTGCCTTCCTCTGGATCAACTTATAGGAAAACAGGCCGAACTGGATGGACAGATGTCTTTTTTCGGCCTTATATACTATGTTACTATGTTACTATGTTACTCAGGCTGTAGGTGGGTCTCCAGCAGTTATTAGCATATATTAACTTACTCTGAAAGAGCAGGAGGTTGTGATCTCTCATACAGTTACAGGTAAAGCCATGTTTCTCAGTCCTCACAACATTTTGCTTACTGCAGGTAATCAATAAGAACTCAGTCCCATCATTCTTCACTGCTCTCAACCAATCAGATTACAGTCTTTCGGGTCTGTAGGCTACCACAGAAACCTGTGTACAGTGAGAGACCTTATGATGCTAGTCAAGTTTGTTAAAACGTGGTCATTATGGGAAACAATTGTCATTACCAATGTATTCTCATATACAGCTAAAAGCCGCTATCAATAATTGTCAACATAACACATGCAATATCGTTGGCCTAATGCATTTACTGCACAAGTAACACCGTTTGAGGTACCACATGCCCTAACATTTATACTTACTTTAAGCTGTTGGTAGATGAGTTGGCTCATATTAAGATTTAGTGCATTCAGAGCTTTTGGCCTGTTTAGAGTGATTACTCCTGAGCAGCCATGTTTTGCCAGAAGAACCTCTGCATCTGATCCTGTGTGGCTGGACATACGCTGTAAAAAGGAAAACAAAAAATAATATATTGGTTATCAAAATTTAAATCCTAAACCTCTTCAGGACCCTGCCATTTTCACCTGAAGTTCCAGGCTGTTTTTAGCAAATATGACATGTGTCACTTTATGTGTTAATAACTTTGAAGTGCTTTTATTTATCCAAGCCATTCTGAGAATGTTTTCTTGTGACACACTGTACTTTACGATAGTGCTGAATGAGTCGCTATGTTTTACCTTTATTTATCTAAAAAAAATCCAAAATTTAAAGAAAAATGTGGAAAAATTAGCAATTTTCATAATCTGAATTTCTCTGCTTTTAAAGAGACTCTGTCACCAGGATCACTATTAAACCAGACATACTGCCTAGTAGGGCTGACCATGCTGATTTAGGCTACTTTCACACTGGCGGCAGGCCTGATCCGGCAGGTGAAGGGTGCTGCCGGATCAGGCCTGCCGCAGTGACATGTGTGGAGCCGGAACCGCGCTCCGGCCCCACACATGTCACACAGTACATACATATACATACACACACATATAGACATACAAACACACATACATACTTACATGCTCCCCGGCAGGTCTTCGGAGCGTCAGGACGGCTCACACAGGTCACGATTCCCCACAGCGCCCTCTGCTGGGCGCCTGGTGGAATCGTCATCTGACGATTCCACCAGGCGCCCAGCAGAGGGCGCTGTGGGGAATCGTGACCTGTGTGAGCCGTCCTGACGCTCCGAAGACCTGCCGGGGAGCATGTAAGTATGTATGTGTGTTTGTATGTCTTTATGTGTGTGTATGTTTATGTCTGTATGTGTCTATGTGTACCCGGATCCGTAATGGACTCCATTGAAAGTCAATGGAGGGCGGATCCGGTTACCATTATGGTCACACCAGACGGATCCACCCCCATTGACTTGCATTGGGGGTCATTCCGGATCCGTCTTGGTGCGGATGCCTGGACCGGAGAGCAAACCGCAGCATGCTGCGGTTTGTTCTCCGGTCTGAAGACGGAACGGAATGCTTTCAGGAGCATTCCGTTGTCTTCAGTTCAGTTTTGTCCCCATTGACAATGAATGGGGACAAAACTGAAGCGTTTTATTCCGGTATTGAGCCCCTATGACGGAACTCAATACCGGAATTTTAAAACGCTAGTGTGAAAGTAGCCTAAAAAGAGATTTTGCTTTTGTCTGTATGCTAAACAGCTGCAGAGATATCTGCATTTTTATTCATATGCAAATGAGCAAGTTTGAACAGCAATATGTACTATAGCCTCACCACAATGAGGTCTGCTCAGAAAGCTAATCTACACATTACTGCTTTATTCACAAGCACAATATACAGTATGATACAAACACCAGTAATATGTGTTAGCTTTTTGAGTATAGAAAAAAACATGCTTCTTTATTTGGTAGCGCTATAACTTAGTGATAAGATTTCTATATAAATAACAAAGCACTTAAGTTAAAGTCACAGAAGAGACTTCTTTTAAAAAAACAAAAATTCTGTTTTTTTTCTCTCTCATTTAATCTGTAATAAACTATAATAAATAATACATAATTGAATAATAAAAATAACATCTCTTATTATATTGAGAATAGCGTTGTTTTTGTTTTGCTTAGAAACCTAAAACCTATTACTTGTTTATTCAAAGGCATTATATGATTATAAAGAAAGCAGTAACATTTATTAGTTTTGTGCAGCCTAAAAACATTATTCTCAATATGGGGATAATAAAGGATATATACTTTTATTATAGGTTAAATGTGGAATTAAAAAATTTTGAAGAAAAAAAAACATTCAACTAAACTGTAAAAAAAACTCAGGTCGATAGGGCAAAAACTCTTAATTTAAAAAAGGCAAATTTCCCAGGGTTGAGCGATGCACTTCAGGACATAGACTGTGAGCAACTATTGTCACATAATGACACTAATGCTAAATGGGAGTGCTTTAAATCTACTTTGGATAAGTATACTGTTAAATACATTCCGAGAGGTAACGAGTACAGGCGAATAAAATTTAACCCCACATGTTGTACAAATACCGTAAAAAGGGCAATAAATGACAATAAGAGGGCCTTTAAGAAATACAAATTGGAGGGGTCAGCTATAGCCTTCAAAAAGTATATAGAACTAAATAAATTATGTAAGGGAGTAATAAAACCAGCGAAAATACACAATGAAATACAGGTGGCCAAAGAAAGTAAGAACAACTCCAAAACATTTTTCAAATACATAAATGCAAAAAAACAAGGTCATAACATGTAGGACCCCTAAATGATAGTAACGGGGTGTTGGTCACTGGGGATCAAGAGAAGGCAGAGCTCCTACATGGGTTGTTTAGCTCTGTATATACAAAAGAAGAGAGGGCATCTCATGAGGGTGGTGCCACTGGCGGAAATACCTCAAATAACATACTTACCTGGCTGACTGTAGATATGGTCCTTAATATGCAAAAAAAAAATCTAAAAAGTGGTCCAGATGGATTACACCCTAGAGTTCTAAAGGAGCTCAGTTCAGTTATTGCTTTGCCTCTGTTCATAATATTTACAGATTCTTTAATGACAGGCATTGTACCAAGAGACTGGCACAAGGCAAATGTGGTTCCCATTTTCAAAAAGGGTGGAAGAAAGAACAGAAGAAGGCAGCGCCTAAGTGTAACACCGTTGATAATACTAATAGATGCTTTAAAAATGCAGCTTACCAGAGATGGTTGTGAATAAAGTCACAACGGCTTGTACATGCTCATCTAGTATTGCCCGACCAGAGAACCGGGGTCCCCGTGCTGCTGCCGATGCTCGTATCCGTGCTGAACGTAACAGTTCATCGGATGAATCAGAAGAAAAGAGCGGAAAAAAACGTGTTGGAGCACCTTGCCACGGCGCTGCGGACGAGGAGTCAGACTTCAAGGTAAGTATAAAACATTCATTTATTCACAGGTCAACGCGTTTCAGGGGCAGACAGCCCCCTTCATCAGGACTTTAACAGAAGGCATACATACAAACAGAGAATTTAAAAGATTTTTTGGCGCAAAAACGGGCTCCCCTCCTTCAGATGGGTGGGGAGACCCGATAACGTAGATGTGATTGACATAGCTGATTGCCAGAGTATCTATTGACGCTCTTGGTATACATCAAAGCAATATCAAAGCAATATGCGCCGCTTATGTTACATTAGTTTCCGGACGTTATTTTCTCCATTGTTAAATCTATTCAGAATAGCTACTACATAAGATTGTCTCCTAAAAGAAGGGCAGAAATACATATACCCAAAATTAATATTTTATAAAGCAGATAAAAGTATATATATATAAAAATGGAGTAACCTAAAATAAATTACCATATGATCTACACAAACCGGTAAAAATTGAGAGATACCGGAATATTCTCTCTTAATATACTGTACATAGCTATATGTATCGGATGCACAACTATATATCCGCTAATACACATAGATTAGTGGGTCCCCTCTCACCCAACATCATATCCCGGAATTTTCCAAAACATGCATGAACTGACAGATGTTTCTAGGTAGTTGTGGGCAGACACACAAATGTACATCTATACATCAAATCCATAATGACCTATATTGCGTTTTTACACGTACATGTATATATATGTACACACACACACATACACACATATACATACATATATACCCATACACCTGCATATACACGCACATACTCGTTCTCCTGAGTCTGCTATCCATTCGTCCATATGTTTCTTTTTTTATATATATATATATTTTTTTTTATACCATACATTTGGCGAGATATGGTATAAAAAAAGAAACATATGGACGAATGGATAGCAAACTCAGGAGAACGAGTATGTGCGTGTATATGCAGGTGTATGGGTATATATGTATATATGTATGTATATGTGTGTATGTGTGTGTGTGTGTGTGTACATATATATACATGTACGTGTAAAAACGCAATATAGGTCATTATGGATTTGATGTATAGATGTACATTTGTGTGTCTGCCCACAACTACCTAGAAACATCTGTCAGTTCATGCATGTTTTGGAAAATTCCGGGATATGATGTTGGGTGAGCGGGGACCCACTAATCTATGTGTATTAGCGGATATATAGTTGTGCATCCGATACATATAGCTATGTATATTAAGAGAGAATATTCCGGTATCTCTCAATTTTTATCGGTTTGTGTAGATCATATGGTAATTTATTTTAGGTTACTCCATTTTTATATATATATACTTTTATCTGCTTTATAAAATATTAATTTTGGGTATATGTATTTCTGCCCTTCTTTTAGGAGACAATCTTATGTAGTAGCTATTCTGAATAGATTTAACAATGGAGAAAATAACATCCGGAAACTAATGTAACATAAGCGGCGCATATTGCTTTGATATTGCTTTGATGTATACCAAGAGCGTCAATAGATACTCTGGCAATCAGCTATGTCAATCACATCTACGTCATCGAGTCTCCCCACCCATCTGAAGGAGGGGAGCCCGTTTTTGCGCCAAAAAATCTTTTAAATTCTCTGTTTGTATGTATGCCTTCTGTTAAAGTCCTGATGAAGGGGGCTGTCTGCCCCTGAAACGCGTTGACCTGTGAATAAATGAATGTTTTATACTTACCTGATAGAAGTCACCTAAAGAACAGAGGAAAAGACCCCGGGAACACCAGGGTTCCTGAGTTGGGACAGTCTAGGCTAAGATCGCTGGTGCAGTATATAATAACATAAATGTTTGTTCCAACTAGAGCAATATATTTTGATCACCATAGTGTTATAGGTAACTGTTTTGTTTTTTTCCCCCCCTCTTTCTCTACCTATGTAGCAAAGCAATAGAGGGATGCATATAATATGCCTTTTTGCTCAAATGCGTGACCTAATCGAGCAACCTAACCTCATGTTGGGAAGAAGTGAGGTCCACAGCTGCAATCCTTTAAAACTTGTTCTTATAATGTTTTTACTGTAATATCTAGTTATATGGTTTAATCGGGAATGTTGGGAGGGATGGGTAAATGCATCTCAGGAAATACTAAGAGTTTCAAGGCTGCTTGATAAGCTTGTGAAAAACATGTCAGATTTAATGTTTAGCCATGACAGTAATTATTACATGGAATGTTAAGGGTCTTAGATCTCCTCACAAACGTATAATGGTGTTGAGACACCTAAAACGTTTAAAAGCAGATATAGCAATACTTCAAGAAACACATCTGATCAGAACTGACTTTTTTTGCATGCAGAGGCTATGGGTGGGTCAAGTATTAGGGTCACCTTCTAAAGGATCTAAAGGAGGAGTGATTCTCCTACTTCATAAAAATCTAACTCACAAAGTCACATCTTCCACGGAGGATCAGGAGGGGAGACTTTTACATGTTTGTCTGTCTTCCCCAACTGAAACTCTGAGTATTTATAACGTATATGGCCCACACGACACCAATTCCGTTTTCTTTCATGACTTGACACATAGACTGCTTGCAGATCAGACACCTTACCACATAGTAGTGGGTGACATGAACACGGTAATGAGCCATGCAGAAGATAGACGCAATTCCATGGGTCGCCAAATAACCCCTAGACATAGAGACAAGATCTTAAGAGATATGATTTCTAAAGTAGATTTGTATGATGCTTGGAGGCAATCCTACCCTGAAGGCAGAGAATTTACCCACTTCTCTGCTGCACATGACTCCTGGTCCCGCTTGGACTATTTTTTGATCACAGAGAATATTCTTCAGAAAATGACATCTATTGACATAAGAGATCTAGTTATCTCAGACCACTCCCCATTTATTGACAGATAGTATTCCAAGAGGGAAAGACTTCCTTTGGAGGCTTCCATCTGATTTGGCTTCTGATGAAAACTTCTCAGATATGTTGAATCACTGGTGGGGGAATATTGGGATACCAATGCACCAACTTGTGAACCACAGTAATGAGAGGGAGAATTCTTGCATACACAAAAATTAAAAAAATGATTTGAGTGTAAAACAGAATATGACAGGTGGCACAGAAAAATGGAAGAACTTGATGGGACACAGAGAGAAGCCAAACTCTTCAAATATGGGAACAAGTCGGGTAAACTTCTAGCATCTCTAGCGAAAGGAATGAAACCACCCTCATTAATATTTTCTTTGAAAATCTAGTGAAATTGTAGAGATATTGAGGGAATTTTATAAAACCCTATATTCCATTCCTACTGAGGGATTTAAATCTGGTAAACCTTGGTTAGAAACCCTCCCCCTACCCAAAATCTCAACAGAAGATCTTTCCGCTCTTAACCAACCCATAACGACAGAGGAGATGCTAAGAGTGATCCACCAGTCTGGAAACGGGAAAGCTCCGGGACCAGACGGGTTCTCAAAAATATAAAAAATCAAACATATTAGCAGATCGACAGTCTATGTTTTTACCCAAACTCATAACATCTGATCAAGTGGGATTTGTTCAGGGCAGAGCAGCGGTATCCAACATTCGTAAGGTATTGGCGGTATTGGATGAAATCAAGCTCCGTCCCCTCTTTCACCCATCCCCAGCCCTTCTAGCTATAGACGCAGAAAAAGCATTTGATAATGTAAGCTGGGGATGGTTGAACGAGGTACTAGACATAATGGGATTCTCAGGACAAATCAGGACATATATCACATCCCTATACTCATCCCCTTTAGCTAGGATATCAATCCCAGGACATTTATCACATGCTTTTCTACTACAAAAGGGAACAAGACAGGGATGTCCCCTTTCACCATTATTATTTAATCAAGCTTTAGAACCCCTGTCTAGGGCATTAATCTTGTCTGATAAGATTGAAGGGATCACCATTGGTAAGCGGACAATTAAACACACCTTGTTCGCTGTTGATCTATTAATGTTTCTAGAACACCTGCAGAGGGATCTCCCAGCACTATTTAAACTTTTATTTCATTTTGGATCCATGTCAGGGTTTAAAGTAAACACGATTAAATGTGAATTGCTAGATCTATCTGCATCTCAATCTATACGCAGAAAACCAAAATATAACGTATCGATATCAATAGAAACACAAAGCATCAAATATCTGGGAATCAACATAGGAAAAACTCTAGACTCCATATACTCCCTTAATTACCCCCCACTGTTCAAGAAGATAACCTCTGACCTCAAATCCTGGTCTAACTTACCTGTATCCTTCATGCAGAGGCGTAGCTAGAGGTTCAGCACAGGGGGGGCGAAACATACTTGAGTGGGCCCCCCACTTGGCTTCCCAAACGCACGTTTCCAACTTCACAGGCACATACTACTAGTTGTGGTTATAATATTGTATTAGAAAGATGACTGTATAAACTGCTAGATCATCTATGCTGTTAAGTACAGTACAATAGACTTTCTACATACCCTACTCTAAATACTCTACCACATAATGCAGTGAAATATAGGAGTAATAGGAGTAAAAAACAAGAGGACTCCTATGTTAAAGGAAACCTGTCCACAGTTTTTACATCACTAAACTAACAGTCCCCTGCCCCCATCAGACCTCAGATCATCAGAATGTGCCCCCCATCAGACCTCAGATCAGTGTATTGTGCCCCACCAGACCTCAGATCAGCGTATTGTGCCCCCATCAGACCTCATATCAGCAGACTGTGCCCCCATCAGACCTCATATCAGCCTACTGTGCCCCTATCAGACCTCAGATCAGCGTATTGTGCCCCCATCAGACCTCAGATCAGCAGACTGTGCCCCCATCAGACCTCATATCAGCAGACTGTGCCCCCATCAGACCTCATATCAGCCTACTGTGCCTCTATCAGACCTCAGATCAGCATATTGTGCCCCCATCAGACCTCATATCAGCAGACTGTGCCCCCATCAGACCTCATATCAGCCTACTGTGCCCCCATCAGACCTCAGATCAGCTTAATGTGCTCCCATCAGACCTCAGATCAGCGTATTGTGCCCCCATCAGACCTCATATCAGCAGACTGTGCCCCCATCAAACCTCATATCAGCAGACTGTGCCCCCATCAGACCTCATATCAGCAGACTGTGCCCCCATCAGACCTCATATCAGCCTACTGTGCCTCTATCAGACCTCAGATCAGCATATTGTGCCCCCATCAGACCTCATATCAGCAGACTGTGCCCCCATCAGACCTCATATCAGCCTACTGTGCCCCTATCAGACCTCAGATCAGCGTATTGTGCCCCCATCAGACCTCAGATCAGCAGACTGTGCCCCCATCAGACCTCATATCAGCAGACTGTGCCCCCATCAGACCTCATATCAGCCTACTGTGCCCCTATCAGACCTCAGATCAGCATATTGTGCCCCCATCAGACCTCAGATCAGCAGACTGTGCCCCCATCAGACCTCATATCAGCAGACTGTGCCCCCATCAGACCTCATATCAGCAGACTGTGCCCCCATCAGACCTCATATCAGCCTACTGTGCCTCTATCAGACCTCAGATCAGCTTAATGTGCTCCCATCAGACCTCAGATCAGCGTATTGTGCCCCCATCAGACCTCATATCAGCAGACTGTGCCCCCATCAGACCTCATATCAGCCTACTGTGCCCCTATCAGACCTCAGATCAGCGTATTGTGCCCCATCAGACCTCAGATCAGCAGACTGTGCCCCCATCAGACCTCATATCAGCAGACTGTGCCCCCATCAGACCTCATATCAGCCTACTGTGCCCCTATCAGACCTCAGATCAGCTTAATGTGCTCCCATCAGACCTCAGATCAGCGTATTGTGCCCCCATCAGACCTCATATCAGCAGACTGTGCCCCCATCAGACCTCATATCAGCCTACTGTGCCCCTATCAGACCTCAGATCAGCGTATTGTGCCCCCATCAGACCTCAGATCAGCAGACTGTGCCCCCATCAGACCTCATATCAGCAGACTGTGCCCCCATCAGACCTCATATCAGCAGACTGTGCCCCCATCAGACCTCATATCAGCCTACTGTGCCCCTATCAGACCTCAGATCAGCCCACCCAGCCACATAGGATTAAAATAAAAAACTTTACTTACCTGTTCTGCGCTGCGGCTGCCCTCCGGTCCGCGCTCCGCTCTCTTCCCTGGCCCGCGCACACTATGACCTGACGCTGCGTGCAGCGTCAGGTCATAGTGCGCGCCGCCAGGGAAGAGAGCAGAGCGCGGACCGGAGGGCAGCCGCAGCGCAGAACAGGTAAGTAAAGTTTTTTATTTTAATCCTATGTGGCTGGGTGGGCTGATCTGAGGTCTGATGGGGGTCCCTAAATACAAGTGAGCGCTTCCATAATGGAAGCGCTCACTTGTATTCGCCTGATAGAAGGCAAGGTCATCCTTGCTGGGGCCCCCCCTGAGTCACTGGGCCCGGAGCCGTCGCCCCCCCTGCCCCCCCGGTAGCTACGCCACTGCTTCATGGGAAGATGTCACTTGTTGAAGATGATGGGTTTCAGTAAACTGTTATATCCCATGCAAACACTACCAATTCTCTTAAAACATACTGATATTCAGCAATTCTTAAGGACAGATTATATAATTTAGCTAGTTTAATGAGACATGGCCTGGATTGGATTAAAAACTCATCACACTATTCAGTACTTGAAATTGAGAAAGAAATGGCCAGACCCTGGACTCTAAATTGTCTCTTACACACCAAATTTACAGCCCTTCCAGATCCAATCAAGCATAGCATTCTGCTGCGTGATACGATTGCTGCGTGGAAAGCAGTCAGAAAACTATATAATCTCCCATTTTCTGTTTCTAAACAAATGGGAATCTGGAACCATCCAGAATTCCAGGCATTCTCCATTAATAAACAATTCCGATCATGGGTAACGAAAGGGATAACTGAAATTAAACACCTATGGAATCAGGATGAAAATAAGACTACATACATTCCAGGAATTACAGTATTTTTTCCAGTTAGGCTTGAATTTTCATTGGGGTGGGGTCGGGTGGGGGGGGGGGGTGGAGTCACAAAGCAGCCATTTTATGGTCACTTTGCCTCACAAATAGTGTAATACCAAGTGGCCAAAAAGTCATATGTACTCCAAAATCCATGTTATCAATCAAACCGTCACCTCATCCCGCTCTAAAAAAAAAGGAGCCTCTACACGAGATTGGCAGAAATATTTTTTAAAAAATCTGGTGTTTGAAAAATGGGAACACAAAACAAGATCTTTTCTTTTTAACCCTTACACTCCCAGCGCCGTACATGTACGGCGCTGGGGCGATGCGGGCACATGGCGCCCGCTCGCAAGTGCGGCGGGCGTCATGGCCGGCAAGTCTCTGCTGTTTCTAACAGCAGAGACTTGCCGCTACTTACCGCCATCGGCGGCGTCTTCCTGGGCGTCTAGATGCCGTGATCACACGTGATCACGGCATCTAGTTTCGTCTGAACCCGGAAGCGTTCGCTTCCGGGTGGTGTACAGACACCCCGTGTGGCCAATCGGGGTGTCTGTACACCGTATGAAAACTGTAATCCTCGCTGGTGAGGATTACAGTTTTCAAAGTGCAATTCTTATTCTGGCCACTAGATGGCAGGCCAGGATAAGAAATGAGCAATTCATGGATTTCTGAGTCTAGAAAATCCCTGATTGCTCATAAAGAAAAAAAAAGCCACAATATATAAGCCAATATTTGAGCTTTCAAATAGTTAAAAAAAAATTAAAAAAAATGTTAAAAAATATATAAAAAATAAAAAAGATATAAAAGTTCAAATCACCCCCCTTTCCGTATAATTAAAAAATAAATACCTAAATAACAATAAATATAGACATCATGGGTATCACCGTGACCGAAAACGCCCATACTTTTAAAATATAAAAAAAAAATTCCAATACGGCGAATTGTGTGGCGGAAAAAAGCGTCCAAATGGCGATTTGCTGTTTTTTGTCGCTTTTGTTTTCTAAAAAAAAATTAATAAAAAGTGATCAAAAAGTCATACACACCCCAGAATGGTATCAATAAAAACTTCAGATCGTCCCGCAAAAAATTAGCCCCCATACAGCTCTGTACACATAAATACCAAAAGGTTATAGGTGTCAAGATATGACAAGGAAAAAAAAAAAAAAGGGCAACTTTCTAATTATTTTATCACTATGAAAACGCAGGAAAAACTATACATATTAGGTATTGCCGAATTCGTACTGACCAGTAGAATGAAAGTAACGGATTAGTTTTAATGCACATCGAACGCTGTAAATAAGAAACCTGTAGAACTGTAGCGGAATAGCGTTTTCTTTGCAATTTCACCCAGTTTGGAATTTTTTTTCCCACTTCCCACTACACCATATGCAATATTAAATGGTGGCGTTGGAAAGTACAACTTGTCCCGCAAAAAACAAGCCCTCATACAGCTATGTGAACAGAAAAATAAAAGAGTTATGGCTGTTTGAAGGCAGGGAGCGCAAAACGAAAATGCATGACCGAAAAAACCTCCGGGAGTGAAAGGGTTAAAATGCTTTTACTTTGTAAACCGTTAAAAAAATAAAATATTTCAGTATATTTAAATTAAAGGTTTCTATGTTTTGTTTTGTTTTTTTGCCAGAGAAAGTACCCGCCCCCGGGTGCCAAATACACTAGTTACGCCACTGACTATACCTTACCATGTTTTATCCCTTAGTATATCTGAGATATATAGGAGGGGAAGGAAGGGTATTTTCAATTTGTATCTTCAAATTGCACTTTATTTGATGTATAACTATTCATTTTACTTGCTACCATACTTTAATGTACACTTACTGTACCTGTTTGCTGTAATATTATGTGGAAAAAAAGAATAACAAATAAAAATCATTGTTAAAAAAAAAAAAAGGTATGGACTCACGGGACAGGGATGTAATATTGCCACTATACAAAGCGTTGGCATGGCCTCAACTGGAATACGCAGTTCAGTTCTGGGCACCAGTCCATAAAAAGGATGCTCTGGAGTTAGAAAAAGTACAGAGGAGAGCCACTAAACTCATAAAGGGCCTAGAAGATCTTAGTTATGAGCAAAGATTAAATAAACTGAATTTGTTTAGCCTTGAAAAAAGTAAGACGTCTAAGTGGGGACATGATTAACCTGTACAAATATATAAACCGACCACACAAAAAATATCAAGGGAAGCTATTCTGCGTTAAACCCCCTCAAAAAACAAGAGGCCACTCCCTACGACTGGAGAAAAAAAGGTTTGTCCATAAGACGCAACAAGCATTCTTTACAGTAAGGGCTGTGAATCTCTGGAATAGCCTGCCGCAGGAGCTGGTCACAGCAAATACAGTAGATGGCTTCAAAAAAAGGGTTTAGATGACTTTTTAGTTCAAAATAAAATTGAGGCTTATGACAATGTATCTTGTTCTACACACCCTT
Source organism: Rhinella marina (assembly GCA_900303285.1). Classification (NCBI taxonomy): domain Eukaryota; kingdom Metazoa; phylum Chordata; class Amphibia; order Anura; family Bufonidae; genus Rhinella; species Rhinella marina. Next base: position 114,261 of record ONZH01011732.1, on the reverse strand, counting down.
TCCCTTTGGCCCAACCCTTTTTTAAAAGGAAGATGGGCATTGATCCAGGGATCACTATAGCAGGATTACAGGTTGGACTTGATGGACTTTTGCCTTTTTCCAACCTTAACCAGGGCCGCACTGCTCATGAGGCCAAGTGAGGCGGCTGCCTCAGGCGGCGCCATATAGGGGAAAGGTGGGGGCGGCAAATATGTAGAAGTACTTCAGGCTGACAGCGCAGCATTATATGCGCTGTAACAGCCTATTAAAAGCAGCCTATGGCTGCAATTTACATATTACATGGCATCCAGGCTTCACAGCAGCGGCTGTGAGCGGCAGCGCAGGCGTGCTGCACACTAGTACTGTACTAGTGTGCAGCACGCCTGCGCTGCCGCTCTGTCACTCACTGAGATCATGTTGCCTGCCTAGTATGTCTGCTGCTCTGAGGAGTGGGGCGGGCAGCATCTGTCCTGAACTGCCTATTCAGTTCCCCATCTGTGGCTGTCCTGTCCCTGCCTCCACGCTCCACAGGACGCAGGGAAGGCTTCCAAGTTCCTGCTCTCTTCCCTCCTCCACAGCGCTGACTCTATCAGCAGTGGTGTGCAGGAGGAGGGCAGACAGCAGGAACTAGCTGGTATCTGTATATGGACTCCTCTTCTAACAAGTGTGGCTAGAACAGAGCCCAACCCCCACTCACTCCTTTGCTGCGATCCTATTCAGCCTGTTCTTCTGTTGATAGCAGAGGCCCCGCCCACCAGTCTCATGTTCAGTGTGCAACAGTGAGATGGCTGCTGCTGCTAGCTGTAAGTGTAACTGCCCCCCCACTCCTTCCCACATCCCCATGTGAGTAATAACTGCCCCCCCCCACTCCTTCCCACATCCCCATGTGAGTAATAACTGCCCCCCCACTCCTTCCCACATCCCCATGTGAGTAATAACTGCCCCCCCCACTCCTTCCCACATCCCCATATAAGTGTAACTGCCCCCCACTCCTTCCCATATCCCTATGTAAGTAGTAACTGTCCCCCCACTCCTTCCCACATCCCCATGTAAGTAGTAACTGACCCCCCACTCCTTCCCACATCCCCATATAAGTGTAACTGCCCCCCACTCCTTCCCATATCCCCATGTAAGTAGTAACTGACCCCCCACTCCTTCCCACATCCCCATATAAGTGTAACTGCCCCCCACTCCTTCCCACATCCCCATGTAAGTGGTAACTGACCCCCCTTCCCATATCCCCATGTAAGTAGTAACTGCCCCCCCTTTCCACATCCCCATGTAAGTAGTAACTGCCCCCCACTCCTTCCCACATCCCCATGTAAGTAGTAACTGCCCCCCATTCCTTCCCACATCCCCATGTAAGTAGTAACTGCCCCACTTTCCAACATCCCCATGTAAGTAGTAACTGCCCCCCCTTCCCACATCCCCATGTGAGTAGTAACTGCCACCCCACTCCTTCCCATATCCCCATGTAAGTAGTAACTGTCCCCCCACTCCTTCCCATATCCCCATGTAAGTAGTAACTGTCCCCCCACTCCTTCCCATATCCCCATGTAAGTAGTAACTGCCCCCCACTCCTTCCCATATCCCCATGTAAGTAGTAATTGCCCCCCCACTCCTTCCCATACCCCCATGTAAGTAGTAACTGCCCCCCACTCCTTCCCTCATCCCCATGTGAGTAATAACTGCCCCCCACTCCTTCCCACATGCCCATGTGAGTAGTAACTGCCCCCCCACTCCTTCCCACATCCCCATGTGAGTAGTAACTGCCCCCCCACTCCTTCCCACATCCCCATGTGAGTAGTAACTGCCCCTCACTCCTTCCCACATCCCCATGTGAGTAATAACTGCCCCCCACTCCTTCCCACATCCCCATGTAAGTAGTAACTGCCCCCACTCCTTCCCACATCCCCATGTAATTAGTAACTGCCCCCCACCCCTTCCCACATCTCCATGTAAGTAGTAACTGCCCCCCACCCCTTCCCACATCCCCATGTAAGTAGTAACTGCCCCCCACCCCTTCCCACATCTCAATGTTAGTAACTGCCCCCCACTTTTTTCCCACATCCCCATGTAAGTAGTAACTGCCCCCCCCTTCCCACATCCCCATGTAAGTAGTAACTGCCCCCCCTTCCCACATCCCCATGTAAGTAGTAACTGCCCCCCATCCCTTCCCACATCCCCATGTAAGTAGTAAATGCCCCCCATCCCTTCCCACATCCCTATGTAAGTAGTAAATGCCCCCCATCCCTTCCCACATCCCCATGTAAGTAGTAACTGCCCCCCACTCCTTCCCACATCCCCATGTAAGTAGTAAATGCCCACATCCCTTCCCACATCCCCATGTAAGTAGTAACTGCCCCCCACCCCTTCCCACATCTCCATGTAAGTAGTAACTGCCCCCCACCCCTTCCCACATCTCCATGTAAGTAGTAACTGCCCCCCATCCCTTCCCACATCCCCATGTAAGTAGTAACTGCCCCCCATCCCTTCCCACATCTCCATGTAAGTAGTAACTGACCCCCCACTCCTTCCCACATCCCCATATAAGTGTAACTGCCCCCCACTCCTTCCCATATCCCCATGTAAGTAGTAACTGACCCCCCACTCCTTCCCACATCCCCATATAAGTGTAACTGCCCCCCACTCCTTCCCATATCCCCATGTAAGTAGTAACTGACCCCCCACTCCTTCCCACATCCCCATATAAGTGTAACTGCCCCCCCTTTCCACATCCCCATGTAAGTAGTAACTGCCCCCCACTCCTTCCCACATCCCCATGTAAGTAGTAACTGCCCCCCATTCCTTCCCACATCCCCATGTAAGTAGTAACTGCCCCACTTTCCAACATCCCCATGTAAGTAGTAACTGCCCCCCCTTCCCACATCCCCATGTGAGTAGTAACTGCCACCCCACTCCTTCCCATATCCCCATGTAAGTAGTAACTGTCCCCCCACTCCTTCCCATATCCCCATGTAAGTAGTAACTGTCCCCCCACTCCTTCCCATATCCCCATGTAAGTAGTAACTGCCCCCCACTCCTTCCCATATCCCCATGTAAATAGTAATTGCCCCCCCACTCCTTCCCATACCCCCATGTAAGTAGTAACTGCCCCCCACTCCTTCCCTCATCCCCATGTGAGTAATAACTGCCCCCCACTCCTTCCCACATGCCCATGTGAGTAGTAACTGCCCCCCACTCCTTCCCACATCCCCATGTGAGTAGTAACTGCCCCCCCACTCCTTCCCACATCCCCATGTGAGTAATAACTGCCCCCCACTCCTTCCCACATCCCCATGTAAGTAGTAACTGCCCCCACTCCTTCCCACATCCCCATGTAAGTAGTAACTGCCCCCCACCCCTTACCACATCTCCATGTAAGTAGTAACTGCCCCCCACCCCTTCCCACATCCCCATGTAAGTAGTAACTGCCCCCCACCCCTTCCCACATCTCAATGTTAGTAACTGCCCCCCACTTTTTCCCACATCCCCATGTAAGTAGTAACTGCCCCCCCCCCCCTTCCCACATCCCCATGTAAGTAGTAACTGCCCCCCCTTCCCACATCCCCATGTAAGTAGTAACTGCCCCCCATCCCTTCCCACATCCCCATGTAAGTAGTAAATGCCCCCCATCCCTTCCCACATCCCCATGTAAGTAGTAAATGCCCCCCATCCCTTCCCACATCCCCATGTAAGTAGTAACTGCCCCCCACTCCTTCCCACATCCCCATGTAAGTAGTAAATGCCCACATCCCTTCCCACATCCCCATGTAAGTAGTAACTGCCCCCCACCCCTTCCCACATCTCCATGTAAGTAGTAACTGCCCCCCACCCCTTCCCACATCTCCATGTAAGTAGTAACTGCCCCCCATCCCTTCCCACATCCCCATGTAAGTAGTAACTGCCCCCCATCCCTTCCCACATCTCCATGTTAGTAACTGCCCCCCATCCCTTCCCACATCCCCATGTAAGTAGTAACAGCCCCCCACTCCTTCCCACATCCCCATGTAAGTAGTAACTGCCCCCCCTTCCCACATCCCCATGTAAGTAGTAAATGCCCCCCATCCCTTCCCACATCCCCATGTAAGTAGTAACTGTCCCCCCACATCTCCATGTAAGTAGTAACTGCCCCCCACCCCTTCCCACATCTTCATGTAAGTAGTAACTGCCCCCCATCCCTTCCCACATCCCCATGTAAGTAGTAACTGCCCCACTCCTTCCCATATCCCCATGTAAGTAGTAACTGCCCCATCCCTTCCCATATCCCCATGTGAGTAGTAACTGCCCCCCACTCCTTCCCTCATCCCCATGTGAGTAATAACTGCCCCCCCACTCCTTCCCACATCCCCATGTGAGTAGTAACTGCCCCCCACTCCTTCCCATATCCCCATGTAAGTAGTAACTGTCCCCCCACTCCTTCCCATATCCCCATGTAAGTAGTAACTGTCCCCCCACTCCTTCCCATATCCCCATGTAAGTAGTAACTGCCCCCCCACTCCTTCCCACATCCCCATGTGAGTAATAACTGCCCCCCACTCCTTCCCACATCCCCATGTAAGTAGTAACTGCCCCCACTCCTTCCCACATCCCCATGTAAGTAGTAACTGCCCCCCACCCCTTCCCACATCTCCATGTAAGTAGTAACTGCCCCCCACCCCTTCCCACATCCCCATGTAAGTAGTAACTGCCCCCCACCCCTTCCCACATCTCAATGTTAGTAACTGCCCCCCACTTTTTCCCACATCCCCATGTAAGTAGTAACTGCCCCCCCCCCTTCCCACATCCCCATGTAAGTAGTAACTGCCCCCCCTTCCCACATCCCCATGTAAGTAGTAACTGCCCCCCATCCCTTCCCACATCCCCATGTAAGTAGTAAATGCCCCCCATCCCTTCCCACATCCCCATGTAAGTAGTAAATGCCCCCCATCCCTTCCCACATCCCCATGTAAGTAGTAACTGCCCCCCACTCCTTCCCACATCCCCATGTAAGTAGTAAATGCCCACATCCCTTCCCACATCCCCATGTAAGTAGTAACTGCCCCCCACCCCTTCCCACATCTCCATGTAAGTAGTAACTGCCCCCCACCCCTTCCCACATCTCCATGTAAGTAGTAACTGCCCCCCATCCCTTCCCACATCCCCATGTAAGTAGTAACTGCCCCCCATCCCTTCCCACATCTCCATGTTAGTAACTGCCCCCCATCCCTTCCCACATCCCCATGTAAGTAGTAACAGCCCCCCACTCCTTCCCACATCCCCATGTAAGTAGTAACTGCCCCCCCTTCCCACATCCCCATGTAAGTAGTAAATGCCCCCCATCCCTTCCCACATCCCCATGTAAGTAGTAACTGTCCCCCCACATCTCCATGTAAGTAGTAACTGCCCCCCACCCCTTCCCACATCTTCATGTAAGTAGTAACTGCCCCCCATCCCTTCCCACATCCCCATGTAAGTAGTAACTGCCCCACTCCTTCCCATATCCCCATGTAAGTAGTAACTGCCCCATCCCTTCCCATATCCCCATGTGAGTAGTAAACTGCCCCCCACTCCTTCCCTCATCCCCATGTGAGTAATAACTGCCCCCCCACTCCTTCCCACATCCCCATGTGAGTAGTAACTGCCCCCCACTCCTTCCCACATCCCCATGTGAGTAATATCTGCCCCCCACTCCTTCCCACATCCCCATGTAAGTAGTAACTGCCCCCATCCCTTCCCACATCCCCATGTAAGTAGTAACTGCCCCTCATCCCTTCCCACATCCCCATGTAAGTAGTAACTGCCCCACTCCTTCCCATATCCCCATGTAAGTAGTAACTGCCCCATCCCTTCCCATATCCCCATGTGAGTAGTAACTGCCCCCCACTCCTTCCCTCATCCCCATGTGAGTAATAACTGCCCCCCCACTCCTTCCCACATCCCCATGTGAGTAGTAACTGCCCCCCCCACTCCTTCCCACATCCCCATGTGAGTAGTAACTGCCCCCCACTCCTTCCCACATCCCCATGTGAGTAATATCTGCCCCCCACTCCTTCCCACATCCCCATGTAAGTAGTAACTGCCCCCCATCCCTTCCCACATCCCCATGTAAGTAGTAACTGCCCCCCATCCCTTCCCACATCCCCATGTAAGTAGTAACTGCCCCCCATCCCTTCCCACATCTCCATGTAAGTAGTAACTGCCCCCACCCCTTCCCACATCTCCATGTAAGTAGTAACTGCCCGCCATCCCTTCCCACATCCCCATGTAAGTAGTAACTGCCCCCCATCCCTTCCCACATCCCCATGTAAGTAGTAACTGCCCCCCTTCCCACATCCCCATGTAAGTAGTAACTGCCCCCCACATCCCCATGGCCCAGTCCTTTCAACATAGCCAGAGTGGCTTACACAAGATTGGGGTTTGATAAGCCCCCCCCCCAATGTGGCCTCACTCCTGTTCACACAGAGCCTGCATCTCACTGCTAGTAGTCGGACAGAGGGGGAGGGGAGAGTCTGCAGACAGTGTCCTGTGGACCCCCCAAGGCTGCTATAGCTGATTACCAATAATGTCCAGCCATCTGCAGGAATAGTAAGTGTAATGTGTGTGTTATGTGTATGTATGTGCATATATTTGTCGAGTTGTGTGTGTATGTGTAATATATATGGCAGAGTTTATAATCAGTGTTGAGCGAACATGCGTTATAAGTTTGGCGTCCAAGGTTCGGGCTATCGGAACCCAAACCATAACAGAATTCTATGACGCCGTGCACCATGGAAGCCTAATAGATGCATCCTGTACTGCATTCTGTCATAATAGAAGTCTATGGCCATAGTGCATGCCGTCACAGAATTCCATTATGGTCCGTGGTAGTGGAATTCATAGCGGGATTCTCTGAACCTGAACCTTGGACGTCGAACTTAAAACACAATTCTCTCAACACTATTTATAATATATACTGTATATAATGTGTGTATATATTGTATATAATGTCAAGCTTACTTAAGAACATCTTGCGCGGCTCTGACAGTCTTGCGCCTGCGCAGCTGCACTGAGTAGCTGTGCAAATGCTGAGGCTCTACTTAAAGGGGTTTTCTGGGATTTTACTACTGATGACCTATCAGGATAGGTCATCAGTATCTGATCAGTGGTGGTCTGACACCCGGGACCCCCGCCGATCAGGTGTTTGAGAAGGCATCGGCGCTCCCATGAGTGCCGTGGCCTTCTCGTAGTTTTTCCTAGGCCAGTGACGTTCATTGGTCACATGGCCCAGGAGCCGCTCAGCCCCATTCAAGTGAATGGGACTGAGCACAATACCAAGCACAGCCGCAGTACAATGTACAGCACTGTGCTTGGTGAGCTGCCAGAAGGTACAGTGCTCACAGGAGAGCTGGTGCCTTCTCAAACAGCTGATCGGCAGGGGTCCTGGGTGTCAGACCCGCAGCTATCCTAAGGATAGGTCATCAGTAGTTAACTCCGGGAAAAACCTTTTAAGGAACAGCAACTGTTCATCTCTTGCGCTGGTATATATTTATGTGTGAGGTATATATAGTGGGCTACTTGGCTTTCATACTATTTTTTAATAGGGGGAACCCAATAAAATTTTGGGCAGCGGAAGGGCAATGGGCAATGAGTTCTTTCATTGTGGCAAAGAGGTTAGGTTAAGAAATTGGCATGGGGGGAGGGGGCGCCATTTTAGTTTTCGCCTCAGGCAGCAGAAAGGCTAGGTGCACCCCTGACCTTAACAACTATGTAACTATGTAAGTCTCTCCCAAGATTCAAACCTGGGATAGCTACATGCAAAACTGAGCACCTATCACTAAGCTTATAAGCTAACATATATCACTGGTGCTTTATAATCATATACTGTGCTTGTGAATAAAGCAGTAAAATGCATATTAACTTTCTGAGCACATCTCAGTGTGGTGAAGCTATAGTACATGATATGTACATGGTATGACACAGTTCTGCCCTCAGCACGCTAATGTCTAGCCCTGTCAATCAAGGGGTAAGAGGCGCGTACAGAGCACAGGGGGTGTTACAAAGCAGTGCTCAAAGGATTCAGCCCTGCCCCCAAAATTCAGTAATGAAGTAATGAAGGGACTTCATAATAGAAACCACCCATAAATTACCCCATTTTGGAAACTACCGTAAATCCCTCAAATTATGCAAAATTGATTTTACAAACTTTGCTAACCCTTTAGGTGTTCCCCAAGAAATAAAGGAAAATGGAGGTGAAATTTCAAAATTTCAATTTTTTTTGGCAGATTTTCCACTTTAATCAATTTTTAATTTAACACAAAAATGGTTAACAGTCAAACCAACTTCAATATTTATTAAACTTATTCAGCAGTTTATAGAAACACCCTATATGTGGTCTTAAACAGTTGTTTGGGCACACAGCATGGCTCAGTAGGGAAAGGGGCATCACATGGTTTTGAAGGGCAAATTTTGCTGGAATGATTTTTGAGGATCATTTCACATTTGAGGATCATTTCGTATTTCACTGAGGTACCCCTGCAGTGGAAACCCTCAAAATGTAACCATTTTGGAAACTACACCCCTCACGTAATGTTTTGAGGGGTGTACTAAGTGCTTTGACCCCACAGGTGTTTCATAGAATTTAGAAACCTGGCAGTGAAAATGAAAAATTACATAATTTTACAAGAAGATGTTGGCTTTTGCCCACTTTTTTCCTTTTCACAAGGGGTTACAGGAGAAAAAAAAAAGCACCCGAAAATGTGTTATTGAATACAACAATACCCCATATGTGGCAATACTGCTGAATGGGCACATGGCAGGGCACAGAAGGGAAGGACCATCATATGGCTTTTGGGGGGCAGATTTCACTGTAATAATTTTCAGGTGCAATGCCGCATTTGTAGAGAATCTGAGGTACTCCCCCCCCCCCTTCCCACAGTGGAAACCCCCAAAAGTGACCTATTTCAGAAACTACACCCTGTAAGGAATTTTTAAAGGGTATAGTGACCACCCTGGCCCAACAGGGATTTCATAGAATTTAGAAACCAATGGCTGTAAAAATTACATTTTTTTTCTGCCAAGAAAAGCCCACATTTTTTAATTTTAACAAGGGGTAATAGGAGAAAATCACCCCATAATTTGTTACCCATTTTCTCCTGAATACGACAACACCCCACATGTGGTTGTAAAGTGCTGTGTGGGCACACCGCAGGGAAGGAGCTCCATGTGCATTTGAAGCCTAGTTTGGTGATTTACACAGGATTGACCGACAACTGCTGAGGCTCTGAGGTTTAATTTAAAAAAAAAAAAAAAGAAACCCCCAAGAAGTGACCCTACTTTACAAACTACAACCTTCACAGAATTTACCAGTGGGTATAGTGACCTTTTTGAACCAATAGGTGTTTTGAAAAATTATTTCACAGCAGATGGTGCAAAGTGAAACATTGCAATTGTTCCACAGATATGCAATTTCAGTGAAAAATATGATGTGCACAACGTGAAAAGCAAGTCCCTTTATTATTATTCTGTGCTTTTTGGTTTTATAAACACCCTACATATGGTCCTAATCTTTTGCCTGGACATAGCATAGGGCTCAGGAGTAAAAGAGCACCATACACATTTGAGGCCCAATGTGATGATTTACGCATCTTGTGCTGACAACTCTAGAGGTTCTGGGATGAAATAATAAATTGATCCCAGAGAAGTGACCCTATATCGGAAACTTCACCCCTCTAGGTATTTATTTAGGGATTTGGACCCAGGGCTGAAATGATTACTTGATTAAAATCGAGTTGTTTTGAGATCAGGAAGTGGCAGTTCATCTGAGACACCTGCCCGGTGCTGATACTGATACTTCAAAGAGGCCACAAAGTTTGTCAGCAGAGACCACTGCAGCATGAACCATCTCATCCCCCTCATATTTATCTTAGAACAGCCGCTGCCACTCAGCAGAGGACGATGGCAGAAGAAGAACATCTTGCTGTCTGCCCTGTGGTTTTTGGGAACCCACCAGGAGAAACTCCCAAGGAGGAGGAGGATGATGCTGCCACTGTAGGAGGAGGAGTTGGAGGATGATGATGGCGGTGACACCGGCCATGATATTGAATCATCTCAGTAGGGGATGGAGCCAGAAATAAATGTCTCCTCAAAGCAAGAAGAAAGCAAAGCTACTAAATAACTTTTTCTCCACTGTATTCACTGAGGAAAATAAACTGTCAGATGAAATGCAGAGTATAAAAGTAAATCCCCCTTTAAAAGTGTCCTCGCTGACCCAGGAAGAGGTACAGCAACATCTTAAAAATATGACAAATCACCAGAACCGGATGGCATACACCCCCGTATCCTAAGAGAATTAAGTAATGTCATTGACAGACCCTTATTTCTGATATTTAAGGACTCCATACTGACGGGGAGTGTTCCACAGGATTGGCGCATAGCAAATGTGGTGCCAATATTCAAAAAGGGTCCAAAAACAGAGCCCGGAAACTATAGGCCGGTAAGTTTAACATCTGTTGTGGGTAAACTGTTTGAAGGTTTTCTGAGAGATGCTATCTTGGAGTACCTCAATGAAAATAAGCAAATAACTCCGTATCAGCATGGCTTCATGAGGGATCGGTCATGTCGAACCAATTTAATCAGTTCCTATGAGGAGGTAAGTTCTAGACTTGACCGCGGTGACTCAATGGATGTCGTATATTTGGACTTCTCCAAAGCATTTGACACGATACCACATAAAAGGTTAGTATATAAAATGAGAATGCTTGGCCTGGGAGAAAATGTCTGTATGTGGGTAAGTAACTGGCTCAGTGATAGAAAACAGAGGGTGGTTGTTAACGGTAGATACTCAGATTGGGTCACTGTCACTAGTGGGGTACCACAGGGGTCTGTATTGGGTCCTATTCTCTTCAATATATTTATTAATGATATTGTAGAAGGTTTGCATAGTAAAATATCAATTTTTGCAGATGACACTAAACTGTGTAAAGTAATTAACACAGAGGAGGACAGTGCACTGCTACAGTAGGATCTGGATAGACTGGAGGCTTGGTCAGAAAAGTGGCAGATGAGGTTTAACACTAACAAATGTAAGGTTATGCATATGGGAAGGAATAATGCAAGTCACCAGTACATACTAAATGGTAAAGCACTGGGTAACTCTGACATGGAAAAGGACCTAGGAATTTTAGTGAACAGCAAACTAAGCTGTAGAAGCCAGTGCCAGACAGCTGCTGCCAAGGCCAATAAGATAATGGGTTGCATCAAAAGGGGCATAGATGCCCGTGATGAGAACATAGTCCTGCCACTTTACAAATCACTAGTCAGACCACACATGGAGTACCGTGTACAGTTCTGGGCTCCTGTGAACAAGGCAGACATAGCAGAGCTGGAGAGGGTTCAGAGGAGGGCAACTAAAGTAATAACTGGAATGGGTGGACTACAGTACCCAGAAAGATTATCAAAATTAGGGTTATTCACTTTAGAAAAAAGACGACTGAGGGGAGATCTAATAACTATGTATAAATATATCAGGGGTCAGTACAGAGATCTCTCCCATCATCTATTTATCCCGAGGACTGTGACTGTGACGAGGGGACATCCTCTGCGTCTGGAGGAAAGAAGGTTTGTACATAAACATAGAAGAGGATTCTTTACGGTAAGAGCAGTGAGACTATGGAACTCTCTGCCTGAGGAGGTGGTGATGGTAAGTTCACTAAGAGAGTTCAAGAGGGGCCTGGATGTATTTCTGGAGGGTATTACAGGTTATAGCTACTAGAGATGGGTCGTTGATCCAGGGAGTTATTCTGATTGCCTGATTGGAGTCGGGAAGGAATTTTTCCCCCTAAAGTGAGGAAAATTGGCTTCTACCTCACAGGGTTTTTTTTTTGCCTTCCTCTGGATCAACTTGTAGGAAAACAGGCTGAACTGGATGGACAGATGTCTTTTTTCGGCCTTACAAACTATGTTACTATGTTACTATGTCTCAGACACGGTGGCCAGAATGACGACCTGTATGCTTGTATGCTTATGTAGTGATAGGTGTATCATCGACATCAAGCAGTCTGATGATTACTGGATAGCCATGCTTTTACACCCACGCCATCAAAGCATCATCACTCTGTGAAAGGAAGGCCAAATTCCGTTATTACTAGAAAACTGTATACACAGCTTGCCGTAGCTTCCAGCAACCAGATGCCTGCTGCCAGCGTGTCTGAATCCTCTCTGCCCCCCACCCCCAACAGAGTCTCACAAGCAGCAGAAGCAGTGGCGGCAATGGCAACAGCCAGTTCAGTCCCCTACAAATGATGGAGCAGATTTTTTTTAAACTGGAATGGTGGCCTGAACTGGCAACGTATGCTCTCTGTCTTCTTTCTTGCCCAGCTTCCACTGTCATCTCAGAGAGGGTTTTCACCACTGTAGGGGGTGTGGTGGCACCGAAACTGGCCCACATCGTCCTCCAGCAGTGACAAAATATCAATCTTGTTAAAATGAACCAAACCAGGATTTGGCAGGATTTCACACTCCTCTGACTGAGGCCAATTAATAGATCTGACCTTGTTGACGGTGCCCCATCTTGCCACAGTTGCTGTCTGTCTGCTTACTGCCTACCAACCTTTATGTTCCATAGAGCCGCTGCTGTCTCCCTCATGCCACTGCTGCAATAATACTACTGCCTGCCAACATGTAACATATGGCCGCTGCTGCCGTCGCTATCACATTTGCTATTCCTCGCTAATTCCCTACTGCCACCACTACGCATCTGATACTACTATGACGACTACTAGCACCCATAGACAGCCGATACACTGCTTTGTATGTTCCATGGTATGCTGCTTCTGCTGTCACTACTATTGTGGCCACATGCCTCTAATACCCTACCTTTTCCACATCCACACTGTACTGCTGCTTCCAATTAAAAGGGGGAATTTTCTCATTCACAATGGGCCACTTTTTCTTCTGACAATTAACACTTGGGCATGGTGTATCGACAGCCATTCTGACCCCGTCAAGGTATTATTTTGGGAGGCTTGGTCCCCCAACAATCCACTTTTACCCCCATAATACTGTGTGTGTTTAAACAGCATCTGACCCAGTTACGATTAAGAACATTTTTGTTCGAAACGCATCAACTGCTGGTGGAGGGTCTGTATCCGTGAGTTATTGCTATGTAAAGAAATAAAGCGCATTTGAAGATTTAAAGTTTTACTCTTTTGGATACCCGCAGGTAATGCCAACTGTAGACATTTAACGACTCAGATGCTGTGATCAAATGTGCTTTACATCGGAGGAGATTGGGGAAAGCGTCCTATGGTAATAATGAGCGTGTACTAAGCTTACGGCCTCATTATTTGTATATCACAGTTCATGCCAGCAGGTGGCAGCACTGAACTGTGATATAGTGATTTCTATATAGAATAATGGAGCAAATTCCATTATTCTATACACGCTGCAATCTCATGATTGCAAGCTGTGGTCCACTTGGGGACCTAAAAAATAAATTAAAAAGTTTTGAAAAACATAAAAAAAATTCAAATCACCCACTTTCCCCAAAATCAATATAAATGAACAATTAAAAAAAATAACATCATATAAAAATGTCAAACACCGTATTCCATATGGGGAATGGTGTAATAGAAAGAAAATGTAAAATGGTCAATTCGCCGTTTTTTCATCACTTTACTTCCCAATAAATTGGGAACACACAAAAAAAACTATACAAATGTTGCAGTGACACTGACCTGGAGGGTAAAGACCATAAGTCTGTTTTACCGCATAGTGAATGAACACTGTAAAATTAAAATCTGTAAAACTGTGGCGAAATTGCGTTTTTTTTTTTCTATTCAAATTCCACCCCATTTGGATTTTTTTTCCTGCTTCCCACTACATTGTATGCTAAAGTAAAACTAAATGATGGTATTAGAAAGTACAACTTGTGCCGCAAAAAAACAAGACCTCATACAGCTATGTGCAGGGAAATATATAAAAAATATAAAAGTTATGGCTCCAGGAAGGCACGGATTGAAAAACAATAACGGAAAATTGTTGCGTCAGCAAATGGTTAAAGCTGCACTGAAACATTTTCTCAGAACTGACATGTGTGCACAGGGAAGTCCCCTGCATTATGTTAGCACAGCATAGCAGACCTGACTGTGTATTTCAGTGCAGTTTTCAGCGCTGACAGTGGCGCTACAGTAGAAAAATAAAAATTAGCAATCTGGATTCCTTATGTGCAGTACTACTCATATTACTGCAGTTAATAGTCCAGAATTGTGGTGACATATTCCCTTCAAATGGTTTAAAAAAAAATGTAGAAGAACTATCTGCCCTTAATACTCTCTCTCTCTCCTTTAACCCTTTCAGTACCGGAGGTTTTTTCGGTTATGCATTTTCGTTTGGGGTTCCCTGCCTTCAAACAGCCATAACTGTTTTATTTTTCTATTCACATAGCTGTATGAGGGCTTGTTTTTTGCGGGACAAGTTGTACTTTCCAACGCCACCATTTAATATTGCATATGGTGTGGTGGGAGAAAAACAGGAAAAAAATTCCAAACCGGGTGAAATTGCAAAAAAAAAACGCTATTCCGCTACAGTTCTACAGGTTTCTTATTTACAGCATTCGATGTGCATTAAAACTGATCCGTTACTTTCATTCTACTGGTCAGTACGAATCCGGCAATACCTAATATGTATAGTTTTTCCTGTGTTTTGATAGTGATAAAATAATTAGAAAGTTGCCCTTTTTTTTTTTTTTTTTTTCCTTGTCATATCTTGACCCCTATAACTTTTTGGTATTTATGTGTACGGAGCTGTATGGGGGCTCATTTTTTGCGGGGCGATCTGAAGTTTTTATTGATACCATTCTGGGGTGTGTATGAGTTTTTGATCACTTTTTATTTAATTTTTTTTTTTTAAAAAGCGACAAAAAACGGCGAATCGCCATTTGGACGCTTTTTTCCACCACACAATTCACCGTATTGGAATTTTTTTTATATTTTAAAAGTACGGGCATTTTCGGTCACGGTGATACCCATGATGTCTATATTTATTGTTATTTAGGTATCTATTTTTTACTTATACGGAAAGGAGGGTGATTTGAACTTATATTTTTTAATTTTTATATATTTTTTAACATTTAAAAAAAAAATTGTGCTTATTTTAAAGCTCAATATGAGCTGATATATTGTGTTTTTTTTTTCTTTATGAGCAATCAGGGATTTACTAGCTTGAGATAAATCCAAGAATTGCTAATTTCTTATCCTGGCCTGCCATCTAGTGGCCAGAATAAGAATTGCACTTTGAAAGCTGTAAACCTCATCAGCGAGGTTTACAGCTTTCAGATCGTGTACAGACACCCCGATTGGCCACACGGGGTGTCTGTACACCACTCGGAAGCGTACGCTTCTGGGTAAAGACGCAACTAGATGCCGTGATCACGTGTGATCAAGGCATCTAAAAGGCCCAGCGAGACGCCGGCGATCGGTAAGTAGCGGCAAGTCTCTGCTGTTAGAAACAGCAGAGACTTGCCGGCCGTGACGCCCGCCGCACTTGCGAACCGGCGCCATGTGCCAACATCGCCCCAGCGCCATACATTTACGGAGCTGGTACTCTAAGGGTTAATCATCCACTCCACATTTTGGCTTCAAAAACTGCATCAAAAAACCTGAATGTGGGACAGAACCCTTAGGGCTCTTTCACAAAAGCGAGTTTTCCACCCAGATGCAATGCGTATAGTGAACACATAGTATCCAGACTAATTCCTGATCTATTCATTTCAATGGGTCTGAGTACATGAGCATCGTTTTTTATGCGTTTTCTCTGCGCTCAGGAACTGTACTATGCATTTTTCACGCAGCTCTGACTACATACAAGTGAATGAGGCTTGTTTGAAAAACAGAAGGCATCTGGATAAATTGCATTTTTCACTGATGGCTAGTAAGAGATGTACAGTAGATTGTTATTCTGTAGGTTTTTTTGCAATACGGATGCAATCCGGACAGAAAAAATGCACACACTGAACGCAATCACAGACAAAACTGACTGATCTTACGTGCAAAACCATCAGTTTGATCCTGACTAGAGATGAGCGAGCATGCTCGGCCGAGCGTACTCGGGAGCAATTTTCGAGTAGTAGCGTACGCATCTTCTAATCTGTACGCTAATGCGTACGCATCTTGTAATTTGTACGCATTAGCGTACAAATTTATAAGATGTGTACACATTAGCGTACAGATTATAAAATGCGTACGCTACTACTCGAAAATTGCTCCCGAGTAGGCTCGGCCGAGCATGCTCGCTCATCTCTAATCCTGACACAATGCGTGTGAAAGAGGCCTTAGGGTCCTTTTATACAGACCAATGATCTGGTAGATTATTGAGAACTGATCATCTGATGACTGAGCATTTCTTCGTTCATTGGGTGATTGTCGGCATCTTTTACACAGACATATTATCGGAAAAAAAGTGTTT
Organism: Rhinella marina; assembly: GCA_900303285.1. NCBI lineage: Eukaryota > Metazoa > Chordata > Amphibia > Anura > Bufonidae > Rhinella > Rhinella marina. The sequence continues at coordinate 97,860 of ONZH01011732.1, read as the reverse complement.
AAAAAAACACTCATCCCTGCTAATCAGACAGAGCATCGATCTGTGTAAAAAGACCTTTAGTCTAGGATCCAGTGCTGCATAGACTTCAGTTCAGACTAGTAACAGAATATATCCGCATAACAAATAAGCAGGAAGTCAAAATAAAAAGGTCATCTCGGGCGCTAATTGTCATATCATAGATGTATGGACCAATGTAGTAAAGTTAAATCCTTGTTTGGTTATTATGCATAGAAAGTGTTCTGTGAATTCCACAGAAATCAATGTAGTGGTGGTCGATAGACATGCCCACTGCCACTTCATTAAGAGAGGGCACTCAGGGACCCCCTTGTACTCAGGATCCTTGGGGGTCCCACAGTCAGACCCCCAGCAAACTTTTTAAGGCTACGTTCACATCAACGTTTTTTAAATCTGGTAGGCTGTCATGGAAGAGAAACAGCCTGCCAGAGTTCACCGCATCTGGGATAGCCAGATAATACCAGGAACCGCTGGAACCTACAACAGGATTATATTGGGATCCACTAACTTTTGCCAGACAAAAAGTCCTGGCATGACTTTTGTACTACCAAAAGCCAGTATTATGCCAGAAAGTGGTCAAATCCCGATCAGAACCCAGTGTAGCTGACAGGGATCCAGTGTTTCACTACATTTTCCAGCTATGGCCGAATATGGTGAACTCTGGTAGGCTGTTCGTCTACTGGATCAAACTGCTGGATTTCAAAGCGCTAAAGTAAATATAGGGTAAATGTGATGATCACAATAAACATAATTTACTTGACATATACTCACCAAATGATGCAAAATTATTTGCAACCTGTTACTGGTCATCGACCTAAAAAAACATAAATCTAATTAGATATTTTATAATAGAAACAAGAAACATTAAAGGGAGTCTTTCACCTGTTTTTCACTGTGTGCACTGTGTGTCTGTATTACATGTCTAGGAAAAGCACTTTTATTCTGCAGGAAAACAGCTCCCAAGTGCCCAGCTGAAAGTGAAAGTAAAAAAATGCTTTCTCTCCTGACTCAATTTCTAACAGATATGTCTTCTGATATACTGGATATAATGCTGTGATTTTAGTATCATTTAAAAGCTTGGAATGCCAGCTTTCAAAGAAGGCCCGAACATTTTTTTTATCTGCTACCAATCCCAAGATATGAGAAGCTAAAGCATCCCGCCCCTCTTCAGTCTGATTTGCTTTGGGCACTTGCAGAAGCAGAGCTGGGCACTTAGGAGCTGTTTTCCTGCATAATAAAAGTGCTTTTCCTGGACATGGAATACAGACACACAGTGCACACAGGTATGTCTGGGATGTGTCTGCAATCTTCTGTGGGCAGTGCTCTTAGTTATATTGGTGAAAAACAGGTGAAAGACTCCCTTTAATAAAAATTATAAAAGAACTCTTAGAATCTGGCAGACCTACAAACCGTAGTAATGTTGTAACGTGGACCTCAGCTCTCAGTAAGTATATCAGTCCCTGAATTATACAGAGGAGGCATGGATGACAAATACAGCCATATGTTAAGCCATATTTGGTTCAGCTTTTTTTTTTTTGTTTCTTTAATAATTAAAAAAAACTGAAAAAATTACTTTTTTATACTTATGGGGCTGAGTAAGGGCTCATTTTAAGCAGGGCCATGTGTAGTTTTCATTCATACCATTTTGGCATGTGCATGTCTTTTTGATCACTTTGGTGAGGTGAAGCTACCAAGAGAACAGCGAATTGGCCATTTTGAAGTTTTTATCCATTACGACTTTCACTATACGACATAAAGACTTTCACATTTTAATAGTACAGCATTTTTGGGACTAGTCAATAATATATATATATGTACATTCAGGGGCGTAGCTAAAGGCTCATGGGCCCTGGTGCAAGAGTTCAGCTTGGGCCCCCTTTCTCTCAGTGCTTTGTGGCCAGGGGCAGGGAAGCACATAGCATTCGTACTGCCTGAGGTAAAAATTGAAACAGCACCTTCCCAATGCCAAATTCTTGACCTAACCCCTTCCTTCCAGCCAGAGGTGTAACTTCACCAGCATGCACTTTCTATAATACCAGTGTCTTCTTATGCAACACAAGGGTCTTTGGGCCCCCTTTGACTCCTGGGCCCGGTAGCGACTGCTACCTCTGCACCCCCTATAGCTACGCCCCTGTATACAGTACAGATCAAAAGTTTGGACACACCTTCTCATTCAAAGAGTTTTCTGTATTTTCATGACTATGAAAATTGTAGATTCACACTGAAGGAATCAAAACTATGAATTAACACAAGAGGAATTATATACTTAACAAAAAAGTGTGAAACAACTGAAAATAGGTCTTATATTCTAGGTTCTTCAAAGTAGCCACCTTTTGCTTTGATTACTGCTTTGCACACTCTTGGCATTCTCTTGATGAGCTTCAAGAGGTAGTCACCTGAAATGGTGTGCAAGAGTGTGCAAAGCAGTAATCAAAGCAAAAGGTGGCTACTTCGAAGAACTAAGAATAGAAGACATATTTACAGTTGTTTCACACTTTTTTAAGTATATAATTCCACATGTGTTAATTCATAGTTTTGATGCCTTCAGTGTGAATCTACAATTTTCATAGTCATGAAAATACAGAAAACTCTTTGAATGAGAAGGTGTGTCCAAACTTTTGGTCTGTACTGTATATAATATAACCTACAAAGAGCAATCATAAGTCCAAATAGCTCAAAAATACTTTTTATTGATACATAAAATAAATAAATACATGGTTAAAAAAGTCACTATGGACAGGGAGTACAAAGAAGGTATAACGAGTATGGCCCCCCTCACATCATCAAACCCCTCAATGGTATAGGTAGTTAAATGATAAACGTAACCACTTATATCTTGAATCTAAAGTCAGGCATCTACATCATAGATGTGAGGCTAATACAAACATACACTCACCGGCCACTTTATTAGGTACACCTGTCCAACTGCTCGTTAACACTTAATTTCTAATCAGCCAATCACATGGCGGCAACTCAGTGCATTTAGGCATGTAGACATGGTCAAGACAATCTCCTGCAGTTCAAACCGAGCATCAGTATGGGGAAGAAAGGTGATTTGAGTGCCTTTGAACGTGGCATGGTTGTTGGTGCCAGAAGGGCTGGTCTGAGTATTTCAGAAACTGCTGATCTACTGGGATTTTCACGCACAACCATCTCTAGGGTTTACAGAGAATGGTCCAAAAAAGAAAAAACATCCAGTGAGCGGCAGTTCTGTGGGCGGAAATGCCTTGTTGATGCCAGAGGTCAGAGGAGAATGGGCAGACTGGTTCGAGCTGATAGAAAGGCAACAGTGACTCAAATTGCCACCCGTTACAACCAAGGTAGGCAGAAGAGCATCTCTGAACGCACAGTACGTCGAACTTTGAGGCAGATGGGCTACAGCAGCAGAAGACCACACCAGGTGCCACTCCTTTCAGCTAAGAACAGGAAACTGAGGCTACAATTTGCACAAGCTCATCGAAATTGGACAGTAGAAGATTGGAAAAACGTTGCCTGGTCTGATGAGTCTCGATTTCTGCTGCGACATTCGGATGGTAGGGTCAGAATTTGGCGTCAACAACATGAAAGCATGGATCCATCCTGCCTTGTATCAACGGTTCAAGCTGGTGGTGGTGGTGTCATGGTGTGGGGAATATTTTCTTGGCACTCTTTGTGCCCCTTGGTACCAATTGAGCATCGTTGCAACGCCACAGCCTACCTGAGTATTGTTGCTGACCATGTCCATCCCTTTATGACCACAATGTACCCAACATCTGATGGCTACTTTCAGCAGGATAATGCGCCATGTCATAAAGCTGGAATCATCTCAGACTGGTTTCTTGAACATGACAATGAGTTCACTGTACTCAAATGGCCTCCACAGTCACCAGATCTCAATCCAATAGAGCATCTTTGGGATGTGGTGGAATGGGAGATTCGCATCATGGATGTGCAGCCGACAAATCTGCGGCAACTGTGTGATGCCATCATGTCAATATGGACCAAAATCTCTGAGGAATGCTTCCAGCACCTTGTTGAATCTATGCCACGAAGAATTGAGGCAGTTCTGAAGGCAAAAGGGGGTCCAACCCGTTACTAGCATGGTGTACCTAATAAAGTGGCCGGTGAGTGTATATATAGGTTTAAGCACATATTATTTCCAAGTGAAACCATAAATACATTCAAAGTATATCACATACCGGGAAATGAAAAAGTAGGGGAGCCACACACCCCAACGCACGTTGCGGCCCACGCCTTCCTCTGGGGGCTTAACTCTCCTTGATGGTTCATGTATACTTATATCCCTAGCCAACCAATCAACCCAACAGAGCCTAATTTGCAACAACCTACCGGTGTGACAAGTTGAATTGACGCCATGACCACATTGCATATTGTGCGGAGGCAATGTGTATACCAGAACTACGCTGCGGTCACGTGATGGCCAGACAATGTGACCGCAGGCGTAGCCCGGCAACCAGAACGCTGCAGAGCGTCTAAGATCGCGCCGCGGTCACGTGATGGCCAGTCACGTGGCCGCCGGCGCACATCTGACACGGACAAGACCGCATCATCAAAAAGTCTCACCGCGCATGCGTCCAGCCTGTCACAACGAGAATATGCAAATAATAATAGCGCTAGTATAGATCGCAAACAACACACTTAGGGGACAGGATGAATGAATTCACTCTTATGCGGAGAATTATATTCTATGCTAAAGTGCTGGTGCAAAGTGCAAAACACACAGATGAAATTGCACATGAATGAATAGTGCATGATTATAAATTAACTAACAATAGTGCTATTGTTAGTTAATTTATAATCATGCACTAATCATTCATGTGCAATTCTCTCCTCATAAGTACTCCTTGTCCATAGTGACTTTTTTTAACCATGTATTTATTTATTATATGTATCAATAAAAAGTATTATTGAGCTATTTGGACTTATAATTGCTCTTTGTAGGTAATATATTTCTGAGTCTTGCTCAGTGGTAGGGAGTTAACCATTTGGCAGTTATTTTGTTTGGTGTGTGGTTCCAATATGTAATCTATTTTTGTTAACATGTATCTAATATATAAAGCTGAGTGTATGTGTGTGTGTGTGTGTGTGTGTATGTCCGCTAAAGGAATCCGCACCGCTGCAGCTACAATCACAAAATTTGGCACACATGTACATCAGGTGTCCGGGAAGGTTTTAGAACAGTTTTCAGCTCTCCAGGACGTACTGTTCCTGAGATATTCCCACAAAATGCATTAGCCAATAGTAGCCTGGTCACATGACCCTTATCAGCCAATAGAAGCTCATAGGCTTCTCACCAGGTTTCTATGACAACCTAGCCAGTTCACTGCTGTAGGCAATGGTAAAGGGGTATTTCGGTTACCATAAGTATAACTTATGTTTTAGACTAATTCATCATCAATCATTACCTCATATAATGTAAATTTCACATATTTACTGTTCAGTAGTAATAAAAGATGTTTTCTTCCACTGCTACCCACCTTCCCCCTAAATTACTATGGCATCGACCTGTAATTCAGGCAACCGTCAAAAGAAGGACTTAAAAGCCCCACCCCCAGATCCCACTAAGTCACGCCCCGGACTCAGTCAGGCCACGCCCCTTCCATGTCGCATTTGACCGGGATTAAAAATATAGGTAAAAATCACCTTCTTTCAGCTGCAGGGGTGGGGGGAGGGTGACTTTCTCCCTGCAGCTCATTGCTCAGACTGCACAGTGCTGCTGCTGAGAGTGCTGCTGCTGTGTCCATCCAGGCCCTGCGCATGACAGGACAGGGAGTCTGAAAGCCAGACTGTCCAGCCTAAAACAAGACCTCTGGCCACCCTAGGGGCAGGCTGATGTTAGGGTGGCCAGATGTCCGGCTTTAGGCTGGACAGTCCAGTTTTCTGGCTACCTGTTCTCCGTCCGACGCAGTGCCTGGACAGACATAAGGATGTCCACCCTTTCAGTAGCTCACGCTCAGACAGCTTCTCCATATCTTCACGGAGCCAGGGGGCGTGGCCTCATGTTTAGTGGTGTGTCTTCATGGGAACTGGGGACGCTGTTTCACATTTAGGGGAATGGCCGGGGAGGTCTGGCTTTCTGGGGTGAAGACAGTGGCCACTCTAGCTGCTGTGGAGGTCACAGTTAAAGGGGCGGGCCGCTGTAGAGGTCACTGTTAAAGGGACTGGCCGCTGTAGAGGTCACTGTTAAAGGGACTGGCCGCTGTAGAGGTCACTGTTAAAGGGACTGGCCGCTGTAGAGGTCACTGTTAAAGGGACTGGCCGCTGTAGAGGTCACTGTTAAAGGGACGGGCCGCTGTAGAGGTCACTGTTAAAGGGACGGGCCGCTGTAGAGGTCACTGTTAAAGGGACGGGCCGCTGTAGAGGTCACTGTTAAAGGGGCGGGCTGCTGTAGAAGTCACTGTTAAAGGGGCGGGCAGCTGTAGAGATCACTGTTAAAGGGGCGGGCTGCTGTAGAGATCACTGTTAAAGGGGCAGGCTGCTGTAGAGGTCACTGTTAAAGGGGTGGGCCGCTGTAGAGGTCACTGTTAAAGGGGCGGGCCGCTGTAGAGGTCACTGTTAAAGGGACTGGCTGCTGTAGAGGTCACTGTTAAAGGGGTGGGCTGCTGTAGAAGTCACTGTTATTCCCCTTTCACACGAGCGGGAGACTCGCAGGTCTCCCGCAACGCATCTACAGCGCTGGACTTGGCACGGACAGGGATCGCATATAATGCTATGCGATCCCAGTCAGTGCCGGAGTCCAGCCCTGTAGATGCGTTGCAGGAGACATGCGAGTCTCCCGCTCGTGTGAAAGGGGCATTAAATGGGCGGGCCGCTGTAGAGGTCAATGTTAAAGGGGCGGGCCGCTGTAGAGGTCACTGTTAAAGGGGCTGGCTGCTGTAGAGGTCACTGTTTAAGGGGCTGGCACTGTAGAGGTCACTCTCGACACACACACACAAACAGTAAATGAGATAAATTAAATATACCCGGGCGAAGCGGGGTCCTTCAGCTAGTATTATATAAAGCTGAGTGTAAATATGGAAAAAAAGGAATCCACACTGTCGCAGGTGACCAGGAAGGTTTTAGACCGGGTCTTAGCTCTCCAGGGCGAACCGTTTCTGAGATATTCCCAAAAAATGCATTAGCCAATAGAAGCCTGGTCACATGACCCTTATCAGCCAATAGAAGCTCACGGGCCCTTACTCTCCACATACACAAGATTTACAACAGGTTTCCATAATAACCTAGCCATTTTTCTTCAATGCTGTAAGTCAGCTTTAAAGGGGCAGAGCGCTGTGGATGACACTGTTAAGGGAGTGGAGTGCTGTGGCAGTCACTGTTAAAGGGGCAGTCGCTGTGAATGTCTCTGTTAAGGGGGCCGGGAATGGTGGAGGTCACAGTTAAGGGGACTGTAACCTATGACACTGTTAAAGGGGTTACCATAAATATAACTTATGTTTAGACTAAACATAAACGGTCAGGCCATGACTCCTCCCACTCCGCAGCCGACGGGGATTTAAAAAATGAAGGCAAAAATCAACTTCTCTCAGCTGCAGGGGTGGGAGGAAGGGTGATTTTCTCCCTGCAGCTCATGCTCAGACTGCAAAGTGCTGCTGTCTGAGACTGAGCTATTCAAAAGGACATCCCTGTGTCCATCCAGGCCCTGCGCCGTACGGAGGACAGGGAGTATGAAAGCTGGACTGTCTGGCCTAAATCGGGACCGCTGGCGACCCTAGGGGCAGGCTGCTGTGGAGGTCACAGTTAAAGGGGAGGGCGCTGTGGATATTACTGTTAAGGGGACAGGCACTTTGGAGGTCACTGTTAAGGGAGGAGGGGACTGTGGAGACCACTATTAAAGGGGCAGCAGGGTACTGTGAGGTCACTTTTAAGGGAGCGAAGTACTGTGACAGTCACTGTTAAAGGGGCATTTGCTGTGGAGGTCTCTGTCAAGGGGGCCGGGAATGGTGGAGGTCAGTTAAGGGGACAGTAACCTATGATCAGTGTTAAGTGGTGGGTGCTGTAGAGGTCACTGTTAAGGGGGCAGGCCCCTGTGGAGGTCACTGTCAAGGGGGTGAGGTGCTGTGGAACTCACCGTTAAAGGGGCAGGCTGCTGTAAAGGTCAGAGTTAAGGGAAAGGCTGCTGTGGAGGTCCTATTTTAAGGAGATGGGGCACTGTGGGGGGGGGGCAGTGTTAAGTGGTGGGGGCTGTAGAGGTCACTGTTAAGGAGGCGGGGTGCTGTAGAGCTCTCTACTCTCCACAGTACCCCGTCTCCTTAACAGTGATTTCCACATAACCCGCCCCCTTAACAGTGACCTCCACAGCAGCTGCCCCTTTAACAGTAACCTCCACAGTGCCCCATCTCGTTAACAGTGATTTCCATAATAACCCCCCCCCCCATATGGCTTTTCTCTTAGCATCTGACAATAAACGTCCAATCAAATTCCTTTTCTTACGGGACAATATTGTCTTTAATTGACAGTATATAAAACCCCACAGAATTAGTATACACCTTAGGTCATGTGAGTTACATCAGCCTCTACAACAGCGTTGGCTAAGCGTTGCAATAAAAATCATATTAACTCACACATAAGCTGTCTTATACTAAGAATGTCCTTCATTGCCTATAGCATATGCGACGGTGCGGATTCCTTTAGCGGACATATATATATATATATATATATATATATATATATATATATCTTAATAATATAAAAATGAGTTTCTGTCTGTCTGTCTGTCTGTTCTCTATGCGCGACCAAACTACTGGACCGATTTTCACCAAATTCGGCACACAGGTACATCAGGTGTTCGGGAAGGTTTTAGACCAGGTCTCATCTCTCTAGGACGTACCGTTCCCGAGATATTCCCAAAATATGATCTCCATTAGCCAACATTACAACTGGGAGCTTTGGTTTTAAACTCCAACTGCCATTCTCTGCAAAGACACAAACAGGGAGGGCAGGTTTCCATAACAACCAGGTAATTATCAGCAGCTGAGGATCTCATCCATTTCTATTTACTGACACTGTTAAAGGTATATCGGTTACCATAAATATAACTTATGTGTTTTTCTATTACTACAGTTCAGTAGTAATAAAAGATGTTTTCCTCCACTGCTGCCTATTGCGTGGGCTCATAAATAAGCATGGTATTGACCTTTAATTCAGGCCACCCTAAAAGAAGTACTTAAAACCCCCGCCCAAGGTCTCACTAAGCCACACCCCCAACTCTGTCAGCCACACCCCCTTTCACTCCGCAGCCAACAGAGATTGAAAAAATAAAGGTAAAAATCAACTTCTGTCAGCTGCAGGGATGGGTGGGAGGTTGACTTTCTTTCTGCAACAACACACACAAACATTAAATAAAATAGATTAAATACACCCATGCGAAGCGTCTTGCTAATCCACGCCCCCGACTCTGTCAGGTCACGCCCCCTCCCACTCCGCAGCCAATGGGAATTGAAAAAATGAAGGTAAAAATAAACTTCTGTTTGCTGCAGGGGTGGGAGGGTGAATTTCTCTCTGCAACGACACACAAAAATTTTAGATGAAATAGACTAATTATAGACTACAACCGTTCGAAGCCTTTTGCTAAGCCACGCCCCGTCTCTGTCAGACCACGCCCCCTCTCACTCCGCAGCCATTCTGCAACGACACACAGAAACATTAAATAAAATAGATTAAATGCACCTATGCGAAGCGCTTTGCTAAGCCACGCCCCGACTCTGTAAGGCCTCGCCCCCTCCCACTCCGCAGCCAACAGGGATTGAAAAAATAAAGGTAAAAATCAACTTCTGTCAGCTGCAGGGATGGGTGGGAGTTTGACTTTCTTTCTGCAACGACACACAAAAACATTAAATGAAATAGATTAAATCACCTATGCGAAGCGCTTTGCTAAGCCACACCCCCAACTCTGTCAGGTCATGCCCCCTCCCACTCCGCAGCCAAAAGGGATTGAAAGTATGAAGGGAAAAATAAACTTCTGTCAGCTGCAGGGGTGGGAGGGTGAATTTCTCTCTGCAATGACGCACAAAATTTTAGATGAAATAGACTAATTTCAGACTACAACCGTTCGAAGCATCTTGATAATCCACACCCCCAACTCTGCCAGGCCACGCCCCCTCCCACTCCGCAGGCAACCGGGATTGAAAAAAAATGAGCTGCAGGGGTGGGAGGGTGAATTTCTCTCTGCAACGACACACAAAAATCGTAGATGAAATTGACTAATTTTAGACTACGACCATTCAGTACTAATAAAAGATGTTTTTTTCCACTGCTACCCATTGCGGGTCCCCATAAATTACCATGTCATCGACCTGTAATTCATGCCACTCTGACCCCCGCCCCAGATCTCGCGAAACCACGCTCCGACTCTGTCAGGCCACGCCCCCTCCCACTCCGCAGCCAACGGGGATTGAAAAAATGAAGGTAAAAATCAACTTCTCTCAGCTGCAGGGGTGGGAGGGAAGTTGGATTTCTTTCTGCAACGACATACAGAAACATTAAATGAAATAGATTAAATATACCCGCGCAAAGCAATGTTTTCTTCCACTGCTACCCATTGTGTGTCCTCAAATTACCATGGCATTAACCTATAATTCAGGCCACCCTGAAATGAAGGACTTAACACCCCCCCCCCCCGTGTCCCATTAAACCACACCCCCTCCCACTCCGCAGCCAATAGGGATTGAAAAAATGAAGGTAAAAATCAATTTCTGTCAGCTGCATTGACTTTCTCTGCAATGACACACAGAAACATTAAATAAATAGATGAAATATACCCAGGCGGGTCTTTCTGCTAGTGTATATATATATATATATATATATATATATATATTACACATACACACACTCAGCTTTATATATAGATAGATAGATAGATAGATAGATAGATAGATAGATAGATAGATTATATATAGTGATGTGTACAGTACTGGAAGTGCTGGAAGCCACGTATATCCCACCCAGCTACCTCAGCTGGGTGAGATAACCGAAATTCAGAAAGCTGCAGTGGTTTCAGCAAAGTGTAGTTTGCTGAGACAGTTTTGTCTAGATATTGTTCTGGGCTGGATTTCATTTGGACTGGTGGATAGGTTTTGGAAGTGGGATCTGCCAGTCCACACCCTTCCACTACAGGTATTGCAGTTAGCTAAGGAGATTGCAGGTGAGACCTGCTATTGCAATTACGGAGGGATCAGAGTTAGAGAGAGAGGGCCCCAGGGAACAGACCTGGAGAGGGCCCGTGTGGTCCCAGCCAGGGAGGGCTGGGGGGCCACAAGGCTGAGGAAGTCTGTGGGAAGAGAAAGGCTGCGGAAGCCTGAGAGGTTGGAGCCTGCAGAGGCTCTGTGTGGTCTCAGCCAGGAGGGCTGAGGGACCACAAGGCTTTGTAAAGCCTGAAGTTTGGGGGCCCAGTGACGTCTACGGAAAGAGGGTCGCACGGTCAGAGTCAGGAGGACTACTGGAGCGTCTCCCCCCAAAGGTGCTGGTGAGGTCACAGCCTGGAGGCTGAATACCGTGTGTGAACGGCGCTCTATAGGTGAGATAGAGACAACACGTATATTAGGTAGAGCCCAGACGGGCAGGCGTTTATTTGAATGTTTTTCATGTATGTTGGTGCTAAAGAGCAAAAATAAAGCACCATTTGGACTTTAAAACCCCCTGTGTGTCAGAAGATTTGTGATTGCGTCCCCCTGAGAGAGAGCGATCCCTTACAAAAAATATATTATATATATATATATATATATATATACACACACACACACACACAACAGAAGGATCCCGCTTTGCAACAGTATATTTCATTTAAAAGTTTGTGTGTCGTTAAAAGATATTGACAGTATCCCTTACAACAAAGTACCTTGCCCCTTAACAGTGACCTCCACAGCCCCCCACCCCTTAGCACTGACCCCCGTACAGTGCCTTGCCTCATTAAAATGGGACCTCCACAGCAGCCAACCCCCTTAAATTTGACCTTCACAGAAGCCTGCCCCTTTAACATTGAGTTCCACAGCACCCCACCCTCTTGACAGTGACCTCCACAGGGGCCCGCCCCCTCAACAGTGACCTCTATAGCACCTGTCCCTTAACACTGACCATAGGTTACAGTCCCCTTAACTGTGACCTCCACCATTCCCGGCCCCCTTAACAGAGACCCCCACAGCGACTGCCCCTTTAACAGTGACTGCTACAGCACTCCACTCCCTTAACAGTGTCATTCACAGCGTCCTGCCCTTTTAACGCTGACCTACAGCAGTGAAGAAAAATGGCTGGGTTGTTATGGAAACCTGGTGTAAAACTGTGTGTATGTGGAGACTAAGGGCCTGCGAGCTTCTAATGGCTGATAATGGTCATGTGACCATGTGTATGTCAGTTGGGATATGAGGAGAAAGACCTGCAGACTTCTATTGGCTAATGTAGGTCATGTGATGGTGCCATATTAGCAATTTTTGGGGAATATCTCAGGAACAGTGTGTGCTAGACAGCTGAAACCCAGTCTAAAACTTTCCCGGACACCTGGTGTACCTGTGTGCCAAATTTCATGATTGTAAATCAGGGCTGTGGAGTCGGTAAGCCAAAGCCTCGACTCCGACTCCTCAATTTCCCCTGACTTCAACTCCCAACTCCGACTCCCTCATACATGGAGCATGTTTAAGTGATAACTTTAAACAAATTTGTATAAAATCAATAGTACAGATAAGTCATGACAAAAACAGTTTGTAATCTATCAGGCTTCTCTGGCTCACTAAGGGCCTGATCAGAGGCGTAGCTAGAGGTTCAGCACATGGGGGGGGGGGGCGAAACATACTTGAGTGGGCCCCCCACTTATTGGCTTCCCAAACGCACGTTTCCAACTTCACAGGCACATACTACTAGTTGTGGTTATAATACTGTATTAGCAAGATGACTGTATAAACTGCTAGATCATCTATGCTGTTAAGTACAGTACAATAGACTTTCTACATACCCTACTCTAAATACTCTACCACATAATGCAGTAAAATATAGGATTAATAGGAGTAAAAAAGGGGACTCCTGTGTTAAAGGAAATCTGTCCCCAGCTTTTACATCACTAAACTAACAGTCCCTTGCCCCCATCAGACCTCAGATCGGCTTAATGTGCCCCCATCAGACCTCAGATCAGCCAGACTGTGCCCCCATCAGACCCCAATCAGCAGACTGTGCCCCCATCAGACCTCAGATCAGCAGAATGTACCCCCATCAGACCTCAGATCAACAGAATGTGCCCCCATCAGACCTCAGATCAGCAGAATGTTCCCCCATCAGACCTCAGATCGGCTTAATCTGCCCCATCAGACCTCAGATCAGCGTATTGTCATGGCCTGACTGAGTCGGGGGCATGACGTTGCAAGACCTGGGGCGGGGTTTTAAGTCCTTCTTTTGATGGTGGCCAGAATTACAGGTCGATGCCATGGTAATTTATGAGGACACGCCATGGGTGACAGTGGAAGAAAACATTGCTTTGCACGGGTATATTTAATCTATTTCATTTAATGTTTCTGTATGTTGTTGCAGAAAGAAATCCAACTTCCCTCCCACCCCTGCAGCTGACAGAAGTTGATTTTACCTTCATTTTTTCAATCCCCGTTGGCTGCGGAGTGGGAGGGGACGTGGCCTGACAGAGTCGGAGCGTGGTTTCGCGAGATCTGGGGCGGGGGTCAGAGTGGCATGAATTACAGGTCGATGACATGGTAATTTATGGGACCCGCAATGGGTAGCAGTGGAAAAAAACATCTTTTATTAGTACTGAATGGTCGTAGTCTAAAATTAGTCAATTTCATCTACGATTTTTGTGTGTCGTTGCAGAGAGAAATTCACCCTCCCACCCCTGCAGCTGATTTTTTTCAATCCCGGTTGCCTGCGGAGTGGGAGGGGGCGTGGCCTGGCAGAGTTGGGGGTGTGGATTATCAAGATGCTTCGAACGGTTGTAGTCTGAATTAGTCTATTTCATCTAAAATTTTGTGCGTCATTGCAGAGAGAAATTCACCCTCCCACCCCTGCAGCTGACAGAAGTTTATTTTTCCCTTCATTCTTTCAATCCCTGTTGGCTGCGGAGTAGGAGGGGGCGTGACCTGACACAGTTGGGGGCGTGGCTTAACAAAGCGCTTCGCATAGGTGATTTAATCTATTTCATTTAATGTTTCTGTGTGTCGTTGCAGAATGGCTGCAGAGTGAGAGGGGGCGTGGTCTGACAGAGTTGGGGGCGTGACTTAGCAAGACGATTCGAACAGTTGTAGTCTATAATTAGTCTATTTTATCTAAAATTTTTGTGTGTCGTTGCAGAGAGAAATTCACCCTCCCACCCCTGCAGCAAACAGAAGTTTATTTTTACCTTTATTTTTTCAATCCCCATTGGCTGCGGAGTGGGAGGGGGCGTAACCTGACAGAGTCGGGGGCGTGGATTAGCAAGATGCTTCACATGGGTGTATTTAATCTATTTCATTTAATGTTTCTGTGTGTCGTTGCAGAAAGAAAGTCAACCTCCCACCCATCCCTGCAGCTGACAGAAGTTGATTTTTACCTTTATTTTTTCAATCCCTGTTGGCTGCGGAGTGGCAGGGGGTGTGGCCTTACAGAGTCGGGGCGTGGCTTAGCAAAGCGCTTCGCATAGGTGCATTTAATCCATTTCATTTAATGTTTCTGTGTGTCGTTGCAGAATGGCTGCGGAGTGAGAGGGGGCATGGCCTGACAGAGTTGGGGGTGTAGCTTAGTGAGACCTGGGGCGGAGGTTTAAAGTACTTCTTTTAGGGTGGCCTGAATTAAAGGTCAATACCATCCTTATTTATGAGCCCACGTAATAGACAGCAGTGGAGGAAAACATCTTTTATTACTACTGAACTGTAGTAATAGAAAAAAACATAAGTTATATTTATGGTAACCGGAATACCTTTAACAGTGTCAGTAAATAGAAATGGATGAGATCCTCAGCTGCTGATAATTACCTGGTTGTTATGGAAACCTGCCCTCCCTGTGTTTGCCTTTGCAGAGAATGGCAGTTGGAGTTTAAAACCAAAGTTCCCAGTTGTAATGTTGGCTAATGGAGATCATATTTTGGGAATATCTCAGGAATGGTATGTCCTAGAGAGATGAGACCTGGTCTAAAACCTTCCCGGACACCTGATGTACCTGTGTGCCGAATTTGGTGAAAATCGGTCCAGTAGTTTGGTCGCGCATAGAGAACACACAGACAGACAGACAGACAGAAACTCATTTTTATATTATTAAGAGATAATGCACAACATAAGAACAGTACCTCCAAATATGAAAAAAGGGGCTCAAGTGCCCACTACTATGGCTGTAATGTAAAAGCAAACATTAGAAACATGAATAAATGTAAACTGCATCACTGCTGTACTTACTATATGAAAATTAGAAGCTTTTGGCACACATTTTTGACCAAATTGTGCCGGGCCAATCTACCAGTGACACAGTGGTTTCCAACAGATGGGACCTACACTAAGGGCCCATTCACACGACCGTGTGAATGGGGCCGCATCTATTCTGCGTGCCGCGGCTCCGCAATAAATTATAGAACATGTCCTATTCTTGTCCGCAATAGCGGACAAGAATAGGCATTTTGAACGGGGCACCCGGCCATGTGTTCCGCAAATTGCGGAACACACGCTTGGTGGCATCCATGGTATTGCGGATCCGCATTTTTGCAGATCCGCAATACGACGGCCGTCTGAACGGCCCCTAACAGTCACACCTCTCCTGGGATTTTGGCCTACAAAAGGCAATGTAGCATCCCGCCACTTTACACACTGATTAAAATCCCTGGGCTGATGGGATAGAGTGCACGGTCAAAAGTGGGGCAGCCACTCCCTCAAATGAAGATGCAAAACATAAAGCTACACCAGCAGCTCCAAACAATAAAAAAGGGTTCAGGTGCACAACTAACAGCACACTGCCATGTACAAAGACACATGCAAGTGCTAGAAACATGAATAAATGTAAGCTGCATCACTTCTATACTTACTATATGTAAAGTAGAAGCTCTTTGCTCACATTTTTGATCAAAATAAAAGCAGTTTATTCATGTTTCTAGCGTTTGGATGTGTCTTTGCGCATGGCAGGGTGCTGCTAGTACTTGTTTGATTTATTTTACTTACTTATATAGCGCAAACATATTCCACAGCGCTTTACAGACATTAGCATTACACTGTCTCCAATGACCTCACAATCTAAGATCCCTATCAGCATATCTGGAGTGTGGGAAGAAACCGGAACACCCAGAGGAAACACACGCAAACACGGGGAGAACATACAAACTCTACGCATCTGTTGTCCTTAGTCGGATTAGAACCTAGGACCCGAGCACTTCAAGGCAACAGTGCTAACCATTGAACCATCATTCTATCTATATATCTATGGTCAATTTTTCTAGGTACACTTGTACACAGCCATAATGCAGATATTCATGATTCCTTGCTCACACACACAATGCAGTTACTCCTCATCATTTGATTGGAAATAAGGGTGGTTCTAAACATCTTGGAGAACAAACCACATATCTTCTGTGGATGTAGCCCTGCTCAAATTAAAGATTTTAATTTAAGTTTTTAATGACATTGGATGTATGTCTGGGGTCATTGTCCTGCTACAGAATAAAATCAAATGTTTCATGAGGAATAAATGTCTGCTTATATTTCTCAGCATTGACGACACCATTAATCCCGATCAAATCACAATTTGCTAAAATGCAGCCCCAAACTTGCAAGGAACCTCCACCATGCTTTACTGTTGCCTTCAGACATTCATTATTGTACTACTTTCCAACCCTTTAGTGTGGGCAACTGCCTTCCATTACAGCCAAATATTTCAAATTTTGACTCATGAATCCAGACTACCTGCTGTCATTCTTCTGCATTTTCGTGCACTGTTAGATACGTATGGCCTAGTATCGAAGGTATGGCTTTTTGTCTATAGGTGTTCCATGAACACCACTTCTGGCCAGACTTCTCTGAACAGTATGGGTGTACATGTATCCCATTGGTTTCTGCCAGTTCTGAGTGGACAGCACCGCTGGACATCTTCTGATTTCAAAGGGAAGTAAGCATGATGTCTTTCATCTGCTGCTACAATTTTCCTTCGTCAAACACTGGATCTGTGGTCCTCAAAGTTGCACTTCTTCAAAGGGGCTTGAACAACACATCTTGTGGATCCGCGAAAAATACGGATGACATCCGTTTGACATCCATGTTGCCTCCATTTTTTTTGTGGACCCAATGTAACAATGTCCGCAACATGGACATGTTCTATCTTTTTTGTGGGACTACAGAACGGACGAATGGAAGCAGACAGCACAGTGTACTGTCCCCATTATTTGTGACCCCACTGAAATCAACGGGTCCGCATCCAATCACCAATCATATATGGACCAAAAATACGGTTGTGTAAATAGGGCCGTAATCATACACTTGACTGTAATCCTTCAAAACTGCTGATAAAATGTACCTAGAAGAACTGATGCTGTTTTGAAGTCAAAGGGTGGTCACACCAAATACTGATTAGATTTACATTTCTCATTTATTGATTCACTTTGCATTTTGTTACCCCCAAGGTCTCCTGATCTGACCCCCTTAGACTTTTATCTTTGGGGTCATCTGAAGGCAATGTCTATGCTGTGAAGATACGAGATGTGCAGCACCTGAAACTATGGATACTGGAAGCCTGTGCTAGCATTTCTTCTGCAGTGTTGCTATCAGTGTGTGAAGAGTGGGAGAAGAGGGTTGCATTGACAATCCAACACAATGGGCAGCACTTTGAACACATTTTATAAGTGGTCAGAAACTTGTAAATAAATCATGAAAGAATAAAGTTACGTTAAAACCAAGCACATCATTGTTTTTCTTGTAAAAGTCTCAATAAGTTTGATGTGTCACATGACCCTCTTCCCATTGAAAAAACTAAAGTTGGATTCAAAATAGCCAACTTCAAAATGGCCGCCATGGTCACCACCCATCTTGAAAAGTTTCCCCCCTCCCATATACTAATGTGCCACAAACAGGAAGTTAATATCACCAACCATTCCCATTTTATTTAGGTGTATCCATATATCGTGTGGCACTGTAGTATGTGGTATTTTGCACTATGATATTGCTGACTCCCTGCCCCTCCCCCCCACTTTTGTTGCCCTACCTTCTGTCAATTTAGACCCTCTTACATTATGGGGACACTTTTAGGTATTTCTTTTCCAAGGCCAATTTAGGTTCCCAATCCGCCCCTGCCTTCACTGTAACTATGCCCAGATGTACCCCCTTCACAGTAGTTATGACACAATGGGCCCCTCACAGTAGTTATGCCTAAATCATGTCCCCTTCGCAGTAGTAATGCCCACATTTTGCGTCCTTCACAGTAGTTATGCCAAGATGTGACCCCTCACAGCAGTAATGCCCAGATGTGCCCCTTTCACAGTAGCTACGTTCAGATGTGCCCCTTTCACAGTAGCTACGTTCAGATGTGCCCCTTTCACAGTAGCTACGTTCAGATGTGCCCCTTTCACAGTAGCTACGTTCAGATGTGCCCCTTTCACAGTAGCTACGTTCAGATGTGCCCCTTTCACAGTAGCTACGTTCAGATGTGCCCCTTTCACAGTAGCTACGTTCAGATGTGCCCCTTTCACAGTAGCTACGTTCAGATGTGCCCCTTTCACAGTAGCTACGTTCAGATGTGCCCCTTTCACAGTAGCTACGTTCAGATGTGCCCCTTTCACAGTAGCTACGTTCAGATGTGCCCCTTTCACAGTAGCTACGTTCAGATGTGCCCCTTTCACAGTAGCTACGGTGCCCTTCACAGTAGGTATGTGCCCCTTTCACAGTAGCTACGTTCAGATGTGCCCCTTTCACAGTAGCTACGTTCAGATGTGCCCCTTTCACAGGAGCTACGTTCAGATGTGCCCCTTTCACAGTAGCTACGTTCAGATGTGCCCCCCTCACAGTAGCTACGTTCAGATGTGCCCCTTTCACAGTAGCTACGTTCAGATGTGCCCTCTTCACAGGAGCTACGTTCAGATGTGCCCCTTCACAGTAGCTACGTTCAGATGTGCCCCCCTCACAGTAGCTATGCCCAGATGTGTCCCCTTCACAGTTGCTATGCCCAGATATGTGCCCCCTCATAGTAGGTATCTCCATATATGGCGGGGCTTCAGCTCTGGAGAACCAATCAATAAGCGGTACATCTGAGAAGCAGGGTAGGCTGCCTGCAGCAGACGGATGTGATTGGTCAGGACTGGTAATTTTTTCCTTTCTTTTTTGCCCTATTTTCTCCCTTCCTGACTTCATTTCCTGGCGTGCCTTGCGGCGGGTGGCTGCCAAGGAATGGGAGGTCACAGTTGTGTGCTCTGGAGAAGGGCTGGGCAGGCCAGGAGGCAGCACCATTATGAGAATCGATTTGACGCTTCTGTCAAAAAACAGAATCGTCAGAGGCTTCAAAGGCGAATTAATCGGATTAATTGCCCAGCCCTAGTTCAGACACCTATACCTGATATGCTTATTTATTTTTTTATATAAAAAGTTGGGAAAGGGTGATTTAAACTTAATATTTTTGTCCTTTTATTTCACATGACCTTCAATTAAGTCCCTTAGAGGCTAGCCCGACCTACATATTACATACCTAGCTTGTACCCGGCCGTCCGGTCCTCCGTTTTTTTTGCGGATCGTATGCGGAACCATTCATTTCAATGGGTCCGCAAAAAAAACGGAAGGTACTCCGTATGCATTCCGTTTCCGTATGTCCGTACTTCCGTTCCGCAAAAAAGATAGAACATGTCCTATTCTTGTCCGTTTTGCTGACAAGGATAGGCATTGTTACAATGGATCCGCAAAAAAAACGGAAACACGGATGCCATACGGAACGTCATCCGTTTTTTTTGCGGATCCGCAATTTGCGGACCGCAAAACACATACGGTCGTGTGAATGAAGCCTAATAGAGATCTATTAGGATGAATAGCATCTGACCCACTCCCAGCTGAGCTGTGTCTCCTGCATAGCTTAGCAGGGAGGTTACTATGACAGCCCTGGGAAGTCTTAGCAGGCCCCAGGCTGTTATGGTAACTGATCGGAGACATGCAATTTCACTGTGGGGGCTCAGCCGCATTCCTCTGCCTTACCTCACAGATGCAGAGATCGGTGTTGAATGTGGCATCTGAGGAGTTAATTGACCGTCTTCAGCGTCATTGCGGCTGGGTACCGGCTGTAATATACAGCCAGCACCCACTACATATGGAGGGGGCTCACTACAGCAGCCCACGCCATACAATTTCCTACGCATCACAATTTCCTCATGCACACAAACGTATTTTATGTCCGTGTCTGAACCGTAAAACACATACCTTCGTGTGAATGTAGCCTTATGCTGTACATATACAGCATTATGCATTAAAGGGTTAGGGTCCATTCACACGTCCGCAAGTGTTTTTCAGTCCGCAAATTGTGGATCTGCAAAACACTGACACCGGCCATGTGCGTTCCGCATTTTGCACACCATACACGGCCAGAACTATGATAGAAATGCCGATTCTTGTATGTGGCTGCAGACAAGAATAGGACATGCTCTATTTTTTTTTTTTTTGCGGGGCTGTGGTACAGAACACCTTGTTCTGTCCGCATCTTTTGAGGCCCCATTGAAATGAATAGGTCCAAACCCGTTCCGAAAAGTTGCGGAACGGATGCGGGCTCATTCATGCGGATGTGTGAACGGACTCTTAATGTGAGGCACATGGTGTTATTAATTTTAAACCTCCATTTGGCTCATATTAATAGTAAGTGTCATCATTAACCCCATGTTACCCATTATATATGCCACATGATGGGGGTTACGGTTACTATTGATATCAAGCACATATAGGTAGTAAATTAATAAGTTCCTGTGCCTCACATTAAAAGGATTTTCCAGGATATTGATACTGATTACCTACCCGTTTACGAGAACACAGCGTGCGTGCCTTTTATCTAATAGTGACTGATACTAAGCAACAGCACAAAAATTACAAACCTGAAATTGTATCGAACCGGGTGTTAAAGTATCAAGACTTTGAAACCTGGTGCAACTCAAAACTATATCACTGTGTGCCTGCCTCAATTGAATTTGTACAATGGCTGCCTCTTAGAGATGTCATATTGTTAAAGTTTAATGGAGGGGAAAAAAAAAAAAAAAAAAAAAAAGATCTGCTTCTATACAGACATTGAAGACACGAGGGGCTGCGGCATGTAGTAGGGCTGTATATGTTCTGCTCCTCCATACACTACTGTCAGAGTAGTAAGATAAATGAAGTTGTCAAGGGTAAAGCGATTCATCAGCCGGGGGACATCAGGTGCACAGAGCTGGTGTACAATAGAGCCCAGGTTTCACAGAGCCAATCAGATTAGCGAGGTCAGTGCAGACTATGATGGAATGTGTGGACAGGGTCTGCCTGGCCTTAGCCCCTGCCAACCTAAACAAGTTTAGTAGCCCAGCACCCCCATACTCCATGTCCTGGAATGTTCTTAAGAAGTTTGTTCAAAGACCAGATGGAGTCTGTTACATTAACACTACTATTCACCGCCCCCATACAGCTGGCCCCCATACAGTATAATGTCTCCTTGTGGCTGCCCCCATACAGTATAACGTCTCCTTGCGGCTGCCCCCATACAGTATAACGTCTCCTTGTGGCTGCCCCCATACAGTATAACGTCTCCTTGTGGCCCCCATACAGTATAACGTCTACTGGTGGCTGCCCCCATACAGTATAACGTCTCCTTGTGGCCCCCATACAGTATAACGTCTACTGGTGGCTGCCCCCATACAGTATAACGTCTCCTTGTGGCCCCCATACAGTATAACGTCTACTGGTGGCTGCCCCCATACAGTATAAGTACAGTACAAGTTTTTCTTCTAAATGAGTATTTATCGCGATATATATCGTTATCGCGATAAATTTCTTGATATCGTTATCGTGGGAATATTTTTGATATCGCCCAACCCTACTGTGGCTAGCAGCTGCCTGCTTAAAGGAAATCTGCCACCAGGATAATCACTATTGAAGTAAGGCTACTTTCACACTAGCGTTTTTAAATTCCGGTATTGAGTTCCGTCATAGGGGCTCAATACCGGAAAAAAAACGCTTCAGTTTTGTCCCCATTCATTGTCAATGGGGACAAAACTGAACTGAAGACAACGGAATGCTCCTGAAAGCATTCCGTTCCGTCTTCAGACCGGAGAACAAACCGCAGCATGCTGCAGTTTGCTCTCCGGTCCAGGCATCCACACCAAGACGGATCCGGAATGACCCCCAATGTAAGTCAATGGGAACGGATCCGTTTGGTGTGACACACCAGTAATCCGGATCTGTCCTCCATTGACTTGCAATGGGGGGTCATTCCGGATCCGGCTACAGAGAAACATACAGACAGACATACATACATACATAGACATACATACATACTCACATACTCTAGCCAGGGACGCCGGCAGCATGTCTTCACGCGCCTCCTGCGCGCAGGTATGACGTTTCTCCACTGCGCCCAGCAGAGGGCGCTGTGGGGAATCGTCATCACTGCGCGCAGGAGGCACGTGAAGACATGCTGCCGGCGTCCCGGGCTGGAGTATGTAAGTATGTATGTGTTTGTGTGTATGTGTGTTCTCTGTGTATGTGTCAACATGTGTGGGGCCGGAGCGCTGCTCCGGCTCCACACATGTCAGCGGCAGTACGGATCCGTCGGCACCCTTTAGGTGCCGGATCCGTGCTGCCGCTAGTGTGAAAGTAGCCTAAAGCCATGGCCTAATAGCACTTAGTACCTTATTTCCAGATGTGCCTTTGTTTCAGCAATAGATGTTTTCTATCTTCTGAAAATACAGTTTATTTGGTATGCAAATGAGCCAGTAAGGTGCCCAGAGGGGGGTAACTCTTGAAGGAAGGATCCTGCTAGTGCCCAAGCCTGCCTTGATACTGGGAGCAGGGAAAAGGGGCGGAGTTATGGCTTGAATGTGATGTAGGAGGCGTGCCTTGGCTCCTTCCTGCAAGAGTGACACCCCTCTGGGCACCTTACTGGCTCATTTGCATACCAAATAAACTGGATTTTCAGAAGATAGAAAACATCTATTGCTGAAGCAAAGGCACATCTGGAAATAAGGTACTAAGTGCTAATAGGCTATGGCTTTACTTCAATAGTGATTATCCTGATGACAGGATTCTTTACGGTAAGAGCAGTGAGACTATGGAACTCTCTGCCTGAGGAGGTGGTGATGGTAAGTTCACTGAAAGAGTTCAAGAGGGGCCTGGATGTTATAGCTACTAGAGATGGGTCGTTGATCTAGGGAGTTATTCTGATTGCCTGATTGGAGTCGGGAAGGAATTTTTTTCCCTAAAGTGGGGAAAATTGGCTTCTACCTCACAGGGGTTTTTTGCCTTCCTCTGGATCAACTTGTAGGAAAACAAGCCGAACTGGATGGACAGATGTCTTTTTTCGGCCTTATAAACTATGTTACTATGACAGATTTCCTTTAAATAGTACAACTTTAGGAAGCACATGACACCAGCACCAAGCCAGATTGCCTGCTTCCTTCCTCCCTGATAGGTCAACCAGCAACATTGTCAGAAGAGCTGGTTGCCACAGCAATAGGACGGCACCGATGGTGCCGCCATAGTACATCCGGAGTTACCATGGGAAAGCAGTTGTGCTGCTACAGATGCATCACATGTCAGATACCATTGACGAGGCTCAGTCGGGTTAAGTAGAGATGTCTGTCCTGGGCATATAGTGCTGTATATATATAGCTGTTACTGCAGTAAAAAAGTGACAGAATCTGCAACACAAGCTCCTAAGGCCTCGTTAACATATACGTGTATTTTCACGGACCGTGAAAACCCGGCCTGCCATCCTGCTGAGTACAAGAGCGCACAACGTCATTGGTTGCTATGACGCCGTGCTCTCTTGCACTCAGCAGGACGGGTTTCACGGACCGTGATCTGTGAAAATCCACGTATATATGAACGAGGTCTAAACCGGATCCCACATGCAGACATGAAAAAAAACTAAAAAAATATGCAAGACTGTGCTCACGTTTAACAGGGTTTTTTTCACAGTTTTCCAAAAGCACAGTAAAAAATGCTGCAGTTCTGATGCAATTTCATAAAAGCACAGTCAGAATGTGTGAACACTTAGAGTACTGAAATCTATCTGTATTGTGGCTCTGGGATACGCATGGATTCCAGATGATATACCATCAGTACTGCTTCAGTATTTCATTTGGATTTAGATTTCAAATACTAACAGAAATTCTAAGCCCACGTGAATAGCTCTATTCACTAACATTAGCAGTGGATTCCGGTACATAAAATCCAGGCCATATACGGACTTCAAATACACTGGTGCAAAAGCGGCCTAAAGCCCCTGATAGACCAGTATGTGTAAATGTGAGCTACGTGGGGCATCACACCTTCACTGTTTACACAACAGGGGGGCCCTGTGATATTGTGTGCAGGGGGGGCCCTGTGATATTGTGTGCAGGGGGGGCCCTGTGATATTGTGTGCAGGGGGGGCCCTGTGATATTGTGTGCAGGGGGGGCCCTGTGATATTGGGTGCAGGGGGGGCCCTGTGATATTGGGTGCAGGGGGGGCCCTGTGATATTGTGTGCAGGGGGGGCCCTGTGATATTGTGTGCAGGGGGGGCCCTGTGATATTGGGTTGGCAGGGGGGGCCCAGTGATATTGGGTGCAGGGGGGGCCCAGTGATATTGGGTGCAGGGGGGGCCCAGTGATATTGGGTGCAGGGGGGGCCCAGTGATATTGGGTGCAGGGGGGGCCCTGTGATATGGGTGGCAGGGGGGGCCCTGTGATATTGGGTGCAGGGGGGGGCCCTGTGATATTGGGTGCAGGGGGGGCCCTGTGATATTGGGTGCAGGGGGGGCCCTGTGATATTGGGTGCAGGGGGGCCCTGTGATATTGGGTGCAGGGGGGGCCTGTGATATTGGGTGCAGGGGGGGCCCTGTGATATTGGGTGCAGGGGGGGCCCTGTGATATTGGGTGCAGGGGGGGCCCTGTGATATTGGGTGGCAGGGGGGGCCCTGTGATATTGGGTGCAGGGGGGGCCCTGTGATATTGGGTGCAGGGGGGGCCCTGTGATATTGGGTGCAGGGGGCCCTGTGAATGGGTGCAGGGGGCCCTGTGATATTGGGTGCAGGGGGGGCCCTGTGATATTGGGTGCAGGGGGGGGGGCCCTGTGATATTGGGTGCAGGGGGGGCCCTGTGATATTGGGTGCAGGGGGGGCCCTGTGATATTGGGTGCAGGGGGGCCTGTGATATTGGGTGCAGGGGGGGCCCTGTGATATTGGGTGCAGGGGGGGCCCTGTGATATTGGGTGCAGGGGGGGCCCTGTGATATTGGGTGCAGGGGGGGCCCTGTGATATTGGGTGCAGGGGGGGCCCTGTGATATTGGGTGCAGGGGGCCCTGTGATATTGGGTGCAGGGGGGGCCCTGTGATATTGGGTGCAGGGGGGGCCCTGTGATATTGGGTGCAGGGGGGGCCCTGTGATATGGGTGCAGGGGGGGCCCTGTGATATTGGGTGCAGGGGGGCCCTGTGATATTGGGTGCAGGGGGGGCCCTGAGATATTGGGTGGCAGGGGGGGCCCTGAGATATTGGGTGCAGGGGGGGCCCTGAGATATTGGGTGCAGGGGGGGCCCTGAGATATTGGGTGCAGGGGGGCCCTGTGATATTGGGTGCAGGGGGGCCTGTAATATTGGGTGCAGGGGGGGCCTGTAATATTGGGTGCAGGGGGGGGGCGTGAATTATTGTATGCGGGGGGGGTTGTGTAATATTGTATGCGGGGGGGGAGGGTTGTATAATTGTATGCAGAGGGCCTCGTGTGATATTGTATGCAGGGAGGACATATAATATTGTATGCAGGGAGGACATGTAATATTGTATGCAGAGGGGGCCCCGTTTAATATTGTATGCAGGGAAGGGGGGGGGGCGAGTTGTGTAATATTGTACGTGGGGGGGGAGTTGAGTAACATTGTATGCAGGGGGGCCCGTTTAATATTGCATGCAGGAGGGGGCCCCGTTTACTATTGTATGCAGGGGGGGGGCCCCGTTTAATATCATATGCAGGGGGGGGGCCCCGTTTACTATTGTATGCAGGGGGGGCCCCGTTTAATATTGTATGCAGGGGGGGGCCCCGTTTACTATTGTATGCAGGAGGGGGCCCCGTTTAATATCGTATGCAGGGGGGGGCCCCGTTTACTATCGTATGCAGGAGGGGGCCCCATTTAATATCGTATGCAGGGGGGGGCCCGTTTACTATTGTATGCAGGAGGGGGCCCCGTTTAATATCGTATGCATGGGGGGGCCCGTTTACTATTGTATGCAGAGGGGGCCCCGTTTAATATCGTATGCAGGGGGGCCCCGTTTACTATTGTATGCAGGGGGGCCCCGTTTAATATTGTATGCAGGAGGGGGGCCCCGTTTAATATTGTATGCAGGGGGGGCCTGTTTAATACTGTATGCAGAAGGGGGCCCCGTTTAATATTGTATGCAGGAGGGGGCCCCATTTAATACTGTATGCAGAGGGGGGCACCATTTAATATTGTATGCGGGGGGGGGGGGGCCCCGTTTAATATTGTATGCGGGGGGGGCCCCGTTTAATATTGTATGCAGGGGGGGGGCCCCCGTGCAGTGTAATTTTGTATGTAGAGTGGAGGAGTGCCTCTGCTATGTAATTTTGTATGCAGAGGGAGGTGCAGTGTAATTTTGTATGCGGGGGGGGGCAGAGTACTTTTGTATGCAGAAGGGGGGATGTCGCTGCCGTGTAATTTTGTATGCAGAGGGTGGTGCAGTATAATTTTCTATGTGGGGGGGGGGGCTGCTCTGTAATGTTTATTGATATATATTTTCTACTGTACAAGTCGAAGTGAAAGCTGACGGGTTTACTGTTTTTAACTAACAACAACCCTGTTATCTCAGCCTGAAAGAACGCTAAACATAAAACAAATGACTTTTTATTGAATTACTAAGTGTTAAAAATAGGGCAATTAGACCCAAATGTCAACCAGGTACACCCTATTAAAAACACACATAGTCACCATTCAGGATGTATCAAATGGTGGCTATACCTCCATCTATAAGCCGTAATCCAATTAAAGTGCGCTGCTAGTGCAAATCGCAGCCCTTTAAGATAGATAGGTATAGAGTACCTGTGAAAGGTTACCGGCTGGCTGGATAGCGTGTGGTGTATTACACCCCAGCCATTTGTAAATCCATTCACCAGGCTCAAATATACAGCTCTGTGTAGCTCAATTCTAACTTACGTAGGTTCAGGCTCGACGCGTTTCAAATGGGGTATTCTTCCCCATGAATCATCAGGAACGCAGGTAAGTATCAGAACTGAAATCTCATGAAGAGTGCGGTCCAGCACTGATAACGTGTGGACCGCATGTGCCCGGCACTCGGATGACCGTACGTGGGTCACTCAGAAGCCGGATCTAAATATTATAAGCCCCGCCCACCTCCCGACAAGGCTGTGGCTGCTCCACCAATCGGAAGTGTGGGCTTACGTAACTAACACTCCCTCCGATCCAGATCGGCCTAATGAATATTCATTAAGTAAGGAGGAGGAGCGTGCATCAGCGCTTGGTAAGAGGAATATATCTCGGCAGCTTATTGAACCTACTTAATAGGCAAAGAATCAGTCAGAAACGTAGCTTATATGTGTGTCACAAGGACCACAGATGGGGCAAAACCATCCCAAGAGCTATTTTGCAGCATAGAGGCAGTAACAGTATCGATAGTGATATCCATAATGATACTCTATATAATCACAGGGACTAGGGGATATTGTACAGTGGTAATTATGAGGACACTGTCGTTTGCCTAAGGCAGGAAGAGAGTGTATCAATCATTGGCACATACGACAAGGCCCATGCCGAGATCCGGAGGATCTTGCAGTCTGAATGGGGCATCCTTTGCTCGGATCCGGACATAGGGGATTTAATTACCCCACATCCCCAAATTACGTTCCGACATAGCTGGAATTGCGGGATAGATTGGTTCACAGCCTGTATGAACATCCTAGACAGGAGACCTGGCTACGCAGTAATTTAGTAGGTACCTATGCGTGTGGCTCATGTGTAATGTGCCGGTACATTAAAAAAGGCACAACATTTAAAAGTACCACAACTCAAAAGTAATATTACATCAGGTCCTTTATAAATTGCCGGACAGTGGGTGTTGTCTACCTGTTGACATGTAGGCGTAATACGCAATATGTAGGTAAGACCAAACCGGAGCTCAAGAGAAGGATTGGTGAACATATGCCTGATATTAGGAACAACAAAGACACATCAGTTGCACGCCACGTCAATGAATATCATCATGGTGATTGTGGTGCACTGAGGGTCCAGGGCATTGAGCAAGAGACCCCAACGGGGTAGTGACATAGACACCGCACTCCGCAAAGAAGCTCAATGGACCTTCAACCTCTTCCTTCAATAAGTCAGGAGGAGTAGTGTGCATCAGCGCTTGGTAAGAGGAATATATCTCGGCAGCTTATTGAACCTACTTAATAGACAAAGAATCAGTCAGAAACGTAGCTTGTATGTGTTTCACAAGGACCACAGATGGGACAAAACCATCCCAAGAGCTATTTTGCAGCATCGTGGCAGTAACAGTATCGATACTGATATCCATAATGATACTCTCTATAATCACAGGGACTATGGGATATTGTACAGTGGTAATTATGAGGACACTGTCGTTTGCCTAAGGCAGTAAGAGAGTGTATCAATGCCTTAGTGTCGTGTGTTCATGTATCACAGAGATATTCAGAGATATATACAGTGGGGAAAAAAGTATTTAGTCAGCCACCAAATGTGCAAGTTCTCCCACTTAAAAAGATGAGAGAGGCCTGTAATTGACATCACAGGTAGACCTCAACTATGAGAGACAAAATGAGAAAACAAATCCAGAAAATCACATTGTCTGATTTTTAAAGAATTTATTTACAAATTATGGTGGAAAATAAGTATTTGGTCACCTACAAACAAGCAAGATTTCTGGCTCTCACAGACCTGTAACTTCTTCTTTAAGAAGCTCCTCTGTCCTCCACTCATTACCTGTAGTAATGGCACCTGTTTGAACTTGTTATCAGTATAAAAGACACCTGTCCACAACCTCAAACAGTCACACTCCAAACTCCTTATGGTGAAGACCAAAGAGCTGTCGAAGGACACCAGAAACAAAATTGTAGACCTGCATCTGGCTGGGAAGACTGAATCTGCAATAGGCAAGCAGCTTGGTGTGAAGACATCAACTGTGGAAGCAATAATTAGAAAATGGAAGACATACAAGACCACTGATAATCTCCCTCGATCAGGGGCTCCACGCAAGATCTCACCCCATGGGGTCAAAATAATCACAAGAACTGTGAGCAAAAATCCCAGAACTACACGGGGGGACCTAGTGAATGACCTGCAGAAAGCTGGGACCAACGCAACAAAGGCTACCGTCAGTAACACAATACGCCGCCAGAGACTCAGATCCTGCAGTGCCAGACGTGTCCCCCTGCTTAAGCCAGTACATATCCGGACCCGTCTGAAGTTTGCTAGAGAGCATTTGGATGTTCCAGAAGAGTATTGTGAGAATGTCATATGGTCACATGAAACCAAAGTAGAACTGTTTGGTAGAAACACAACTCGTCGTGAGGAGAGTGAATGCTGAGTTGCATCCAAAGAACACCATACATACTGTGAAGCATGGGTGTGGCAACATCATGCTTTGGGTCTATTTCTCTGCAAAGGGACCAGGACAACTGATCCATGTACATGAAAGAATGAATGGGTCCATGTATCTTGAGATTTTGAGTGCAAACCTCCTTCCATTAGCAAGGGCATTGAAGATGAAACGCGGCTGGGCCTTTCAGCATGACAATGATCCCAAGCACACCGCCAGGGCAACGAAGGAGTGGCTTCGTAAGAAGCATTTCAAGGTCCTGGAGTGGCCTAGCCAGTCTCCAAATCTCAACCCCATAGAAAATCTTTGGAGGGAGTTGAAAGTCCGTGTTGTTCAGCGACAGCCCTAAAACATCACTGCTCTAGAGGAGATCTGCATGGAGGAATGGGCCAACATACCAGCAACAGTGTGTGCCAACCTTGTGAAGACTTACAGAAAACGTTTGACCTCTGTCATTGAAGTATTGAAATTAACTTTTGTTACTGACCAAATACTTTTTTTCTACCATAATTTGCAAATAAATTTCATCATTTTTTCAAATTCTTATGAAAATACAGTGCCTTGCGAAAGAATTTGGCCCCCTGGAACTTTTCAACCTTTTGCCACATTTCAGGCTTCAAACAAAAAGATATAACATTTTAAATTTTTGGAGAAGAAACAACAACAAGTGGGTCACAATTGTGAAGTGGAACGAAATTTATTGGATCATTTAAACCTTTTTTGTAATAATAAAACTAAAAAGTGGGGCGTGCAAAATTATTCGGCCCATTTACATTCAGTTCAGAAAACTCATTCCAGAAGTTTATTGAGGATCTCTGAATGATTCAATGTTGTCCTAAATGACTGATGAAGATAAATAGAATCCACCTGTATGTAATCAAGTCTCCGTATAAAAGCACCTGCTCTGTGATAGTCTCAGGGTTCTGCATCATGAAGACCTAGGAACACACCAGGCAGGTCCGTGATACTGTTGTGGAGAAGTTTAAAGCCGGATTTGGATACCAAAAGATTTCTCAAGCTTTAAACATCCCAAGGAGCACTGTGCAAGCGATCATATTGAAATGGAAGGAGTATCAGACCACTGCAAATCTACCAAGACCCGGCCATCCCTCTAAACTTTCATCTCAAACAAGGAGAAGACTGATCAGAGATACAGCCAAGAGGCCCACGATCACTCTGGATGAACTGCAGAGATCTACAGCTGAGGTGGGAGAGTCTGTCCGTAGGACAACAATCAGTCGAACACTTCACAAATCTGGCCTTTATGGAAGAGTGGCAAGAAGAAAGCCATTTCTCAAAGATATCCATAAAAAGTATCGTTTACAGTTTGCCACAAGCCACCTGGGAGACACACCAAACATGTGGAAGAAGGTGCTCTGGTCAGATGAAACCAAAATCCAACTTTTTGGAAACAATGCAAAATGATATGTTTGGCATAAAAGCAACACAGCTCATCACCCTGAACACACCATCCCCACTGTCAAACATGGTGGTGGCAGCATCATGGTTTGGGCCTGCTTTTCATCAGCAGGGACAGGGAAGATGGTTGAAATTGATGGGAAGATGGATGGAGCCGAATACAGGACCATTCTGGATGAAAACCTGTTGGAGTCTGCAAAAGACCTGAGACTAGGACGGAGATTTATCTTCCAACAAGACAATGATCCCAAACATAAAGCAAAATCTACAATGGAATGGTTCAAAAATAAACGTATCCAGGTCTTAGAATGGCCAAGTCAAAGTCCAGACCTGAATCCAACTGAGAATATGTGGAAAGAGCTGAAAACTGCTGTTCACAAACGCTCTCCATCCAACCTCAAAGAGCTCGAGCTGTTTTGCAAGGAAGAATGGGCAAGAATTTCAGTCTCTAGATGTGCAAAACTGATAGAGACATACCCCAAGCGACTTGCAGCTGTAATCACAGCAAAAGGTGGCGCAACAAAGTATTAATGCAAGGGGGCCAAATAATTTTGCACGCCCCACTTTTCAGTTTTATTATTACAAAAAAAGTTTAAATGATCCAATAAATTTTGTTCCACTTCACAATTGTGACCCACTTGTTGTTGATTCTTCACCAAAATTTTAGAATGTTATATCTTTTTGTTTGAAGCCTGAAATGTGGCAAAAAGGTTGAAAAGTTCCAGGGGCCGAATACTTTCGCAAGGCACTGTATATTCAGCATATACTGCATTGAAATAAATGCACCAATTTATTATATATTTTTGTAGTCGGAGTCAGTCCATTTTATACCGACTCCAACTCCACCAAAATGGACTCCGACTCCACAGCCCTGAGCTCATGTAGAGTGCTGGTCAAGTTACACCTCTGGCTGGAGGGAAGGGGTTAGGTCAAGAATGTGGCATGGGGGAGAGGTGCCATTTCAATTTTTGGATTAGACAGAACGAAGGCAATGTTCTTCCCTGCCACTGGCCACAAAGCACTGAGGGAAGGGGGCCCAAGCTGAACTGTTGCACCAGGGCCCATGATCCTTTAGCTACACTACACTAGCTCTGTTCTGGACCTGTACACTAGGGGGCCCGAGAGGTCCGTACCATACATGGAGTTTAGACAGCTCATTTAGAGCTGGCTATTTCCCATACCTGGTAAGGACCAGGTCTTTACTTTGTATGGAGTTTAGACACAACCCTGCAAAAAACAGCTATGGCTGTGTACATGAGCCCTAACGTAGATCACCCATATTTATCCCTCGCCATTTAATAGCAAATGTAATTTCCGAACCCATCTTCTAGAGCAGGGACCTATTGGCCTATAACAACTCATGTGGATAGGTGAATGCCAAGCGAATAGCATGTAGGCACAGCCAGCCACACACCATAACAACCAGCCAATGTGCTACGATGGAGAAGTAACTGCTCCATACAGGCAGAAGACAGCTGTTCCATGGTCTTCTCCCTGGACTCCACCATCTGTGCCAACCTACCTTAAAGAGGACCTCAGCATTGCAGTAACGTGCAGTAACCACTACTAGCTGTGACAATGAGAAGACCTGGTGAAGACCTTTGATGATGTCACGATCAGGTGATCAGTCACATGGATGGGAGGAGTTAGAAGCCGCGACTCCAGGAGCCTGTGCTGAGCAGTGTACATGTTCTTGCTGTACATAAAGAGCGAGAAGACATATGGACGTGTGCATGCATCCGGCAATGTAAACGTTGACTTAGAAGACATGCTTTTTTTTAAATGATTAAGTGACCATAGGCAGCTGCCAACTAATCATAACAATGAGTTCCAGGGAGGTGGCGGTTAAACTCCATACAGGAAACGGACCTCCTGACGTCACACTATGGGTCGGCAGCCACCGTGCTTTGCTATCAGAGCAGGAAGGTCATGGACGGAGAGAGTCTGTCTGCCTGAGAGGTAGATGTGAGTCCTGTGGAGGGGGCGGGGCTGTCAATTCTATGAGGTAGGATTCTGTGTGAGATTGTAAGGAGGGGGGGACTGCTGCGTGTGTGTTTGTACGGAGGAAGGGGGGCGGCTGTGTGTGATTGTATGGGGGGGGGGGGGGCTGTGGTGTGATTGTATGGAGGAGTGGGGGGGCCGCTTTGTCAGATTGTATGGAGGAGTGGGGGGGGGGAGCGCTTTGTCAGATTGTATGGAGGATGGAGGATGGAGGAGGGGGGGCTGCTGTGTCAGATTGTATGGAGGAGGAGGAGGAGGGGCTGGCTGCTGTGTCAGATGGAGGAGAAAAGATGTCAGATTGTATGGAGGAGGAGAGGGGGGGGGGAGGCCGCTGTGTCAGAATTGTATGGAGGAGGAGAGGGGGGATTGCTGTGTCAGATTGTATGGAGGAGGAGAAGGGGGGGCCGCTGTGTCAGATTGTATGGAGGAAGGAGAAGGGGAGGGGAGGCTGTGTGTCAGATTGTATGGAGGAGAGGGGGGGGGGGCGCTGTGTCAGATTGTATGGAGGAGGAGGGGGGGGCCGCTGTGGTCAGATTGTATGGAGGAGGAGGGGGGGGGCGCTGTGTCAGATTGTATGGAGGAGGAGGGGGGGGGGCGCTGTGTCAGATTGTATGGAGGAGGGAGAGGGGGGGGGGGCCGCTGTGTCAGATTGTATGGAGGAGGAGGAGGGGGGGCCCGCTGTGTCAGATTGTATGGAGGGGGGGGGCGCTGTGTCAGATTGTATGGGGAGAGAGGGGGGGGGCCGCTGTGTCAGATTGTAATGGAGGAGGAGAGGAGGGGCCGCTGTGTCAGATTGTATGGAGGAGGAAGAGAGGGGGGGGCGCTGTGTCAGATTGTATGGAAGGAAGGGGGGGAGGGGGGTGGGATTGTAGAGGAGGGGGGGGCCGCTGTGTCAGATTGTATGGAGGAGGGAGGGGGGGGGGCCGCTGTGTCAGATTGTATGGAGGAGGAGAGGGGGGGGGGCCCGCTGTGTCCAGATTGTATGGGAGGAGGAGAGGGGGGGGCCGCTGTGTCAGATGATAGGAGGAGAAGGGGGGGGCCGCTCAGATTGTCAGATTTGGAGGAGGGAGGGGGGGGCCGCTGTGTCAGATTGTATGGAGGAGGAGGGGGGGGGGCGCTGTGTCAGATTGTATGGAGGAGGAGAGGGGGGGGGAGGGGGGGGGGGGGGGGCGCTGTGTCAGATTGTATGGAGGAGGGAGGGGGGGGCGCTGTGTCAGATTGTATGGAGGAGGAGAGGGGGGGCCGCTGTGTCAGATTGTATGGAGGAGGAGAGGGGGGGGGGGGCCGCTGTGTCAGAATTGTATGGAGGAGGGAGAGGGGGGGGGCCGCTGTGTCAGATTGTATGGAGGAGGAGAGGGGGGGGGCCGCTGTGTCAGATTGTATGGAGGAGGAGAGGGGGGGGGGGCCGCTGTGTCAGATTGTATGGAGGAGGAGAGGGGGGGGGCCCGCTGTGTCAGATTGTATGGAGGAGGAGAGGGGGGGGGGGGGGGCCGCTGTGTCAGATTGTATGGAGGAGGAGAGGGGGGGGGGGGGCCGCTGTGTCAGATTGTATGGAGAGGAGGGGGGGGGGGCCGCTGGTCAGATTGTATGGAGGAGGAGAGGGGGGGGGGCGCTGTGTCAGATTGTATGGAGGAGGAGGGGGGGGGGGCGCTGTGTCAGATTGTATGGAGGAGGAGAGGGGGGGGGGGCCGCTGTGTCAGATTGTATGGAGGAGGAGAGGGGGGGGGCCCGCTGTGTCAGATTGTATGGAGGAGGAAGAGGGGGGGCGCTGTGTCAGATTGTATGGAGGAGGAGAGGGGGGAGGGGGCTGTGTGGAGGAGGAGAGGGGGGCCGCTGTGTCAGATTGTATGGAGGAGAGAGGGGGGGGGCCCGCTGTGTCAGATTGAGAGAGGAGAGGGGGGGCCGCTGTGTCAGATTGTATGGAGGAGAGGGGGGGGCCGCTGTGTCAGATTGTATGGAGGAGGAGAGGGGGGGGGGGCGCTGTGTCAGATTGTATGGAGGAGGAGAGGGGGGAGGGGCCGCCTGTGTCAGATTGTATGGAGGAGGAGGGGGGGGGGGCCGCTGTGTCAGATTGGTAATGGAGGAGGAGAAGGGGGGGGGGGGTGCTGTGTGATTGAGGAGAGGGGGGGGTGCTGTGTCAGATTGTATGGAGGAGGGGGGGCGCTGTGTGGAGATTGTATGGGGGGTGCTGTGAGGAGAGGGGGGGGGTGTGTTGTATGGAGAGGAGAGGGGGGGGGCCGCTGTGTCAGATTGTATGCGGGAGGGAGGGCATTCCGTTTTGCATTATGTCATAATAGACGTCTATAGGCACCATATCGGATCTGTCCAGTTTCCATTATGAAGGACAGGACTTTGGTTTTCGTCCTGTATATCGTAGTTCTGCTGCCCATAGACGTCTATTATGACGGAGACTAAAGGCTTCCCTTTTGCATTCCGTCATAGAATTCTGTTCTATCGGGATTCCTCCACTGCCTGAACGCCGGACCTGTAAAGTTGGGGTTCGCTCATCCCTAGTTATCATGTCTCCCCTGCCTGATATCTTCTACTGGACATGTAGAGGTGAAATTGGCCGGTTTTACTGTCTTCAATAAAAACAAATAGTTTTTTAATTTTTTTAAATTAATTTTTTTTAAGTAACTATCTGCAGGTGTTCTTCTGTTTGCTCTTAGCTTGTAGCTGTGGATAGAAATCGGAACCAGCATCCAGAATGACCCTACAGCCCTCCACACGAAGCCGCCTGCTGACCTGCATCTACCAGGGGGCTTCCTGTTTTGTACAATACTTTAACCCCTTCCTAACTGCCCACGTTAATATATGTCGGCAGTTGGGTATTTAGACATGGCGCCCGTTCTAGAGCACCATATCCCTGGGTGCCTGGTGTTTCAAACGGCAGGCACCCAAGACTAATGTATGCAATTGACAAGAATGTCGATTGCACACATTTAACCCTTCAGATACTGTGGTCAAAGTGACCATGGCATCTGGGAGCTGAAAAACCATCAGCACGTGCTCCCCGCCATGCACTGGCTCCTCCTAGCGAGGATCAGGGGAGCCGGATTGTGTGTGCAGCAACCTCAGTCCTCCTGAATGATCCACGGCTGCAACAGCTATGTTCCTATGAAGACCCTGCCAGAGCATTGGAGACTATGAGACACGCAGCCTAATGACTGCTTGTTCAGGTTACCTGGGGGAACTATTAAAAAGTGTAACAAAAAAAGAAAAAGTTTATATATATTTTCAAATCACACTTTCAAATGACTCCAATCTATTTATACACGTCTCTCTTCACCAGTATAGAGCCCAACAGGATCATTCTTTTAGCTTGTCTCAGGTGCGAATTACGTGTATAATTAGGATGGAGTCATTTCATTGGTGTTCGCTGGTATTTAATGTGTGTCCTCTAGTGAGGACGCCACCCCCAGAAGAAGGTCTGCCGAAACACGCGTGGGGACTGGCGCCATCTTGGAGAAGACACAGAATGGGTAATCAGTTCTTACTTTATGATTTGTACTTTATCTTGTTATTCATCATTTGGATTAATGAATTAGCCCCACTGTGCTGTCTCCTCCAGTTTGATGTCGCCTTTTTTTACCTACATCATGCCTGTTTTTAATCATGTAATTATTTAATTTGTTAATAAAAAAGCAGTCTGGCATCAATTTATAGATTATTTTTTCCCTGTTTAGGGGCTTTGCAGGGACTGGTAACAGGGTGCACAATTACTGTTCTTCAGACTAAGGCGCCATTCACATGATCATATGGTCGCTGTGTCTGTGTTCAGCCACATGAACGTCCGGATCACGGTGACTTCAGCGGGTCCGCAATCCGCAAGTTAGGGCAAAAGATAGGGTATGTGTTATGTCTTTCAGTACTGTATGTTCACAGATTCAAGTCACTTGGTCTGCTCCACGATACATGGTTTGCAGTCCACAACATGCTTTGCAGGGACAGGATGCTGTGGGTGCTCTCTCCTCCTGTAGATACAAAGGAGGATAGTGCTCTCTAGGAACCCTACCAACCCTGAAAATGAAGGGTCTGCAGCAGAGGTGTAGCTAGCAGTTCAAAACATCTGAGTGGGTACCAAAATTACTGCTATACAGGGACCATATAGTGGTTCTACACAGGTATACCAATATTACAGCCATACAGGGAACATATAGTCGATCTATTCTTTATTTATTTTATGCACTTATATAGCACTACTACATTCTGCAGCACTAGTATCCAACTGTCCCCAATGCAGCTCACAATCTAAGGTCCCTATCAGGATGTCTTTGGAGCATACAAACTTCATGCCTATGTCCTTGGTTGGATTTGAACCAAGGACCCCAGCGCTGCAAGGCACTGGTGCTAACCACTGAGCCACAATGCTGCGCATGTTATGCATCGGTATACCAATATTACCACGATACAAGGACCATGTAGTGGTTCTGTACACAGGTAATAATACAACCATATACTGGTATATAGCTGCTCTACACAGGTATACCAATATTACCACCATACAGAGAACATATGGTGGTATATAGCTGTTTTACACAGCTATATTAATATTACCACCTTACAGGGACCATATAGTGCTATGTAGCTGCTGTACATAGGCATACCAATATTACCACTATACAGAGACCACATAGTGGTATTTAGCTGCTCTACACAGGCATACCAATATTACAACCATACAGAGAACATATAGCGATTATACACAGGTATACCAATATTACTACCATATAGTGGCATATTGCTGCTCTACAGGGATTTGGGTTCTTGGATAACTGGGCCAACTTCTCTGTCGGCTACAGGCTCTACCGTAGGGATGGGCTGCACCTCAATGGGGAAGAGGCAGCTGTTTTGGGGGAGAAGATGGCTAGAAGGCTGGAGGAGTGTTTAAACTAGGGACTGGGGGGGGGGGGGGTAACTACATTATAGAAGGGGGAAGATAGTGCAGATAGAGACCTGGGGCAAGATAATGGAACTGGGGGAGGAATGGAAGGAGGAACTAGAACAGTTCAGAAGGAAAGGTGTAGGGTAAGAAATATACATCAACCTCTAAATTGTATGTACACTAATGCCAGAAGCCTGACTAATAAAACTGGTGAACTGGAATTAGTGATGTGTGAGGAGGACTATGACATAGTTGGAGTAACTGAGAGACATGGCTGGATGATAGCTATGACTGGGCAGTTAATGTACAGGGTTACAATCTTTTTAGAAAGGATCGTCAAAACCGGAGAGGGGGAGGGGTCTGCCTTTATGTAAAGTCCGGTCTAAAGCCCACACTGCGGGAAGACATACAGTAAGTGAGGGACATGTAGATGTGGATCTACAAACTAAAACGGAGGGGAGTGAGGAAGCATTGAAAAACTATAAGGAAAAAAATAGAATATGTAAAAGACATATAAAAACAGCCAAACTAGAGACCGAGAGATTAATCGCCAAAGAGTAAAACTAACCCTAAAATGTTCTTTAATTATATAAATGGTAAAAAGTATAAACCTGAAGGTGTCGGCCCCTTACAGAGTAATGAGGGGGGAGTAGCAGAGAGCGATGAGGAGAAAGCAAAGCTACTAAATAACTTTTTCTAAACTGTATTCACTGAGGAAAATAAACTGTTAGATGAAATGCAGAAAATAAAAGTAAATTCCCCTTTAAAAATGCCCTGTCTGACCCAGGAAGAAGTAGAGCTGCGTCTTAAAAAGATTTAAATAGACAAATCGCCAGGACCGGATGGCATACACCCCCGTATCCTAAGAGAATTAAGTAATGTCATAGCCAGACCCTTATTTCTGATATTTAAGTACTCTATACTGACAGCGAGTGTTCCACAGGATTGGCGCATAGCAAATGTGGTGCCAATATTCAAAAAGGGTCCAAAAACAGAGCCCGGGAACTATAGGCCGGTAAGTTTAACATCGGTCGTGGGTAAACTGTTAGAAGGTTTTCTAAGAGACACTATCTTGGAGTACCTCAATGAAAATAAGCAAATAACTCCATATCAGCATGGCTTCATGAGGGATCGGTCATGTCAAACCAATTTAATCAGTTTCTATGAGGAGGTAAGTTCTAGACTTGACCGCGGCGAATCAATGGATGTCGTATATCTGGACTTCTCCAAAGCATCTGACACGGTACCACATAAAAGGTTAGTATATAAAATGAGAATGCTTGGACTGGGAGAAAATGTCTGTATGTGGGTAAGTAACATAGAAAACAG
This sequence comes from Rhinella marina, assembly GCA_900303285.1. NCBI lineage: Eukaryota > Metazoa > Chordata > Amphibia > Anura > Bufonidae > Rhinella > Rhinella marina. Next base: position 58,513 of record ONZH01011732.1, on the reverse strand, counting down.
AGGGTGGTTATTAACGGCACATATTCAGATTGGGTCACTGTCACTAGTGGGGTACCAGAGGGGTCTGTATTGGGCCCTATTCTCTTCAATATATTTATTAATGATCTTGTAGAAGGCTTGCACAGTAAAATATCAATTTTTGCAGATGACACTAAACTGTGTAAAGTAATGAACACAGAAGAGGACAGTACACTGCTACAGATGGATCTGGATAGACTGGAGGCTTGGGCAGAGAAGTGGCAGATGAGGTTTAACACTGACAAATGTAAGGTTATGCACATAGGAAGGAATAATGCAAGTCACCAGTACATACTAAATGGTAAAATATTGGGTAACACTGACATGGAAAAGGACCTAGGAATTTTAGTGAACAGCAAACTAAGCTGCAGAAACCAGTGTCAGACAGCTGCTGCCAAGGCCAATAAGATAATGGGTTGCATCAATAAAAGAGGCATAGATGCCCGTGATGAGAACATAGTCCTGCCACTTTACAAATCACTAGTCAGACCACACATGGAGTACTGTGTACAGTTCTGGGCTCCTGTGAACAAGGCAGACATAGCAGAGCTGGAGAGGGTTCAGAGCAGGGCAACTAAAGTAATAACTGGAATGGGTGGACTACAGTACCCAGAAAGATTATCAAAATTAGGCTTATTCACTTTAGAAAAAAGACGACTGAGGGGAGATCTAATAACTATGTATAAATATATCAGGGGTCAGTACAGAGATCTCTCCTATCATCTATTTATCCCGAGGACTGTGACTGTGACGAGGGGACATCCTCTGCGTCTGGAGGAAAGAAGGTTTGTACATAAACATAGAAGAGGATTCTTTACGGTAAGAGCAGTGAGACTATGGAACTCTCTGCCTGAGGAGGTGCTGATAGTAAGTTCACTAAAAGAGTTCAAGAGGGGTGTAGAAGGAAGTGTGGGTGCCGCCTACAATATATGCATGTACCCATATGTACATGCATATATGGGTGGCCCCAAATTGAGGGTCTGTGGCCCCATGGCCACAAAGGCCTGAAGCCCTGGTGGATGTGGTTATCCACCAGGTGCTCTAACTGTATTTATATATATAGATATGTGTGCATGTGCCCCCATTTGCATGCACCTATATTTATATATATATTTATATATATATACATAATGCCCCTTGTTATATAGTGCCCCTTTATTAATGCCCCCTTTATCCTTATATGCCCCCTTATATCCTCCAGAAGTATATAGATGCATGTACATGATCCCCAGTTATGTACATGTATCTATATACATGTCACAACTAGGGTGCCCCCCCCCATAGCCCCCAGCAGATGGACAATGGCCCATCTGCTGGGGATAGCTGGAGGCATGGGACTGGACTAATTAGTCCAGTCCCAGGTACTTCAAAGGGACAGAAGATCGATATGATCTTCTGTCCCTTCTGTTAATTACCCTCAGCGCTGCTGGGGGCAATTAACAGGACAGGGAAACAATAGGTTTCCCTGTCTCTGCATGGCGCGTACCTCCGGCGCTTGTAATTACAAGCGCCGGAGATACAAAGCGCTCCCCAGGCGGAGGATCAAAGAGATCCTCCGCCCGTGAAACAGCGCGGGCCGGCGCGGTGACGTCATAGCACCGCGCCGGCACTCGTGCACATGCTGCCGGCGCGCTCGCTCGTTTAAATAACCCGATCGCGCTGCACTCTGCAGTTCAGACGTGCCTCCCCAGCAAGAAGACCCCCTGGAACAACCCCCTGGAGACGAGCAGCAAGCCCCTGGAGCAACCCCCCCCTGGATTGGCTGAGTATCCCAGACTGCCCTAACCCCTGCAACCCTGAACCACCTCTGCCCTGCAACCCCTGCTCCAGACCCCTGCTCTGCCCTATTTTCCCTGCATTACCCCTATTGCCCTGATTTAACCCCTGCCCTATTGCTGCCCTGATCCAACCCTGCTGCCCTGTGGTACCCTGCCCTGATTTAACCCCTGCCCTATTGCTGCCCTGATCCAACCCTGCTGCCCTGATTCAACCCTTGCCCTACTGCCCTGTTGTCTGCCCTGTATCCTGCCACTACCCCTGCAATATATATCCCTGATCCTGCCACTACCCCTGCACTCCAGACCCCTGCCTTGCTTCCCTCATATTTAACCTTTGCCCCTTGAATTAACCCCTACCCTACTGCAACCCCTGTACCTCCCTGTTACAATTAACCCCTTCCCTGCCAAAATCCCCTGTTGCATTGTACTGTAATTTAACCCCTTTGTTCCTAGGGACAATAATTAGATTAGGTTGGGGAGGGCTGCTATAAGTGTGAGTGTGTATTGTTTAGTAAGTGACGTGGTTGGAGTTAAACGGGATTGTGTAGTGTAGTTAGGGATTATTGTACTGTATTGCTAATAAATAATAAATATTGTTATTATTTATAATACAGTGTGCAGTGTTTATTGTTTTATAACGTGTACTTTGAGTCCCTTCTAGGTCGTGTGAAAGGCAGTAGGTGATTACATAGGCATAAATAGGCGGAACTAGCGAAAGCGGGTTTACGTCTATTTATGAATATTAATTATTGGTACAGCCCAAAATACCAATAATTAATATCCCCTTTTACAAGGGGCCTGGATGTATTTCTGGAGTTGAATAATATTACAGGTTATAGTTACTAGAGAGGGGTCGTTGATCCAGGGAGTTATTCTGATTGCCTGATTGGAGTTGAGAAGGAATTTTTTCCCCTAAAGTGGGGAAAATTGGCTTCTACCTCAGGGGTTTTTTGCCTTCCTCTGGATCAGCTTCTAGGAAAACAGGCCGAACTGGATGGACAGATGTCTTTTTTTGGCCTTATAAACTATGTTACTATGTTACACAGCTATATCAATATTACCACCTTAGGCCCCTTTCACACAAGCGTGAGATTCGGACGTCTCCCACATCGTGTGCAGTGTATTGAACTGCCGGCACTGAACGGGGTTACATAGCATTATACTGATTTATGATGCTATGTCACCCTTACAGTTCTGGAACGTGTTGGATAATGCTGACAGTGTCAGCAGTGTCACCCGCCGGATCCGTGCTGCCGCTAGTGTGAAAGTGGCCTAAATCCTGAGAGGAGACAGAGCAGGACCAGTGTGTGTTTTTAATTGTATTTTTCTTTCTGTTGTTTTTTGCAGATACCCCAATTGGACTACTTTAGATCTGTTAAGCCTCATTCACACATTAGCGTTCCACAGACAGCACACGTCCCCATTACTTTTAATGTGTGTATTCACACATCAGTATTTTAGCACTGTCCGTGAGTCTGTTTTTTTAGCATGGATGTATGATCTATTTTGTCCGTGTTCACAGATCCATCACGCTCATTATAGTCTATAGGTCGGTGACAATCACAGATCATTCGGAAGAGATTCTTTGAAAATGATTTTTCAGCAGTGAAACACGGATGACACACGGACAGCAAAAAACAGACACACAGAGGCATCACTGACCACCTTTTCACTGATTTAAGCACGGACACAGACGTGTGAATGAGCAGTTTCTTCTTTTTTTTTTTAAGTAATTAAAATGGTCATCCATTAATAAGGTGGGGGCTTAGTATTAAGCCAATAATTACCCTGATACCACCAGTACCCGACCATGTAGTAATGCTCGGGTACTGGAGTGGCATCAGGCTGGTATTAATAAGTTGGGAAAGCCCCAAATAAGTGGGCTTGGTCAAATGTAAACAAAAACTCTGCTAGCCAGAGGTGACATACTCCACGCGCACAAACTGCCACAGATGCATGATGAGGTGCATGCCTCATCATAAATGAGACATATCTGGTTCAGACCAGAGGGGGTAACTAATGCCTGTGTTAGTAAATGTACCCCAATGAAGCTCATAGTTTACATCTTGTGAAAGGGGTTAGTAGAATTCTTTATGAAATGAACTCTAGGAACCACTCGTTTGCCACACAGAGTGGTACATCTAAGGCTATATTCACAAGAACAATGGTAGTCTATGAGGTTAGTCTAATGGCAGTTTTTTTGATGGCCAGTAAATAACAGGCGTCAAAAACTAGAACAAGACCTATCTTGAATTGAAGGGCACCATTCATAACGTCCGTTTCTCAGAAAGGCATCCGTGAAAACATCCATTAAATAAGAACAGTTTATCTGTTTTTAACAGATCTTTTTTTCACAGTCATGTGAATGTAGCCCAAGAGCTCTGTAGGCCAGAGTGTGGGGAACTCCTCTTAATGAAGGGGTCCCTGCACCCAGTGAGGGCTTAAAGAAGAACTCCCGCAAAAATGTTTATTCTCTGACCTGCAAGAAAGGTACATTATGTAATCTATAGTGAATGTCATTTTCTTACCAGGGTCTGTATTTGTGAGTTATATCTCCCTGATGCTTCTCATCTCTGCCATGTGACCAGCAATTGGACTCACCAACTGACACAGCATCTTATGTGTGGACAGGAAGTCTATTTCTCTATGCATTCCTATAGGAGCCTCAGTCTCATAGGAATGAAAAGAGAAGTAGCTGACTTCCTGTCCTGTGTCAGTTGGAGATCAGAGAGTTGGTCACATGACACAGCTACAATTAAAAGAGAGGGGATAGCTCACAGATACAGCCACTGGTAAGAAAATTACCTTCACTACAGATTACATCATGCACCTTTCTAACAGGTCAGAGAATAACATTTTTTGCAGGAGTTCTACTTTAATCACAGGGCATGGCTGCAATTAACTCTTTCTAAGGCAATTGGCGTTTCCATCATGGCAGGGCCGGTTTTAGACAAAGTGTGGCCCTGGGCAAAATCAAAAGATGGGCCCCAAATCTTGTAATAATGTACTAACAACACTGTTACGTTCTGTCAATTCCGGCCCTCCCTCACAGATTTACACCACATGAAGCTCCTTACACAGTTCTTCACCCTCATGGCCCCAGAATACACCACGTGCCCCCTCCCCTCACAGCAATGAGTTCCCCTCATTCACGGCACCTGAGAGTGTTAAAACCGGAAGCGTGGGATTCCTCTTCAGGCTTGCTGTCCCCCTGCGGATATTGGGGGACAGCAGCCGCAGCCTGTACTAGGCTTCCATGCTCATTGTTAGTATATCCCAGTTCAGGCCACAAGATCATAGCACTGAACTGTGATATAGTGATTTCTGTACAGACTAAGGGCTTGTTCACACAACCGTATGTATTTTGTGGTCCGCAAAAACAGATCCGCAAAAGATACAGATGTGCATTCCATATTTTGCGGAACAGAACAGCTGGCTCCTAATAGAACAGTACTATCCTTGTCCGTAATGCGGACAATAATAGGACATGTTCTATACTTTTGCAGAACGGACATACGGAAACGGAATGTACACGGAGTACCTTCCATTTTTTTTGCTAACCCATTAAAATTAATGGCTCTCGCAGACTGCAAGTCACCCCTTTTGTACACCAGCCAGAGTGTAGCAATCCCTGCGCTGGCTTAGGGTATGTTTACACTGTGCAGTGGCACAGTGTGCATTATCCATACCTCGTTAAGAGGGCGCTGTCACTACACGTTATTGCCTGACAACATAGAGATGGCAACTGGCACCATAGCCATTCTTTACACTGTTATACTTTATGTACTTGCAGGATACCATGGCTTATCTAATTGGAGGATCTGACAGATTCTGCACATTGTAATCTTTCGCCTCTACCTCGGCTGCATATATCACTGTTCTAACAGCCTTAGGGTACTGGCACACAGCGCATTCACAATGCAGTTTTTGATTGAAGCCTGCTTAATTTACTTAAATCAATCACCTAGATGATTTTGACTACGCAGAACACCAGGGTCTAAAGGGGTTATCCGATTTCTGAAACAGCCCCCCCCCCCCAGGTACCGAGCCCCTCACAGGTAATATTTTTACACTGCTCCTGGGCACAGGTCAGTTTTGCCGCAAACGGAAGGGTGTGGGAACAAAACCTGTAAAACAGTGGAGGAATTGCGTTTTTTTTAGCCCATTTGTTTTTTTTTTGTTTGCTTCCCACAACATTGTATGCCATATTGAATGGTGGCATTAGAAAGTACAACTTGCCCCGCCAAAAATAAGCCATCCTACAGCTATGTGAAAGGAAAAATAAAAAAAGTTATGGCTTAAGAGAAGAAAAATGAAAGTTAAAAAACCTATGGTATCTTTAAGGTTAACAAGAGCTGCTTACAGTCCACTCCTGGGAGATGCAGATGCTTGACTATGATGAGCTGCTGACCATCCACTGAAAAGGAAGAAACAAATCCTCCAGATATATCAGAGTACTGGTTCTTTTAGGGGAAGTTTCGGTGTTATTTTTCCGTTCTTCGGATCTGTCAGAAGAACAGAAAAATAAAGAGAAAAACTAATCCTGTACATTATTATGCACATGCGGTTCACTGTGACACTCATTGCCATGTAGGCTGGCTGCATGTCCTCTTGTGTACTGGCTGCGGTGGATGTTCCCGTGTATGCTGGTTACTTGGGTGGTGCGTGTGAGCTGTGGCCTTCTTAGTGTGTGAACTGTGTCTTGTGAATATTCTGCTCCTTGTGTCTGTATCACAGTGCAGTTCACTGTGACACGCGATGTGTAGGCTGGCTGTGGTTGACGTTGCCATGTATGATGGTTGTTTGGGTGGTGTGTGCTGGCTGCGGCCTTCTATAGTGTGTGAACTGTGACTAGTGTGCTCCCTGTGTCTATTTAGGGATAATGCTTTCCTGAGCTTGTTTGAATATCACGTGGTTAAATGTCTTAAACATCCAGCTATTTAGACCTGTGCGCAATATGCCTGGGAGTTTAGTCTGTCTCCGGGAATGTTTAGTGCAGGGTGTTTGCTCTCCTGACCTGTGTCTTTGTTACTCATACCTGACCTGTGTGGTCACCCTGGTCAGGGGAGCACCCAGGAATTTTGTCTAGGGGGCATCCTAAAAGAAAAAAAGTGGTGTGTGTACTCAATACTCAGGGCCCTGACATAAAGCTCATGTACTCAACACTGCTCCCCCCATATCTCCGTGGCAGGAGCTGTTGCAGTTTCACTTCCTCCCACCTAGCCCGAAGGCGCCAAAAGAGGAGCAGAGAAGGAGCTGCGCGATAGTGAAGGTATGTAGGTCCGGGTGGAGGAGCAAGGCTCTACACATCATATGGAGAGAGGAAGGCCTGTCCTGGCTGCACTGCCTGCTTCACATTATACAATTGACAACAGCAGGCTACTGCCAGGAAGCTCCTCTGCTCCCCTCCCTCCCCAGATCCTGCTCAAGGCTTGTGGTTCCTCCCACAATTCACCACCCGCCCATGGCCTGCTGCCCCCCTTGGCTGTCCTCACCCAGCTCTGAATCATCCTTCTGCAAATAGTAGGGGGAGGAGCCAGAGCATCTCCTCTTCTACATAGCGCCACATACCTCTTACATCCAGTGATGTCACCTTTGATGTAGACGTTCTCTTTCCTCATCTTCACATCTTTCCTCACATTCAGACCACACCGCCATGATGATTTTTGAACCATCTCCCATCTCTGCAGAGATTGACAAATATTATACAAATATTAGTTTCCCACTTTTCCTTCATCTTCACATCTTCTGAACACCCTTTCCTGCCACCCCCAATATTGTGTTCCCCAATACTATACTTCAGAAACTGTCCCCTGAAAAATGCTAGTACCACACAGATAGTGCCCCCTCCAAAAATTATTGGCACACAGTGCTCTAAAAAAAAATAACTGTGCCCAGTAAATAGTATCCCGGACACTAATAGTATAAACATAATGTCCCCAAAAATAATTGTGCTAAGCTTATACTGTGCCAGGGTGCCCACCAAAGTAACAGTGCTCCCCAAAATCCCACCAATAGAAATAATACTCTGCCAGAGCACACTTAATAGTAATAATGCCCCATAGTGCCCATACTAGTAATCATGTTCCCCATAGCCCCCCAGTAGTAGTAAAGCTCACCATAATGCCCCCTAGTAGTAATAATTCTCCTTATAATATGACAGTACAAGAAATACCCCCACTTAGTGCCCACAGTTGAGCTAATGTCCCCATAATGTATGCCAGTATAAAATACCCCTATATAGTGCCCCAGTAAATGCCCCCATAGTGCTCCTCTCCCCCTTCCCCACAGTGCCCCCATAATGTGCCAGTATAAAATACCTCATCTTAGTGCCCCCAGCACATGCCTCCATTGTGCTCCTCTCCCCCATAATGTGCCAGTAAAAAATCCCCCTTCTTAGTGCCACCAGATGCCCCAATAGTTCTCTCTTCGCTAATAATACCCCCATAATGTGCAAGTTAAAAATGCCCCTATAGTGCCACCAGATGCCCCATAGTGCTGCTCTCCCCTATAGTGCCTCCCATGTGCTAGTAAAAATTGCCCCTTAGTGCCAGATGCCATAGTGCCCCCTATAATGTGCCAGTAAAAAAAATACCCCTTTAGAGCCACCAGATGCCCCATAGTGCCGCTCTCCCCTATGGTGCCTCCCATAATGTGCCAATAAAAAATGTCCCCTGAGTGCCACCAGATGCCATAGTGCCCCCATAATATGCCAATAAAAAGAGCCCCCAGATGCCCCCATAGTACTCTGTTCACCCATAGTGCCCCCAAATAATGCCCCTATAGTGCCACCAGATGCCTCATAGTGCCTCCCATAATGTGCCATTAAAAAATGCCCCCTCAGTGCTACCAGATGCCATAGTGCTCCCCATAATATACCAATAAAAAAGGCCCCTTTAGAGCCCCCAGATGCCCCATAGTGCTCCACTCCTACATAATGCCCCTATAGTGCCACCAGATGCCTCATAGTGCCTCCCATAATGTGCAGGTAAAAAATGACCCCTTTAGAGCCCCTAGATGCCCTCAAATAATGCCCCTATAGTGCCACCAGATGTCCCATAGTGCCCCCCAAAATAGGCCAGTAAAAAATGCCCCTAGATACCCACATAGTGACCCCCCAAAATGAACCTTTTTTTTTTTTAAATCCCTCAGGGCCGCACCGCCGATCGCCACAGGCGGCGCGGCCCTGAGGGATTTAAAAAAAAAAAGAATGGTTCTAGGAGGGGTACAAATTTCAGCACTCCAATTGCGCTTAAGAAAGTTAATATTTATTCTTCATTGATAAAGCAACTTCACATTTCTGTTGTGACGTTTCAGTCGACATGACCTTTTTCAAACACTAAAATATAATGAAATAGCAAACATCGATGTCAATAAATAAGCATATAAGATAATAGTGAATTATCCAATAAAGTAAATATAAATTGTAAAAGACTTGAAAAATACATCCATAAGTATCCTGATTACAAGGTTATCTAGGTATATATAAATAATATCTTATAACTTGATAAGGTAGGCAAAACTGTATCACTGTACATTTATTCCTCAGGGTCTTTTCTGGATAGATCCGGAATCAGGCTGTGAGAGAGGTCATATTGTATCCAAATAGATCTAGTTTCCATAGAATAGTTAACGGATAAAACATGCAAGCATTAGTAATCTAATGACACAGACCTAAGGTTATATTGACTTGGACGACAGAAGTGACAAAGGGCTGGGACCGGATACCCCCTTAGATAAGTATAACTTACCAAGTTGCCAGTGAAATGAAGAGTGTCCAAGAAGGAAAGGATGAGCAATGGAAAGGTGTATCTACACCTGTGAAGACACTGGAGAGTAAATGGAGTGTCCACCTTTTATGATGCAGTACCAGGAAGAGATGTCGGTGACAGGAAGTATTATGCGTTCCAAAGTGGAATGCATTAAAAATGTGTAGGTACTGATAATACTTATTTAGCCTAGTCAAGGAGAGTGTGTTTATGTAATATTCTAATAAGTATTGGGCTAGTATGTGGCCCTGAAATAAAAAGTGTATTGGTGGTTCAGTTGAGCATGAGGAATAGGAGATACTCCGATCCAGCGTGGAATGCATCACCGGAAGTCGGAGGGACCTTCCAGCAGTTCGGCCGTCCCTCCATGTATTAGGCTATGCGTTCAGACCCGTTGGATCCCCCCCCTTGTCGGTGCGCCCCTGACCCTGGTTATTCATTTTTTTTATAATTGTATTTTTATTGAAATACAACAAAAGATAAGTTTGTTACAACATAGTGTACAGAGTACAATGTGAAGTAGTCTACACAGAATAAGCAGAGTTTGTAGAACATGGATAGACCCTAGTTATTCATTAATGTCCTTTTGTCTTGATTTGTTTGTGAACGCCATGCTTCCTGTATTTCTGTTCCGCATGGGTTCCAGGCATGTTTGTATGTCTGTCTGTGAACGCAATGCTCCCTGTGTTCTATATTGTATGCCTAGATTGTTGGTGCCTTGCACAAGTGTCTGTTTCCTTGCAGGTCAGCTGCCAAGTGTACCGGGACCATCCTAGGAGGTAGCAGTCTAGTGGCCTCCCTGCAGCGAAGACCAGATCCCTGTATAGGTGGTAAAGGGTGAAAACCAGGAGAGCACCAGAATAAAGCCCTTAGGGTTTGTCCCAAAGTCAAACGGGTCACTCGTCCTAAATTGCGGGTACTTAGCATTCTCGTCCTGGGGTCCTTCCTTCCCCCCATGTCGGATGCCCCCATTAGAAGCAGGGATCCGGCTGTTACTGACAGCCGGATCCCTGCTGCATCCACCAGTATTGGTGATGACGCCGATGCCGGTGGATTAACACCTTATATGCCACGGTCAGCGCTGACCGCGGCATATGGGAGGTTTGCGCTTCCTTACCTCCTCCATCTCTCGGAGGCCTGGGAATCCAGCAGCTACGGAAGCCTATGAGGCCAACCCCCCAGGCTGGGTCTCTTAGGCAATCTATCAGTGTATCACAGTGTGTAATACACTTATAGACAATGCAGTACAATACATATGTATTGGGCTGCATTGAAACAGGGATCAGACCCTGTAATGTTGAAGTTCCATAGTGGGACATTAGTAAAAAGTAAAAAAAAAAAAGTAAAATAAAAGTGATTTTAACAATAAGAAAATAAAGTTTCAATTAAAAAAAAAGCCCTTTTCCCATAAAAAGTGACATATAAAATTGCAAAAAATTGAAGAATTTAAAAAAAAACTGACATATTAGGTATCATCTCATGTGTAAAAACCTGCTCTATAAAAACATCACATGATCCACACCATCTGGTCAACAACGTAAAAAAAAAAAAAAAAAGCTAAAAAAAAGCCATTTTTTGTCACCTTTCATCTCAAAAAGTGTAATGCCAAGCGATCAAAAAGTCATATCTACCCAAAAATAATACCAATCAAACCATCATCTCATCCTGCAGAACATGATACCCTACCTAAAGCAATCAGTTATAAAATAAAAAAGATATGGCTCTCAGGAAATGGAGACATAAAAACATCATTTTTTGGTTTCAAAACATAACTTAGTTTATAAGGCTGAAAAAAGACATCTGTCATCTAGACATCCAGTTCGGCCTGTTTTCCTACAAGTTGATCCAGAGGAAGGCAAAAAAACCCTGTGAGATAGAAGCCAATTGTCCCCACTTTAGGGAAAAAAAATCCTTCCCGACTCCAATCAGGCAATCAGAATTACTCCCTGGATCAAAAACATAAAATAAAAACAGAACAAAAAAAAACTTTCTTTATCCCCTTACATTACCTTAATAGCCCTACACCTTAATACCAAATGATCAAAAAGTAGTATGTACCCAAAAATAGTACCAATCAAACCGTCCTCTCTTCCCGCAAAAAATTAGACCCTACCTAAGACAATAGCCCAAAAAATAAAAAAGATGGCTTTCAGAAAATGGAGACATAAAAACATGATTGTTTTTGTTTCAAAAATGCTTTTATTGTGTAAAACCAAAATAAATATAAAAAAATAGACAAATTAGGTATCGGCACATACGTAACAACCTGCTCTATAAAAATATTACATTATTTTCCCTGTCAGGTGAAAACTGTAAAAAAAATAAAAACCATGCGAAAAAATCAATTTTTTGGCACCATACATCACAAAAGGTGTAATACCAAATGATCAAAAAGTAGTTTGTACCCCAAAATAGTACCAATCAAATCGTCACCTCATGTCGCAAAAAATGAGACCCTACATAAGATGATCGCCCGAAAAATAAAAGTAATATGCCGTTTAGAAAAAGGAGACACACAAACATGATTTATTTAAAAAATGCTTTATTATGTAAAACTGAAACAAAAGAAAAATAAAAATAGACATATTTGATATTGTCGCCTCCATAACAACCTGCTCTATAAAAATAGCACATGATTAATCTGTCAGGTGAACACAGTAAAAAACAAAAAATAAAAACTGTGCCAGAACAGCTATTTTTTTGCTACCTTGCCTCACAAAAAGCATAATATAGAGCAATCAAAAGTCATATAAACCACAAAATAGTACCAATAAGGTGTCACCCTATCCTATAATTTACAAAATCTGGTTACTTTTTTTGGAGTTTCTACTCTAGGGGTGCATCAGGGGGTCTTTAAATGTCATACGGCAATGTCATATGGCAAAAACCATATGACGCTCCTTTCCTTCTGCGCCCTGCCTTGCGCCTGTACAGCAGTTTACGACCACATATGCGATGTTTCTGTAAACTGCAGAATCGGGGAAATAAACGTTGAGTTTTATTTGGCTGTTAACCCTTGATGTGTTACAGGAAAAAATGAATTAAAATAGAAAATCTGCCAAAAAAGTGAAATTTAAAATTTTCATCTCCTTTTTCCTTTAATTCTTGTGGAACACCTAAAGGGTTAACAAAGTTTGTAAAATCAGTTTTGAATAACTTCAGGGGTGTAGTTTCTACAATGGGGTCATTTATGGGTGGTTTCCACTATCTAAGCCCCACAGTAACTTTTTAACTGAAGTGGTCCTTAAAAAAATGGCTTTCGGAAATATTCTTAAAAATTTGCTTTTAAAATTCTAAGCCTTATAAGATCCTAAAAAATTAAATTACATTTACAAAATGATGCAAACATGAAAGTGGACATATGGGAAATGTAAAGTAATAGCTCTATTATGATGTATCACTATCTCCCTTAAAAGCAGATAAATTAAAATTTTGAAAATTGCACATTTTTCCAAATTTTCAGTAAATTTTGGATTTTTTAATAAATAAAGGTGAATTATATCGACTAAAATGTTCCATTATCATGAAGTACAATGTGTCAAGAGAAAACAATCTCAGAATGGCTTGATTAAGTAAAAGCGTTTCAGTTATTACCACATAAAGTGACACATGTAAAGTTTAAAAAAAAACGTCTTGGTCCTTAAGATGAAAAATGGCAAGTTCCTTAAGGGGTTAATAAAACATTAGTTTTGGCTTTCTCTGGATCTCGTTGTCTGTTATTTGTACGCTTGTGATATTTCCGCTGGTTTCCTGACCCCTGATCATGAAAGCACAGAGACCCGTTATTTCAGATGGAAGTCCTGCATGTAGGACTTTTTTCCGTCTAAAATAACAGTCTCTGATGGAAATGGCTCAAACGGAAGCCAAATGTGCATAATTTTTTTTTCCAGGATCCATCTTTTTCTTTATTTTTCTGTTCTTATGATGGATCAGAAGAACAGAAAAATAATAGTGATGTCAACTCCCCCTACCACAGACCGATACTCAGGTCAGTTATCGGGATTAGCATTTGTAACATAGTAACATAGTTTATAAGGCTGAAAAAAGACATCTGTCCATCCAGTTCGGCCTGTTATCCTGCAAGTTGATCCAAAGGAAGGCAAAAAACCCCTGTGAGGTAGAAGCCAATTTTCCCCACTGTAGGGCCCTTGCAGACGAGCGTGAGACTCGGACATCTCCTGCATCGTGTGCCCTGTACTGAACTCCCGGCACTGAACGGGGTTACATAGCATTATACTGATTTATGATGCTATGTACAGTTCTGGAATGTGTTGGATAACACTAACAGCATTATGTTAGTGTTATCCAACACATTCCAGAACTATAAGGGTTACACAGCATCATAAATCAGTATAATGCTATGTAACCCCGTTCAGTGCCGGCAGTTCAGTACAGGGCACACGATGCGAGAGACTTCCGAGTCTCATGCTCGTCTGCAAGGGCCCTTAGGGGAAAAAAAATTCCTTCCCGACTCCAATAAGGCAGTCAGAATAACTCCCTGGATCACGACCCATCTCTAGTAGATATAACCTGTAATATTACTAAACTCCAGAAATACATCCAGGCCCCTCTTTAACTCTTTTAGTGAACTTACCATCACCACCTCCTCAGGCAGAGAGTTCCATAGTCTCACTGCTCTTACCGTAAAGAATACTCTTCTATGTTTGTGTGCAAACCTTCTTTACTCCAGATGCAGAGTATGTCCCCTCGTCACAGTCCTGGGGATAAATAGATCATGGGAGAGATCTCTGTACTGACCCCTGATATATTTATACATAGTTATTAGATCTCCCCTCAGTCGTCTTTTTGTGAATAAGCCTAATTTTGATAATCTTTCTGGGTACTGTAGTCCACCCATTCCAGTTATTACTTTAGTTGCCCTCCTCTGAACCCTCTCCAGCTCTGCTATGTCTGCCTTGTTCACAGGAGCCCAGAACTGTACACAGTACTCCATGTATGGTCTGACTAGAGATTTGTAAAGTGGCAGGACTATGTTCTCATCACGGGCATCTATGCCTCTTTTGATGCAACCCATTATCTTATTGGCCTTGGCAGCAGCTGACACTGGTTTCTGCAGCTTAGTTTGCTGTTTACTAAAATTCCTAGGTCCTTTTCCATGTCAGTCTTACCCAGTGTTTTACCATTTAGTTTACTGGTGACTTGCATTATTCCTTCCTATGTTCATAACCTTACATTTGTCAGTGTTAAACCTCATCTGCCACTTCTCTGTCCAAGCCTCCAGTCTATCCAGATCCATCTGTAGCAGTGCACTGTCCTCCTCTGTGTTAATTACTTTACACAGTTTAGTGTCATCTGAAAACATTGATATTTTACAGTGCAAGCCTTCTACAAGCTCATTGATAAATATATTGAAGAGAATAGGGCCCAATACTGACCCCTGTGGTACCCCACTAGTGACAGTGATCCAATCTTAATGTGTGTACCGTTAATAACCACCCTCTGTTTTCTATCACTGAGCCAGTTACTTACCCACATACAGACATTTTCACCCAGTCCAAGCATTCTCATTTTATATACTAACCTTGTATGTGGTACAGTGTCAAATGCTTTGCAGAAGTCCAGATATACGACATCAATTGATTCACTGCGGTCAGGTCTAGAACTTACCTCCTCATAGAAACTGATTAAATTGGTTTGACGTGACCGATCCCTCATGAAGCCATGCTGATATGGAGTTATTTGCTTATTGTCATTGAGGTTCTCCAAGATAGCATCTCTTAGAAAACCCTCAAACAGTTTACCCACGACAGATGTTAAACTTACCGGCCTATAGTTCGCGGGCTCTGTTTTTGGACCCTCTTGAATATTGGCACCACATTTGCTTTGTGCCAATCCTGTGGAACACTCCCTGTCAGTATAGAGTCCTTAAATATCAGAAATAAGGGTCTGGCTATGACATTACTTAATTCTCTTAGGATACGGGGGTGTATGCCATCCGGTCCTGGCGATTTGTCTATTTTAATCTTTTTAAGACGCAGTTCTACTTCTTCCTGGCTCAGACAGGACACTTTAAATGGGGAATTTACTTTTATATTCTGCATTTCATCTGACAGTTTATTTTCCTCAGTGAATACAGTGGAGAAAAAATATTTAATAGCTTTGCTTTCTCCTCATTACTCTCTGCAACTCCCCCCTCATTACTCTGTAAGGGGTCGACACCTTCAGGTTTATACTTTTTACTATTTATATAATTGAAGAACATTTTAGGGTTAGTTTTACTTTCTTTGGCGATTAATCTCTCGGTCTCTAGTTTGGCTGTTTTTATTTGTCTTTTACATATTCTAATTTTTTTCCTTATAGTTTTTCAATGCTTCTTCGCTCCCCTCCTGTTTTAGTGATTTAAATGCTTTCTTTTTGCAATTTATTGCTTTCTTTACAGTTCTATTTATCCACATTGTTTTTTTTTGTTCCTTAACCTTTTATTCCCATAAGGTTGCTTTTAAAAATCTCCCATTTTGTGGCTGTATTTTTATTTTTGAGGACTTTGTCCCAGTTAGGCCTATGGCCACTCTTAGTTGGTTAAATTTAGCTTTTTTGAAGTTTTTTTGTTCCTCCCTGAAGAAACACTTTTTTGAATGACAATTGGAATGTTATTACTTTATGGTCACTATTTCCCAGGTGTCCCCCAACCTGCACATCTGTTTTTCTGTCAGGTCTATTGGTTAGTACTAAGGGTACATTCACACGACTGTATAATTTTATCCGCGTCCGATCCGCATCCGTTTCACATTTTGCGGAATAGATGCAGATCCATTCATTCCTATGGGTGAATAAAATGTGCGGACAACATTCAGTATGTTGTCCGCATCCGTGTTTCCTCATTTCTAGTCCGCAAGAATATGAAGCTTGTCCTACTATTGTCCGCACAGATCGGTCCACAGCCCCATTCAAGTCTATGGATCCGCAATTTGCGGATGACATACGGAATGGTTTCCGTATGTCATACATTTTTTGCGGATCCGTTTCCGTATAATTGAAGGCCTTGACAACTATGAATTAATTATTCTTTTTTTTGGTCTCTCTTTTTTTTTTTACCTTCCGTTTTTTGCAAACCATAATAAACAGAAGACATACAGAACACATACGGAAGCCATTCTTCCGCAAAATGCGGACACACGGTTCAGTTATTTGGGGACCGCAAAACGGAAAGGATTCCACACGGTCGTGTGAATGTACCCTTAGTCCAGTATGGCTGTCCCTCTAGTCGGGTCATGAACCAGTTGGGAAAGGTAATTGTCTTTGGTTATTTCCAAGAACCTGTTTCCTTTATGAGATATACAGGTTTCAGTTTCCCAGTCTATATCTGGGTAGTTGAAGTCCCGCATAATAATGACCTCATTATGATTTGCCGTCTACTCTATTTAGTTTAGAAGTAGATTTTCTGTGGACTCTGGTGTATTAGGTGGTTTATAATAAAGTCCTATTAGTATTTTATTATTGTTTTTGCCTCCATGTATTTCTACCCACAGTGACTCCAGATGTTCATGTCCCTCACTTATATTTTCCCGGAGTGTGGGCCTTAGACAAGACTTTACATAAAGGCAGACTCCTCCCTCCGTTTTTGGTGATCCTTTCTGAACAAACTGTAACCCTGTAAGTTAACCGCCCAGTCATAGCTATCATCCAGCCATGTCTCAGTTATTCCCACTATGTCATAGTCCTCCTCACACATCACTAATTCCAGTTCACCAGTTTTATTAGTCAGGCTTCTGGCATTAGTGTACATATAATTAAGAGGTTTATGTATATTTTTTACCCTACACCTTTCCTTCTGAACTGTTCTAGTTCCTCCTTCCATTCCTCCCCCAGTTCCATTACCTTGCCCCAGATCTCTAGAAGGTTTAGAATTTTAGACGCAATTTTTGCAAATTTGCAAAATCAACTTTTTTAAGGACCAGTTCAGTTCTGAAGTCAGTTAGTGGGCTTACATAATAGAAACCACCCATAAATGACCTTATTTTAGAAACTACACCTCTCAAACTATTCAAAACTGGTTTTAGAAATGTTCTTAACCCTTTAAGTATTCCATAGGAATTAAAGCAATATAGATGTGAAATTTCAAAATTTCACTTTTTTTTGCAGGTTTTCCATTTTAATCTTTTTTTTTCCTGTAACACATCAAGGGTTAACAACAAAACAAAACTAAATATTTATTACCCCGATTCTGCAGTTTGCAGAAACACCCCACATGTGGTCGTAAACTGTTATTTGGGGATACGCCAGGGCTCAGAAGGGGAGGAGCAGCATCTGTATTTTCTAACATGGAATTTTTTGTCATGGTTTGTAAGAGTGATAACTTTTTAATTTTTTTGTGGACTGAGCTGCGTGAGGTCTTATTTTTTGTGGGACAAGCTGTGCTTTTTATTGGCACCATTTTGGGGTACATCCGGCTTTCTGATCACTTTTTAATCTAATTTTTGGGAGGTTAACTAAAAAAAAAGCAGTTTAGGGGCATTTTTCTATATTTTTTTTTACACCGTTCACTTGATGAGGTAGATCATGTGATATTTTTGTAGAGCCAGTTGTTACGGACGCAACAATACCAAATATGTCTATTTTTTCTTTACGTTTTACACAATAAGAGCCTTTTTAGAAGAAAAATCATGTTTTTGTGTTGCAATTTTTTAAGAGCCATTTTTTTTTTCATTTTTTGGGCTATAATCTTGTGTGGGGGCTCTTTTTCTGCGGGATGAGGTGACGTTTTTATTGCTACCATTTTGGGATGCATACGACTTTTTGATTGTTTGATATTATGTTTTTTGGTAGGTGATGCGACAAAAAAAGCTGTTTTGGCATAATTTTTATTAGATTTTTTTACGCAGTTCACTTGATGGGGTAGATCATGTGATATTTTTATAGAGACGATCTTATTTATTTATTTTTATTTGTAACTTTTTTTAATGAAATATTTGGGGGTAAATTATTTTTATTTATATATATATATATCGGCTTGAGAAAGGCTCTAGGAGCCGAAACGTCGCGTGTCCCACATGGGTAAATAAACCTCTTTCAATTTTTATTCCTTCTGAGAGTGCTGCCTTTTTTTCTTTTTGATAGTTGTGGATCTTGGTCGGATCAGGGGCGTGCACCTCCCGCTGTCTCCATGTTATAGTGCTGCCAGTTTTTTCTATTTTTATATATATATATATATATGTGTTTTTTTTTTATAATACTCGATTATTATTATTTTTTTTTACACTTTGTGTCCCCCATAAGGTCATACAAGACCTCAGGGGGACATTTAACTTCACTTATTTATTTTTTACACTTGATTTCTCCTGTAACTGGGGCTGACATAGTAGCCCCAGTTACAGGGGAAATACATCCCCAGAGAGGCTGTACAGCATAATACTATGCTGTAGAGCCTCAGTACAGGGCTGATCGGGTCTATGAGAGACCCGGCAGCTCCTGCACTCTCCAGGCCCCGGCGATCACGTGACCGCCGGGCCGGAACAGGAAGCGCAATAGCACTTCCTGATCTGTATACACAGTGCTCGTTGAGCGCTGTGTATACAGCGATCTAGAAGGCAGGGACCCCTGGGAACGGTCCCTGCCTTCTCTTTGGGGTACCCTGCTGTCACTGACAGCAGGTACCCCACTGTGCAGCTGCACGATTAGCGTGCAGCTGCTATCTCTGAATGGACGTTCAGAAACGTCCATTCAGAGATAGATAACCACTTCCCGGACGTTTATAGTCAATGGGCGGACGGGAAGTGGTTAAGGACGCTCCACCTACCTCTAACTTTGTCAATGGTTCCGATATGGAACATGACTGCTGGATCTTCTCCAGCCCCTCCCAGTAATCTGTCAACCCGATCCGCGATGTGTCAAACTCAAGCGCCAGGAAGACAACACACCATTCGATGATCCCGGTCTTTGTGACAGATCGCCCTATCTGTTCCCCTAATAATTGAGTCTCCCACTACCAGCACCTGTCTGGCCTTCCCTGCTCTCCTGGACCCCCTGCTAACTGGAGCTGAAATTCCCCTGACTGGCAGAGGAGGTGTCCGGCTGTAGCATTGCTCTCCCTGAACTGACACCCCCCTCATCTGCCAAACTTGAAAACTTGTTAGGGTATGTCAGATCAGGGCTAGCCTCCCTGGCACTTTTCCCTCTACCTCGCTTTCTGTTACCAAGCTACCTACCTCATTTTCCTGAGCCTGAGTTGAGCAGATGAGTATTTCCATCCTGGAGAGGAAGTTTACAAGCTGCCGACTGGAAGATAGAAACACAGGAGCCAGTGCGCAGGACTGGAGCTGCCAATAACAGTTAAGTATGAACCTTCCCATAGGTGAGGCAGGCTGCGGACACCTGTGAAAAGTTATTTATTCCCAGACAACCCTTTTATGGTAAGCACCAGGAGCATAACTATAATTGATAGGGCTCCATAGCAATATAATATGGGGCCCCCACCACCTTGTGTAAGAAAATGTAAACAGCCGCATAAATGGCAATAATTAAAGGGGCTTGTGCAAGAGCGGGTGGGGGAGTGTTGGCAGGTTATGTCAAAACCCCCGACTTAGCCAGACCTGTAAAGGAAAGCTTACTTACCTGCTTTCCAGCACTGGCTCCTCCTTCTCTTCCCAGCCTGTGATGCTCTGCTGCACTCCCTAGTTGAAAACATCCGGTTTGACGCCACCCACAGCAAGACCTGCGCTTATTACTGCGACCGGCAATAATGCCAATCACAGTAATTTAATGCTTTAGATGCCATGATCAAGTGAGATCACGGCATCTAAAGTGTTAAAAACCCGAAGCTTGTGCTTCTGGGCTTCCTACCGACATCCCCTGCGGCCAGTGAGGATTGCTTGAATGCGCTGGGTCTCGCTGAAGAGACTTACAGTATTCATGCTGTTGTTATTTTGGCCACCAGATGACAGGCCAACATAAAAAAAACTAGCAATTGACAGTAATAAACTCATTTTAAAAATACATGATTGTTCAAAATTAAAAATGAAAAAAAAAAAACAGATTTTATAGGCTCATATATGTGCTTCAAAATCATTACAAAAATTAAAATTTAAAAAAAAAAATATAAAAATGTTAAAAATATAAACGTTTAAATCACACCCCTTTCCGTAAAATAAAAAATAAATACCTAAATAACAAAAAATATAAACATCATGGGTATCACCACGACCAAAAATGTTCATACTATTTAAAAATATAAAAACATTTTTCCAACATGGCGAATGGCATAATGAAAAAAAGGGTCAAAATGGCCAATTTGCCATTTTTTTATGTGGAGTCACACACACTCCAAAATGGTATCAATAAAAAGTACAAATTGTCCTGCAAAAAATGAGCTCCTATGTAGCTCAGTAGATATAACTATAAAAAAGTTATGGGGGTCAGAATTTGGTGATGTAAAAAAAAATATTTTTTTTTTCAAACTTTACATTTATTTTTACACTATTTCGACATGAAAAACCTATACACATGGGGTATCGTTGTAATCATACTGACCCAGAGAATGAAGGGCATGGGTCAGTTTTGCTGCAAATGAAACGCCATGGGAACAAAACCCGTAAAACAGTGGAGGAATTACGTTTCTTTTTTCCATTTCCACCCCATTTTGAATTTTTTTACCGCTTCCCACTACATTTTATGCCATAATTATTGGTGGCATTAAAAAGTACAACTTGTCCCGCAAAAAAAAGGTCTCATACAGCTATGTGAACTTAAATATAAAAAAAAGTTGTGGCTCAAGGAAGATAGGAAAGAAAAATGAAAATGCGAAAAACGAAAAAACCTCCGCCCCCCCCCCCTTTTATTAGTGACCTCCACAGTACCCCATCTCCTTAACAGTGATTTCCACAACACCCTACCCCCTTAACAGTGGCCTCTACAGCAATCTGCTCCTTAACACTGACCTCCATAGCGGACCATCCCCTTAACTGTGACCTCCACAGCAGCCAGCCCCTAGGGTGCCAGAGGTCCAGTTTTAGGCCAGACAGTCCAGCTTTCAGACTCCCTGTCCTCCATCCGGCGCAGGGCCTGGACGGACACAGGGATGTCCTTTTGAACAGCTCACTCTCAGACAGCAGCACTGTGCTGTCTGAGCGTGAGCTGCAGGGAGAAAGTCACCCTCCCTCTCACCCCTGCAGCTGACAGAAGTTGATTTTTACCTTCATTTTTTCAATCTCCGTCGGCTGCGGAGTGGGAGGGGCATGGCCTAACCGGGTGGCTTAGTCCATCTTTTGAGGGTGGCCTTTCAGGCTACCCTCCCTGCCCCCTTAACTGTGACCTCCACAGCTTTCCGTTCCCTTAACAGTGTCATCCACAGCGCTCTGCTCCTTTAAAGCTGACCTACAGCACTGAACAAAATGGCTGGGTTGTTATGGAAACCTGGTGTAAATCTGTGTGTATGTGGAGACTAAGGGCCTGCGAGCTTCTATTGGCTTATAAGGGTCATGTAACCATGTGTATGGCAGTTGGGATATGAGGAGGAAGACCTGCAGGCTTCTATTGGCTAACGTAGGTTATGTGATGGTGCCATATTTGCATTTTTTTTTAGAATATCTCAGGAACGGTATGTCTTAGAGAGCTGAGACCCGGTCTAAAACCTTCCTGGAAACCTTATGTACCTGTGCGCCAAACTTCGGGATTGTAAATGCAACTGTGCAGATTCCTTTAGCATACCTTCCAACCGTCCCGGATCCGGTGGGACAGTTTGCAGTGGCTGTCCTGGCGCAGGGGAGGTATGTACTGCTTTTTGGCAGCTGTCTCTGTGTCCATAGGAAGCACAGACAGTTGCTTGTATTATGATAATGCAGAGAGCTGGCATCAGCTCCCTGCTTCATCATTCCTCCCCTTCTGGCTCTCCACACCTCTGGTCTGTGTGGGGGGCGGGGCTGGCCGGCAGTCGTGCGCTGCACAATATGTCCCTCTTTGTTCGTTTACAAAGTTGGGAGGTATGCTTTAGCGGACAATCAAACACACATACATACACTCAGCTTTTTATATTAGATTTCACAATCCAATCTATGTGTCTGGCCCAGACAATCATTTGGCACTTGGTCTTGGACATCCACAAAGTGTTATAGTTGTGAGGTTAGATAAATGGCCCTCCGCAAATTTAAACTGTCCATCATGCTGGTCAGACACACTTAGGCCCCATTCACACGACCGTATGAATGAGGCCATATCTATCCGCAAAAATGCGGGAATAGATGCGGCCCCATTCACTTCTATGGGGCCGGGAGCCGCGGCACGGAGCTAGCTCCGTGCCGTGGCTCTTTTGAAGCATGTCCTATACTTGTCCGTGCGCACGGACAAGTATAAGCATTTTCAATGGGGCCGCACGGCGTGTGTTCCGAGCGCTGCGGAACACACGCCGGGCCCCCCGTATATAAATATACGGTCGTGTGAATGGGGCCTTATAGTGTATCTTAATGTCCCCCGTGGACACCACCAAATTTGCCTACATCAAGTAGGTATCCCAGGGAGGCCCACTACCATTGTAATGTCCCGCTACAGTGGGCTCTCGGTAAATGTATGGAAAAAGTTTTAACAAAAAATTAAGAAAATATTTTTCAAACCACTTACCGTATTTTTCGCCTAATAAGATGCATTTTTTTCCCCCAAAAGTGGGGGTAAAATGCCCCTGCGTCTTATGGGGCAAATGCTAATGAGCGCTTCCATTATGGAAGCGCTCATTAGCACCGGAGGACCAGGAAGCGGTGAAGACTTTGTACTCTCCGCTTCCTGGTCCTCGGCTGTCGGCTGAGCGGTGCAGGGCTGCGCACAGCGTGAGGGCGCTCTGTGACCTCACGCTGTGCGCACTGGGTCACAGCTCAGCCGACAGCAGGAAGAAGAGGATCGCGCTGGAGGAGAAGAGTAGCGGCGTCCAGGAGCAGGAAAGGTAAGTGGCTTTTTTATTTTATTAAATATAAGGCAATGGGGGCTGAACTGAGGCAAAGGGGCTGCTGGGGGGCTGATCTGAGGTGCTGGGGCTGACCAGAGACAAGAGGATGCTGGGGGCTAATATGAGAGGAAATAGGTGCTACTGGGGGTTGAAATGAGGCAATGAGGGCATATGGGGGCTGCTGGGTACTTATATGAGGCAATGGGGGCTGCTGGGGGCTAATATGAGAGGCAACGGGGGCAAATAGACAATGGGGCTGATATGAGGCAATGGGGACTGATGGTAGTGCGAGGATGTCAAACTCTCTCCAGTTGCCAGAAATCTAAGTGGAATACCAATAAAAAGAATACAAATGAGCCAAGAATGAAAACCAAGGCAAAACAAATCCTACATGCTGAATAAAGGTTGTTCGAACCGGAACCCGGCCAGATACCCATTTTTACTCCTCCTTCTCCCCTGACATGAAATGCTCTGTTGCTCTCCTTTGCCTTTGGGTAAATCTCAAAAGGCCAAGGACATTTTTGGAAGATCCGGTGAAGTACCAGGCTTTCCATAGGGAACGATAGGCGGAGGCTTCTGGCTAGCATTGTTCACAGTGATGTCAACGGCTCTGATGGGAGGGCTTTAGCACAGCCTTAGGGCTCATGCACACAAATGTATTTTCTTTCCATGTCTGTTCCATTTTTTTCAGACCATATGCGAAACCATTCATTTGAATGGGTCTGCAAAAATAATAATAGAACATGTCCTATTATTGTCCGCATAACAGACAAAGGTAGGACTGTTCTATTAGGGACCAGCTGTTCCATATAGCGAAATACAGAATGCACATGGACGTCATCCGTATTTTTTGCGGATCGGTGTTTTGCAGACCATAAAATACATACCGCCATGTGCATGAGCCCTTACCCTGTAAAACAGCTAGGGCAGCAAAGTCCGCCCATCAGTTGGAGTTGGTGATGTCACTAGGAACAACGCTAGCCAGAGGCCTCAAAGATCTTGCCTTTCACAATCCAGCATGGGGCAAGGGAGAGTATCAGAGTTTGAAATGCTACGATTCTCATGCTGGAGGGGTAGGGGAATATGTCCGGGTTCAGCTATGAACTCGTTAAATATTTTATTTGAAACTTTGATATTTTATTAAATATACTCTTGAAAAATATAATTTTATAGTAAACTTAAAAATTAAAATTATTTTAAATTACTTTATTGTAAACATTAACCGTTCAGCTGGTGATATACTTCTTCGCAAAGTGGTGTCAGGTCTTTCAATCCAATGAGAGACCCTTTGCAGCAAATCATCATAACTGACTACGGTCATCCAAAGAGAATTCAAAAGCACCCCCTTCTCATTCTGGCATTGCGTTATTCCCTTTGAAACCAGATGATCATAATAGATGAAATGGATCCAGATGATCATAACGGATTAAACGGATCAGGTAAAAATTTAATCCGGTTGCATACGGTACAACGGATCTGGCAAACTGTTCCCTTGCTGTCACAGCCTGCCGGATTGAGCGATGCAAGTGTGAAAGTAGCCTTAGGCTACTTTCAGACTAGAGGCAGGGGTGTCCGGCGGGTGAACGGCCTGCCGGATCCGTGCTGCCGCTAGTGCACGTCTGCGGCCGGAACTACGCTCCGTCCCCGTTCACTATAATGGGGGAGGGCCGGAGTTCTGGCTGCAGCATGGCAAACATGCCGAGATGCGGCCGGATTAAAATTACGACATGTAATTTAGGCCGCCTCTCAGCATTTTTGCCGTGCTGCAGCCGGAACTCCAGCCACTAGTGGCAGCACGGATCCAGCAGTCTGTTCACCCGTCGGAACAGCCTGCCGCTAGTCTGAAAGTAGCCTTAACTTGGTCGAAAAGAAGAACATTTAGGTAGCAAAGAGGGACAAAGAAACGTGGGTCCAAAAGAAGGACACATGGGAGGCGTATAGAAATAGAATGCAAACCAAAGATGTATCCTGATGGACACCAACAGCACCTGACATACCCAACTGGGGTCTATTTATCAAGGTACTTGTGACGATTTTAGACATAAAAATAGTTACAAATCCCCTTTTTGACTTGCTTTGTGTGAAAATATTAATTTGCACGGCAAGTGTGGAAAAGTTTAGGACATTTGGGAGGAGCAAGGGTGTGTCCTGGGAGCCTGGGGCAGTTTCTTCACCAGGCACGGATGCTTCAGGACTCGCCTCCACTAGGGGGAAAAACGCCTTTGTAAACATGCCCCACTGACTATAATGCAGCCTGTCACTGTGACACTCCCAGGCAGTAGACAAGCCTTATAACGAGGTGCGCTGGCATTTCTGCACCTTATACATGTACTTGGTACAGCCGCCACCGCTGGTCTCCTTCATTCCAGTGGAGCTCCTGCCATGTCATTACAGGAAAGCACAGGGGAGGAGCCGCCGCGGAACCGCCCAGCTCAGGAGGCGGGGCTAAACCCAAGTGTCAGGCGTGCCTGAGCTGTGAGCGAGGTCTGCAGGGTGCTTGTGTCCTCGGCCTTCTCGGACTACCCGATTATTTTTGGTAAGTGTGACTCGTCCGATATGGCAGTAACGTCTTCACTGTATGAAGCGAGGAGCCCAGACGGTGAGCGGAATTTACTGTGAACTGGGAGACGGGTTCTCTGCTTTCTGACGGGAACTCTGGCGCCACACAGGAAGCGCTGAGGTACTGTGGGCTCCGGCAATCAGGGCTGTTGTGTGACGTCACAGCTAATGACAGGCGTTCACATCCGCCTGTCGTAACTGAGGTGTGACGTCACAGAAGTGCATCGCCATTAATGTCATACTGGTTCTTCATGCCCCAAATGAAGAGTTTTCAGGAAGAAGTGGTTTGGGAGGAGCTGGTCTCTTCAATTGGATTCTCTTATTTGTTTCTAGGGAGTGTGGTCAGAAGATGGGCAAGTAGCCTAGTAGCCTCCTGACTCTTTTCTTACAGCTGCAGAGTATCTGTCGCCACTCTTGACATGTCCCTTTTAGTAAATACCTTCCCAATTCTGGATTCAACCATCTTGGATCATCTGCTTTCACACAGTCAGGCCTAGTTCTCACTTCAGTCTTGTGGTCAGCCATGTCCATCAGTGATGGTGGGCCAGAAGCACTGTATGTCTGTGTAGCTCTGCTCATGGCTTTGGGCTCACAATCACTGATGGAAATCACTGGCCCATCCAGAAGTGTGAACTAGAGCCCAAACCAGGTGTGCAAGCTACACAGACAGTAGGTATACCAACATCTGCATCTGTTGTGTTTTTTTTTTTTTTTTGCAGATCTCATTTCTTGCATTGCAAAGGGTGAAATCTGCACAAACAATTGATAAGATGCAGGTTCCAAAATATGCATGGAAGACAAAAGCAAAGCGTGCATGAGATTTGTCAGATCTCATTCACATTGCTGTTACTGTATTATGCTGCGGTTTTTCTGCACAAAAATACATACATAGGGGGAAATTTATACAAACTGGTGTAAACTGGTTAAGTTGCCCATAGCAACCAACCAGAGTCCACCTATCATTTATCAGAGCTCCTTTGTAAAATGAAAGGTGGAATCTGACTGGTGGCTATAGGCAGGTGTACTTTACATCAGTCTTGATAAATCTACCCCTTACTCCACGTTGTGTGCAGTTACCTTTAGGGTCGAACTATACGGCAATTTTGGTCGCACCCAAGTATCGTAGTGGGGCTGACATAGGAATGAGTAGGGTTGCAGCTCAGCTCACATGTTTGCTGTGACCATGACAGATAAATTGTAAAACGTGAAGCAGTGTTGGGTTTTGGGGATTCGCATATCGTGGTCACAGAAAACAGGCAAGTCTATGTGAGCCCCACTACACTGCGTTACTTGGGTGCGATACATGAATCCTCTGTGTAGACATACCTTTAGAGGAGTTTTTGACTGAGGATTTACGTTCCTCCACGTTGACTTCTGTGGAAAAAGCAACAAGTCTGCTTCAGAAAAATAAGATTTTACTTCTCTATGGCTTTTCAAATCAGGAGCTGAAAAAACACATGGGTTGATTTATAAAACTGTTTCAAAGAAAAACTGGCTTAGTTGCTCATAGCAACCAATCAGATTCCTCCTTTCATTTTCCAAAGGAGCTCTGAAAAATGAAAGGTGGAATCTTCTGATTAGTTGGTATGGGCAACTAAACCAGGTTTTCTTTTCGTCAGTTTTGATAAATCTCCCCCTGGGTCTTGCCATAAGAGAGTATAAAAGTGCTTCCCCACTGTCCTGTAAAAAGGCTCTCAGAGGCTTCTTTTGGGTAGTGTACCTCTTGGTGAGAAATCATTGACTACAGCATATGCTTCTGTCACACGTTTCAAAACATTTTGCCCAGCTGACAAAGGGGGCACATCATTGGACCGAGAGAAGCAGGATGGTCGTTTTTACGAATTGCTTGCCATCTAGGCTGTTCTGACCTAGCTGATAGTGTTGAGAGCAGTGCCCATTTTGTGTTCTTTCATTGACAGCCAGTCACCATCACCTTTTAATTGCAGTGGTGTTGTGAACAAGAAACCTGGACTACTATAGACTGGTACCTTCTCGTTAGAGATAAATCCAGGTTCTGTTTGTGATCCCACAATGTTTGGGTTTGAGTATGGAGGCCTCGGGAGCACTTCACTCTAGGGTTGGGCGATATAAAAAATATACTCATGATAACGATATTAAGAAATGTATCGCGATAACGATATATATCGCAATAAATACCCATTTAGAAGAAAACAACAATTGGGGCCACAAGGAGACGTTATACTGTATGGGGGCAGCCACAAGGAGACGTTATACTGTATGGGGGCAGCCACAAGGAGACGTTTATACTGTATGGGGGCAGCCACAAGGAGACGTTTATACTGTATGGGGGCAGCCACAAGGAGACGTTTATACTGTATGGGGGCAGCCACAAGGAGACGTTTATACTGTATGGGGGCAGCCACAAGGAGACGTTTATACTGTATGGGGGCAGCCACAAGGAGACGTTTATACTGTATGGGGGCAGCCACAAGGAGACGTTTATACTGTATGGGGGCAGCCACAAGGAGACGTTTATACTGTATGGGGGCAGCCACAAGGAGACGTTTATACTGTATGGGGGCAGCCACAAGGAGACGTTTATACTGTATGGGGGCAGCCACAAGGAGACATTATACTGTATGGGGGCAGCCACAAGGAGATGTTATATGCTGTATGGGGCAGCCACAAGGAGACGTTATATGCTGTATGGGGGCAGCCACAAGGAGACATTATACTGTATGGGGGCAGCCACAAGGAGACGTTATATGCTGTATGGGGCAGCCACAAGGAGACGTTATATGCTGTATGGGGCAGCCACAAGGAGACGTTATATGCTGTATGGGGCAGCCACAAGGAGACGTTATACTGTATGGGGCAGCCACAAGGAGACGTTATACTGTATGGGGCAGCCACAAGGAGACGTTATATGCTGTATGGGGGCAGCCACAAGGAGACATTATACTGTATGGGGGCAGCCACAAGGAGACGTTATATGCTGTATGGGGCAGCCACAAGGAGACATTATACTGTATGGGGGCAGCCACAAGGAGACGTTATACTGTATGGGGCAGCCACAAGGAGACGTTATACTGTATGGGGGCAGCCACAAGGAGACGTTATACTGTATGGGGCAGCCACAAGGAGACGTTATACTGTATGGGAATAATGGGGGCCACAAGGAGACATTATTGGCTTGGGGCAGCGGCCAGGCAGCCACAACTTGGAGCTGTTAATCGTTATACTGTATGGCATTATGGGGCACTGTCCGCTGGGGCAGCAGCCACAAGGAGACATTTACAGTCGGGGGCAGCAGCCACAAGAAGACATTTACAGTGGGGGGCAGCAGCCACAAGGAGGCATTTACAGTGGGGGGCAGCAGCCACAAGGAGGCATTTACAGTTAGGGGCAGCAGCCACAAGGAGGCATTTACAGTGGGGGCAGCAGCCACAAGGAGGTAATTAGTGGGGGCAGCAGTCACAAGGAGGCATTTACAGTGGGGGGCAGCAGCCACAAGGAGATAATCCATTACAATGAGGTCAGCAGCCACAAGGTGCTGCCCCCCCCCCCCCCCCCATGTCTTATGGCCGCCTGTGACGGTTTGCCACCACCATACAATTATTCCTACATGTCAGGGACCCGGCTGGCAGCTGTAATATATAGGGTCTCTCTCCGCAGGCAAAGTCATTTCTGTGGGGGTCAGACAGAGTAAGTTCACAGACTTTCCCACCGCTCACTCCAGTCAGTCCTGCGCTGCTCAGCCTCAGCGGCTTCGCCCGGGCGTCATTTGATTCCGATGTTAGACGTCAGTGGGTGGAGACTGTACCATGGGAACCAACGAGGAGGAGCCTTGGCGGCCGCTGCAGTAGTCAATCAGTATGTAATGTTGTAAAGGCGGGCAGCCGTGGGCTCAGATTTTGAAGCGGTCAGCGCACATGACCGCTTTGATGACGTCACAAAATACCGCGGTTATTAGGAAACAGCGATATAGCCATATCGCTGTTTCCTAATACCGCATTATACCGACAACACCAGTATATCGCGCAACCCTAC
This sequence comes from Rhinella marina, assembly GCA_900303285.1. Classification (NCBI taxonomy): domain Eukaryota; kingdom Metazoa; phylum Chordata; class Amphibia; order Anura; family Bufonidae; genus Rhinella; species Rhinella marina. The sequence goes on along the minus strand of ONZH01011732.1, from coordinate 28,490 downwards.
TTCACTCCTGCCTTGGCTGGCAACACACTGCGCCAACTGCTGTATGATGGCCTGGGGAGCCATTGCTTGTGACAGTCGGTCACCCCTAGTAGTGATACAAGGGATAAGACCAATTTCACACAAACTTTTTTACCAAGCAACTTGCGAGTATTTTATTCCAAAACAATATTAAGTTTTTGACAGTGCCTTTTAAAAGTATTCGGCCCCCTGAAACTTTTCAACCTTTTGCCACATTTCAGGCTTCAAACAAAAAGATATAACATTTTACATTTTTGGTGAAGAATCAACAAGTGGGTCACAATTGTGAAGTGGAACGAAATTTATTGGATCATTTAAACTTTTTTTTGTAATAATAAAACTGAAAAGTTGGGTGTGCAAAATTATTCAGCCCATTTACTTTCAGTTCAGAAAACTCACTCCAGAAGTTCATCGAGGATCTCTGAATGATCCAATGTTGTCCTAAATGACTGATGAAGATAAATAGAATCCACCTGTGTGTAATCAAGTCTCTGTATAAATGCACCTGTGTACCGGTACGCCCTGCATGTAAACCCCGCTGCGCAGTGCAGCGGGGTTTACATGCTGTGATGGCGGCTGTTAGCCACAGCCAGCCATCCATAGTAAAGGCCTGGGGGGGAGCCGTGCCTCCCCCATAATGGCGATCGCTGTGAATGGCTGGTATTCAGACCAGCCATTCACAGTAGGCACGTGGTACTCGGCGGGGATCGCACTATTCTGGCGAATCCCCGCCGAGTGTCAGAGGTCAGGGTGTCCCCCCCCGCCCCCCGCGATCGGCTGTGATTGGTCAGTGACTGGTCACTGACCAGTCACCGGCCAAAACATGTGCGGGCGGAAGGGGCGATGTGCGGGCGGCTGCAGCGAGAGTGCCGCCCGCAATAATTTTTCAGGATGGCCGAGCGTTTTCAAGCAGAGTATCAGCATACAGCTGATACTCTGCTTGAAACTGCTGACATCGGTGCTGGCACCGATGTCAGCAGTTTAACCCCTTCCATGCCGCAGTCCGTAGGGGCCGCTGTATGGAAGGGGTTAACAGGGAGGGAGCTCCCTCCCTCTCCCATCGGGCGCTGCGGTGCGCTGGCAGCGCCGATGGTGTGGCCAGATGAGAGGGAGGAAGCTCCCTCTCCCTTCCATCGGGACGCTGCTCTGCTGTGGCAGCGTCCCGATGGTTACCATGGCAACCTGACGCTTTCAGAAGCGTCTGGGTTGCCATGGTGTAAGCTAAGCCTCATCAGGCTCCTGCTAAAGGCAGGAGCCTGACAAGGCTTAGCCTGTGTGAAAATACACTGCAGTACACTATACAGTGTACTGTAGTGTATTATAGAACAATCAGACCCACTGGATCTTCAAGAACCAAGTGGGTCTGAGTCTAAAAAAAAAAGTGTAAAAAAAAGTTTAAAAAAAAATCATATTTTTCCCCAATACTCAAATTTGAAATTGGTAAAAAAAGAAAAAAAATACCCCAAGCATGTTAGTTGGTTTGTAACAACCCACTCTACAAAAATATCACATGTCCCGACCCCTCCGGTGAACACCGTAAAAAAAAAAAAAATAAAAACTGTCAAAAAAGCCATTTTTGTCACTTTACATCACAAAAAATGTAATACCAAGCGATCAAAAAGACATATGCCCCCCAAAATAGTACCAATCTAACCGTCACCTCTTCCCGCAAAAAATGAGCCCCTACCTGAGACAATCGCCCAAAAAATAAAAAAACTACAGCTCTCAGACAATGGAGAGACTAAAACATGATTTTTTTTTGTTTCAAAAATTATATTATTGTGTAAAACTTAAATAAATTAAAAAAAACTATACATGTTAGGTATCGCCACGTCTGTTACAACCTGCTCTACAAAAATATCACATGACCTAACCCCTAAGGTAAACACAGTAAAAAAAAATAAAATAAAAACTGTGTCAAAAAAGCCATTTTTTGTCACTTTACATCACAAAAAATATAATACCAAGCGATCAAAAAGGCATATGCCCCCCAAAATAGTACCAATCTAACCATCACCTCTTCCCGCAAAAAATGAGCCCCTACCTGAGACAATCGCCCAAAAAATAAAAAAACTACAGCTCTCAGACAATGGAGAGACTAAAACATGATTTTTTTTGTTTCAAAAATTATATTATTGTGTAAAACTTAAATAAATTAAAAAAACTATACATGTTAGGTATCGCCACGTCCGTAACAACCTGCTCTACAAAAATATCACATGACCTAACCTGTTAGATGAACACTGTACAAAATAAAAAATAAAAACTGTGCCAGAACATCCATTTTTGGTTACTTTGCCTAACAAAAAGTGTCATATAAAGCGATCAAAAATCATATTTACCCCAAAATAGTATCAATAACACTGTCACCTTATCCCGTAGTTTCCAAAATATGGGCACTTTTTGGTTGTTTCTACTGTAGGGAGCTTTAGGGAGGCCTCAAATGGGACATGGTGTCTAAAAACCAGTCCAGCAAAATTTGCCCTCCAAAAACCATCTGGTGCACCTTTTCTTCTGCGCCCTGCCGTGTGGCCATACAGTAGTTTACTACCACATGTGGGGTGTTTCTGTAAATCGCAGAATCAGGGTAATAGTTTTTGAGTTTTGTTTGGCTATTAACCCTTGATGTGTTACAGGAAAAAATGGATTAAAATGGAAAACGTGCCAAAAAAAGTGAAATTTAGAAATGTCATCTCCATTTTCCTTTAAATCTTGTGGAATACATAAAGGGTTAACAAAGTTTGTAAAATCAGTTTTGAAAACCTTGAGGGGTGTAGTTTCTAAAATGGGGTAATTTATGGTGGTTTCTATTATGTTAGCCCCACAAACTGACTTCAGAACTGAACTGGTCCTTAAAAAAATGGTTTTGGAAAATTTCTTAAAAATTTTAAGAATTGCTTCTAAAATTCTAAGCCTTCTAACGTCCCCAAAAAATAAAATTACATCAACAAAATGATGGCAACATAAAGTAGACATATGGGAAATGTAAAGTAATAACTATTTTGTGAGAAATCACTATCTGCCTTAAAAGCAGAGAAATTCAAAGTTTGAAAATTACAAATTTTTCAAAATTTTCTGTAAATTTAGGATTTTTTAAAAAATAAAGGTGATTTATATTGACTCAAATTTACCGCTGTCATGAAGTACAATGTGTCACGAGAAAACAATCTCAGAACAGCTTGGATAAGTAAAAGTGTTTCAAAGCTATTACCACATAAAGTGACACATGTCAGAATTCCAAAATTTGGCCCAGACATTAAGGCCAAAATGGGCTCTGTCCTTAAGGGGTTAAACATCCCAAGGAGCACTGTGCAAGCGATCATATTGAAATAGAAGGAGTATTAGACCACTGCAAATCTACCAAGACCTGGCCGTCCCTCTAAACTTTCATCTCAAAAAAGGAGAAGACTGATCAGAGATGCAGCCAAGAGGTCCATGATCACTCTGGATGAACTGCACAGATCTACAGCTGAGGTGGGAGAGTCTGTCTATAGGACAACAATCAGTCGAACACTTCACAAATCTGGCCTTTATAGAAGAGTGGCAAGAAGAAAGCCATTTCTCAAAGATATCCATAAAAAGTCTTGTTTACAGTTTGCCACAAGCCACCTGGGAGACACACCAAACATGTGGAAGAAGGTGCTCTGGTCAGATGAAACCAAAATCCAACTTTTTGGAAACAATGCAAAACGATATGTTTGGCATAAAAGCAACACAGCTCATCACCCTGAACACACCATCCCCACTGTCAAACATGGTGGTGGCAGCATCATGGTTTGGGCCTGCTTTTCATCAGCAGGGACAGGGAAGATGGTTAAAATTAATGGGAAGATGGATGGAGCCAAATACAGGACCATTCTGGATGAAAACCTGTTGGAGTCTGCAAAAGACCTGAGACTAGGACAGATTTATCTTCCAACAAGACAATGATCCCAAACATAAAGCAAAATCTACAATGGAATGGTTCAAAAATAAACGTATCCAGGTCTTAGAATGGCCAAGTCCAAGTCCAGACCTGAATCCAATTGAGAATATGTGGAAAGAGCTGAAAACTGCTGTTCACAAACGCTCTCCATCCAACCTCAAAGAGCTCGAGCTGTTTTGCAAGGAAGAATGGGCAAGAATTTCAGTCTCTAGATGTGCAAAACTGATAGAGACATACCCCAAGCGACTTGCAGCTGTAATCGCAGCAAAAGGTGGCGCAACAAAGTATTAATGCAAGGGGGCTGAATAATTTTGCACGCCCCACTTTTCAGTTTTATTATTACGAAAAAAGTTTAAATGATCCAATAAATTTCGTTTCACTTCATAATTGTGACCCACTTGTTGTTGATTCTTCACCAAAAATTTAAAATGTTATATCTTTTTGTTTGAAGCCTGAAATGTGGCAAAAGGTTGAAAAGTCCCAGGGGGCTGAATACTTTCGCAAGGCACTGTATGTTCTAGAATTGTTATTACATGGGGAATGCATGAAACTATTAAAACAGACATGTCAGGAGTGGTGACAGGTCCTCTTTAAAATGCAATGCACTATAGGGATAATGCATTGAATTTTAAAAGCAATCAAAATGCTGTTTATAGGACTATTAAGTGGTGAAAAAAGCACATTTATTAAATTAAAATTCCATAAAATCTTTTTTCCCCTTGAAAATACGATTTTCAATTAAAAAAATCTCCCCCATATGTTTGGTATTGCCGCGTCGGTAACTATCCGCACTACATAAATATTACGTAAATTATACAGAATTGGACAGAATTGCTAATTTTCCCCACGCCTCCACAACGGCACTTCCTGGAGGGTACCTGCCTCTTCAAGGACAGGAAAACAACCAAGATCAGCGCATAAAAGCCCCCTCTCCTTTACCTTCACCAGTTGTTTTCCTGGATATGGATCAGCGTGGTGCGCAGGGTTTTTGGGTAACTTTTCCCAGGTCTCCAGAAGGCTCCTCCAGGGGAAAGGATCCCGGAGCGGCGCCACTGCTCCTCCTTCCCCTCCGACATAAGTCCGGCATGTGCTGGCTACCCCGGGCTCCTCTTATCTGTAAAAAAATAAGGAGAGGAGGCCAGAAGCCTGGATGATGGTCGAGGGCAGTCCCTGGGCTCATTATGGAACGCATATGCGCTCCATCGTTACTACCGGGAGCGGTGCATGGAGTGTGGTGCTGTAGATGACATAATCAAGCCCTACCCGGAAGTTCGGGAGCAGACGCGGGAAATTTAAAAGCTATCTGGTGCTCCACAGGCCTCCAGAGGTTTCAGCATGTGGGCCCCAGGTGATCAGGACCCTTCTAAGAAGACCACCGATAACTCCAGCCTGGTAAGTCTCCTCCCTGAGGACATATTAAATGTACATTGTACAGTCACCCCTCTGTGTTTTTGGTGTGATCCCTCTTGGTGGCGGTTCTCCTTAAAATTCTTTTTGGAATTCCTCTTTTCTGACCATCCTCCCCCATGTGTTTTAGGGGAGGGAGACCTTGTGTCACGCCTGGGCGCACTTTACTCACCCGGTGTCTTGTCTGGGTGCAGTGCACCGCTACACTTGTCCCGTCAGTGGGACTGTTCCCCGCGGCCGTTGCTGTCTGTTTCTCCACAAGCTTCTATGGCGGTGATTCCAGCAACTAGCACAGAATCTGCGGAAACTGTACTCTCTAGGGGCTGGCAGCAGGTACTGCAGCTCTTACACCTTCTGTGAAACCGTCATCAGTCTTGCACCTGATCCCTATCAGAGGCCTATTTAAAGGAGCTTTGTGCGCATGTCTGATGCCAGAGTATCAGGTCTTCCAGCGTACTCCAGCTCTCAGTGCTCTCGTGTTCCTGTGATCCTGTCTCCAGATTTCCTCGTCTCAGCTAGCCTGCTGGCTATCCAGTCTTTGGCTGTACCACTGCTCCCGCACGGCAAAGCGACCTGCTAGTCCCCGGCCACGCAAATCCAACCTGCCTTGCGGCGGGCTCAGGTGAATACCCGGGGCTAGTTAGACTCCGCATGCTAGTACTTGTTAGTACTCTGAAGCTGGCTAAACGGAACTACATCCAGCCAGCAAGGCTAGTGACAGCATACTCTGGCCTACCAAACATGGAAGCCGCCAGTGCGCCTTCTACCGCTGACCTGCTATGGCAAGTTGTGGAGCGTGTCGACCAGCAGGAGGCGAATCTGCAACATGTTCTCCAGTGTTTGCAATCTCTTTCCACACGTTTGGATTCATTGCAGCCGCCGGTGGTTGTTACCCCGTCACCTCCTTCGTCTGTGATTGCTACACCACATCTCCACCGGGTTCCGCTACCCTCCAAATACGATTGAGACCCTAAGAACTGTCGTGGGTTCCTGAATCAGTGCTCAATCCATTTTGAGCTTCTTCCTGGAAATTTTTCTACTGAAAAAGCAAAAGTCGCCTTCATCATCTCCCTTCTGACCGGACAAGCCCTAGCCTGGGCCTTGCCACTCTGGGAACAGGATGCTCCTATCTCCTCCTATATCCTCTATAACTGTCCTGCATTTCTGGAGAGCTTGCGGAAAATCTTTGACGAACCTGGTAGGGTTTCATCGCAGCCGCATCTCTACTACGCCTTCGCCAGGATTCTCTATCCATGGCTCAGTACATAGTCCTATTCCGAACCTTGGCGTCTGAGCTAAAATGGAACGAAGAGTCCCTGGTGGCCGTATTCTGGGATGGGCTATCCGACCCTATTAAAAATGAACTATGCTCTTGGGAATTGCCCCCGAATCTGGATGACCTAATATCCCTATGTAATAAGGTGGATATTCGGTTTAGAGAACGTGCAGCGGAGGAACGAAGTTCCACACGGTTTAATGCCAAACCTACCCCTAAGTTTCAGGTTCCGGCAGTCCTTGAGGAGGAACCTATGCAACTTGGGCGTGCAGGGCTATCTCGGGAGGAAAGAGAAAACCGTATGAAGAATCGTTTGTTTGTGTCTCTACTGCGCTGAACTCTGTCATCAAGTATGGACTTGTCCCAATAAGCCAGAAAGACGTCAGAACCTCGGCAAGTCAGGAATAGCTGTCCTAGGTTCCATGTGTTTTTCTCCTGCTAAGGGGAAAGAAATTCCTCTGTTTTCCGTCATTGTGTCCCTTTTTACTCCCAAAGGGATACGGTCTATACCTGCTCTCCTGGATTTCGGAGCAGCTGGAAACTTCATTTCCTCTTCCCTAGTATCTAAATTGGGAATTCCACGGGTTCCACTCTCCTCTCCTGTGACCTTAGTGGGCATCGATGGTAATCGGGTGCCAACCGGGCCCATTCTGTCCCGCACCCAGAACATTGTCATGCAAGTGGGGTCTTCTCATCAAGAAGAAATTGAACTTTTAGTGGTTCCCAAGGCCATCCATCCACTTGTTCGGGGTTTACCATGGCTTCAGAAGCACTCCCCCATCTCAATTGGAAAACCGGGGAACTAATGTCGTGGGGTCATCACTGTCAGTTGTCCTGCTTACAGAAGGTATCTTCTCTCGGGAGCATCCCTCTCTGTTGTTCTAGTATTGAAGGAATTGTTCCCCGACTAGTTTCCGCTGATTCTGATGTCTTCAGCAAGTCACAAGCGGAGGAACTCCCTCCTCCTCGCTCCAGGGACTGTGCTATTGATTTATTGCCCACTAAAACTTCTTCTCGGGGCTATACTTACCGTCCGGGCACCAAGAAAGAGAAACCAAGTGCTCTTTCCAGGTCTTTGGATACCGTGGACAAAGAACCAGGTAGTGATCCTGAACCCATAATCGACCTCCGTTTACCCCATCGTCTGACTCTTCCAGTCTCTGTGATCTCTGCAGCTAATCCTGTGATCCAGAAGTTTTCTGTCATCGGGTCCAAAGTACGGACTAGTCCATTGGGAACTTCTGCTCGGTACAAGGTGCTAGCAGATAAAAAGTGGGCTCATGGAGATGAAGTCTGGCCTTCTTCTCGCTTCTGCCGTCGCCGGATTCTCAGGATGAAGTTGGCCCCTCAGTCTACGAAGAGTTTCAGCAGACAGTTTCCACAAGCACTTAGTTTGGGATGTACGGTGTCCACCCTAAAAGGGGGATACTGTCACGCCTGGGCGCAGTGCGCCACTTCATTCACCCGGTGACTTGTCTGGGCGCAGTGCGCCGCTACACTCGTCCCATCAGCGGGACTGTTCCCCGCGGCCGTTGCTGTCTGTTTCTCCACAAGCTTCTATGGCGGTGATTCCAGCAACTAGCACAGAATCTGCGGAAACTGTACTCTCTAGGGGCTGGCAGCAGGTACTGCAGCTCTTACACCTTCTGTGAAACCGTCATCAGTCTTGCACCTGATCCCTATCAGAGGCCTATTTAAAGGAGCTTTGTGCGCATGTCTGATGCCAGAGTATCAGGTCTTCCAGCGTACTCCAGCTCTCAGTGCTCTCGTGTTCCTGTGATCCTGTCTCCAGATTTCCTCGTCTCAGCTAGCCTGCTGGCTATCCAGTCTTTGGCTGTACCACTGCTCCCGCACGGCAAAGCGACCTGCTAGTCCCCGGCCGCGCAAATCCAACCTGCCTTGCGGCGGGCTCTGGTGAATACCCGGGGGCTAGTTAGACTCCGCACGCCAGTACTTGTTAATACTCTGAAACTGGCTAAACGGAACTACATCCAGCCAGCAAGGCTAGTGACACCTTGAGATCTTCAGGAGAACCGTCACAGAGGAGAAAATGTCAAATGTGTAAGAAGACATTGCTACCAGAAGGAAATCTCTCTGTCCAAAGTGTATTAATAGAGTGGTCTCGGAGGAGTCCTTGTTGATTGTGGATAGTATAAGATCATTAAGGAAGAGATTGGTGCAGCGATTGATGCAAAATTGGTGGTTGTCTCTCCAAAGCCATCTACCACAAGATTGGTTCCCTAGGTAGTTGAAGAGCATACATCTGTACGTATTTAAGAGGGCTCCTCAGGTCGTCCCTTATGCTCCATAGAGGAAACTGAGTCCCTGCTTAGAACCATTAGAACGACAATACATTTAGAGGAAGCCAAAGAACCGTTAACTGTCCAGGATCAGATGTTCTTGGTGCTGGCGGAGAAAAAGAAATGAGTCTTTCCAGTACATTCCACCATAAAGAATTTAATTCAGAATGAATGGAAGGACCCCAAAAAACATCAGGCAGCATCTAGGATGTTCAAGAGAAAATCCCCTTTTGCTGAGGATGATTCTAGCTCTTGGGATAAAACTCTAAGAGTAGATGCACCCATCGTCAGAATATCTAAAAAAATCTTCATTACAATTTGAAGACCTGGGGATCCTTAAGGATCCTATTGACAAGGTGTGAATCCCTGTTAAAAAAATCCTGGGAATCCTCTATGGCTATGTTGTGTCCAGGCATATCAGCCACATATACAGCTAGAACCCTGTCTTTATGAGTAACGCAATTAGATAAACATATCCAATCGGGTACTCCCAGAGAGGAGATTTTAGCTTCAATACTGGTCCTAAAGCAGGCTTCTAACTTTCTGGCAGATGTATCTGCTGATGTTGTAAAGCTGTCTGCCAAAACCGAAGCCTTATCAAATGCCTTCCGTAGGGCAGTCTGATTGAGATCCTGGAGTGGGGATTCGGTATCTTAAAACAAGCTCTGTGCTATCCCATGTGAAGGAGATCGTCTATTCGGAAAGGCCTTAGATGACATCTTGGAGAAGGCTTCTAATCTCAGATCATGTTGTTAGTCCAGAAAGGAGCAATAATTCAAGTTCCCCCAGAACAACAGAGGAAGGGCTTCTACTCCTCATTTTTCCTTGTGAAAAAAACGGACAACTCTTTCCGTTTAATAATCAATCTGAAAAATTTGAACAAGTTTGTAAAGTACAAAATTCAGATTCAAGATGGAGACGGTCAAATCTACAATCAATCTATTGTCCAGAGACTGGGTGATGGCAACGATAGATCTTGCCGATGCCTACTGTCATGTACCGATACATCAGCATTACCAAAAATATTTTAGAATGGCAGTTTGGATTCAGGGAGAAATCTGTCATTACCAATTCCAGGTCCTTCCCTTTGGCCTATCCTGTGCCCCAAGGATATTCACAAAGGTAATGGCAGAAATTTCAAGGTTCCTCCACCTGTCAGAGATCGTCTTAATTCCTTATCTAGATCTCTTGATAGCGGCCGCAACAGCAGAGGATCTTTCAGTGCACTTACAGACAGTAACTCAGACCTTATCAAATTTAGGTTGGATCATCAATGTGACGAAGTCAAACCTATGTCCAGAACATCGGAAGGTATTTCTAGGAGTTCTTCTAGACTCTCACCTAGTGTCCTTCTTTCTTCCAGAAAAGAAGCAGGAGGAATTGATTTTACAAATCTCAGGATTTCAGCGGCTGCACAGAACCTCAGTAAGACAGATTATGAGGTTCTTGGGCCTCATGACGTCCACGATATCCTCAGTGAAATGGACTCAGGCTCACTCAAGAGCTCTCAAATCATTCCTCCTTCTTGGGACCGGAAGCAAATATCTTTGAACAAAAGATTGACAATCCCTCCTCATGTAAGTCTTAGTGGCTCAGAAGGAAGAACCTTTCCAGGTAGGTGGCATGCAGACAATCGGGATAGTTACTATGGACACAAGTTGTCGAGGATTGGGAGCCCATCTAGATGGCAGAACATGTCAAGGTTTATGGCCAGTAAGCCCTATCCAGCCATCCTCCAATTTAAGGGAACTCTGAGCGGTCTGGGAGACTCTGAAATTTTTCGCTCTCCTCTCTGCAGTTACAAGGAAAATTTTCATCTGGGCTGAATAAAAACTTAAAATCTTTGACAGCGGTCCACATAAAAGGGAAAGAGAATCATCTAGCGGACTTCCTGAGCAGGGAGAAGCTGAAGCAGGGAGAATTGAGCTTAAATCAGTCAATATTTAATCAAGTTTGTGCAAGATGGGGAGTTACTGCAATCAACTTATTTGCCTCCCGGAAGAACAAAAAGGTCTGCAAATTCTTTTCCCTATCCTACAAAGGTCATCCTCTGAAGGTGGATGCATTGGCTCACAGCTGGCCTGAGGGTCTGCTATACGCCTTTTCGTCCTTTTCTCTAATCCCCAAGGTCCTGACAAAGACGATAGAAAAGGGTGCTCAGCTGTTACTAATTGCCCCCTATTGGCCCAGGAGGGCATGGTTTCTCAAACTCAAGAGTTTGGCAAGAAAAGATTACTGGATCCTTCCTCTTCTCCCAGATCATCATCAGGGTCCGGTCCTTCATCCCAGCATCCCTCAGCTTCATCTGACTGCCTGAAGACTAAGCGTGACATCTTAAGAGGGAGGGGGCTCTCAGATAAGGTAATACTTTAATGCACAGCAGAAAACCAGTCACTTCCCAGATATATTTGAGTCCTGGAAGGCATTTCTTTCCTTCTCTAGTCCTTCTTGGGATCCATCTATGCCCCAGATCTGGGTCTAATTCTAAATTTTCTTTAGTCAGGGCTGGACCTCGGTCTTAGAGTTAGTACCTTGAGGGTAAATGCACACGATCAGGATTACGTGCAGATTTTCTGCGTGGATTTGCGTGCGGAAAATCCGCACCGTAGGTCATGTACATTGTATTCTATGAGAATTTGAAATTCTCAATGCACACGATGTGGATTTTTTCAGCGCGGATTTTAAAATCTGCAGCATGTCAATTTATTTTATTTTTCCTGACCGGATTTTGTATATAGACCATGGGGAAAAAAATCTGCATGCAAATCCGCACGTAAATGCGCGTTCAAATTCGCACCCATTGGTGCGGATTGACCACACGAATTTCCCTGCGAACACCTGCGGATTGTGCGCAGATAAATCCTGATCGTGTGCAATTTACCCTAAGGGAGCCAGTAGACTACGTCCAAACTTCAGGTCCTCTGTCCCTCCTTGGGATTTAAACCTAGTTTTGACCATCCTCTTGGATCCTCCCTTTGAACCCATTCAGAATATTTCTATAAGACTTTGGCCTTAAAGACGGTATTTTTACTAGCCATTACTATAGCTAGATGGGTCGGAGAGATTCAGGCCTTTTCCATTTTCCAGCCTCCCTACCTTACGATACTGGATGATAGAAAAATCCTAAGGCTCTCTCCTGAATTTCTTCGTAAAGTAGTATCTAAATTTCATTGCCGTCAAAAAATTATATCGGGTGAGCAGCCAACCCTGGTAGCATATAACAGTAATACCGAGAACACAGACGTGGGGATACGTGATACAGCACAAGATTAAATTATATATTTAATTGCCTTAAAGGGGTTGTCCGAGTTATTTTTTTGTTCTTTGTATGTTACTAACTTGTCAAGTATGACAACTTTCCCATACACTTTGTGCTTCTAAAGCTGCTTGTTTGTCAGATTTCACTGAGGGTCACATGACCTGTGATGTCACCTTATCTCCCTGCTCTGTGATGTTTCCTGCACAAGCCTCAGAGATCAGATAACAGTCTGTACACAAGATGTCACTGGCCACGCCCCCCTGCACTGCCGGGCTGCTATCTGCTCTCTCCCTGGATTCCTTCAGATGAAACATTAACCCCTTCAGCCAGAACACACTGAGGGCTCAAGGCTTTACAACAGGATTTACACTGCAGACAGTGAGGAGACAAATTCTGGGCACAGGAGCTGACAGAGGAATTGTATTGCACAAGAACAGGTAGGGGAAGTTCCTGTGTGTATCAGCATTGTCATTGTACAGCTGGGACTTGTAGTCCTACACATGCAATATGCTGCTGAGTATTCCAGCAGACATGTCATTCATGGCAGCTCTTGTATTCACTCCCTTTGCAGAGCAGAAAGGGGGGAGGGGCAGGGATTGTTATTACTGCAGGTAAACAAAGGCCAGAAGAGAACCAGGGAAATGCAGAAATCTAGATTTTTTTTTTTTGCCTAAAACTAGCTTACCTTAGTTATATATCGCTGCCCATCAGACTTACAGTGCTGTATTTTTTTTTTTCATAACTCGGACAACCCCTTTAAGGGCTCACTAGATATACTAGGTACACAGGAGATGGATACAACGGTCAGTTATGCAAATACAAGTGGTATGGCACAACAGAATTGAACAGAACAATAGTCAGTTACCAGAGAGATGGATAATCCGTTAAGATAATTTCTGGGTTGAGGTAAGCCCTGGCTGTAACCACATGGGGAAAGTGATCTCAGCAGCTTGTCCATGGGTCCCTCCAAACACCATGTTCCAGACGACACCCCCTTCAGAGAAAGACCATGGCCTTTGTTCTCTGGGGCCTTTTATCCTGCAGCCGGCCACTCCCCTCCTCCGCTGGGAGGATTCAACCCCCCCCCGTCCCAGTTCTGGTAGCCAAAAAGCTCCACAAAACCTATATAGCCCATAGCTCCAGACCGGGAGGTCACAGGGAAAAGTTTCTGGTACCAACTGACCCGCCTCAGTTCCGGCTACAGGTGGAGACCAAACACGACACACTTATCAGGTTCCTGCTTGGAGATCTCCGTATCTCTGCTTCCTGACATGTGATCACTAACTTATGGACATGTACCTGTCCCTCTCTGTCCCCGCTTCGCGAATGTATGATTCGCTTAGGTTCGTGATAACCAGCCAGTCCATGATTCATTATTAATTCCTGGCTCCATTACGTCTGGAAAGTAGTTTTCATGTCTAACAGCTGAAAGCCCCCTGTTGTGGGTTCCTCCTATGAAAGGCTTTTGGTTCCGCAGTGTCTGGACAAGGCGTGAATTGTATACCAGTGACCTGCTTTGAAGACAGGACCCCCTGTGGGTTTTACTCCATCTGCTAGGTACCAGCAGATGGCTGTGATCAAATCATGTCCAAAACCTGGATCATGATTCCTTATTCCTCACAGGTTGATTGCAAAAAAGTAGTTAAAGTGTAAAAAAAAAAACTATATGTATTTGGTATCACTGTAATCGTACTGGTCCAGAGAATAAAGATATTATGTTATTTATATCGAAAAATGAACGCCATAAAATATATAACATAAAAAATCAATGGCAGAATTACTGTTTTTCCGATCTCTCTCCCAGAAAGTTAATAAAGGTTAATCAGAAAGTTATGTGTACCCCAAAATGGCGTCATTAAAAACTACAACTTTTCCCACAAAAAACAAGCCCTCATACAGCTATATAGACGGGAAAATAAAAAAGTTATAGCTCTTGGAATGCGACGATGGAAAAAAACGAGGAAAAATGCTTGGTCAGTGAGGCCATAAACGGGCTGGTCACTAAGGGGTTAAGTAACATGTACGCATGTAAACGGGTACGTGCTGATGAAAAACTATGCCAGCCTGGGACTGGCATAGTTTTTCCTCCAGTCTAGAATGCTGGTCTTAATAAATGTGCCCCAAAGATCGAGGGGCCTTTGGTCTTTGTAAATGTGCCCCTGTGTGTAAAATATATTTCCAATCCTGAATTCTGCTCGTATGCCATGGATCCACAGCATTATGAGTATTTATAATGCTAGGTGTTCCTGCTCGATCCCAACTCTGATGATTCGTACTGACGGCATTATGTGAGAGGTCAGGCAGAAACACACAGCTTTATAAATCATCATAATGCCCTGACTCCATGTCATAGGAGCAGCATTCAGGATGGGAAATACCTCTGTTATGCACATGCGAAGAAATAGTGCAAGTCACCAGTACATACTAAATGGTAAAACACTGGGTAACCGTGAGTTAAAAGGACCTAGGAATTTTAGAAACAGCAAAGTAAGCTGCAGAAACCAGTGTCAGAAAGCTGCTGCCAAGGCCAATGATGGGTTGCATCAAAAGAGGCATAGATGCCCGTGATGAGAACATAGTCCTGCCCCTTTACAAATCACTAGTCAGACCACATATGGAGTACTGTGTACAGTTCTGGGCTCCTGTGAACAAGGCAGACATAGCAGAGCTGGAGAGGGTTCAGAGGAGGGCATTAGGGTTATTCACTTTAGTAAAAAAGATGAGGGGCGATCTAAGGCCACTTTCACACAGTAGTATTTTAGTGGCTGATTGTCAGCAAATTTGCCAGGTTACAGCTGGTCCCCATTATAGTTAATGGGGCTGGACGACATTTATGTAGTTGCCGGCAATGTAGGTTCCAGAGAGACCTGGTGGACTGTTCCCTGTTGGAACGGCCTGCTGGATCTCCCAAACACTAGTGTGAAAGTAGCCTAATAACTATATATAAATATATCAGGGGTCAGTACAGAGATCTCTCCCATCATCTATTTATCCCCAGGACTGTGACTGTGACGAGGGGACATCCTCTGCATCTGGAGGAAAGAAGGTTTGTACATAAACATAGAACTGTTTGCCAGAGGAGGTGGTGATGTTGAAAGCTCTAAAAGAGTTCAAGAGGGGTCTGGATGTATTTCTGAAGTGTAATAATATTACAGGTTATAGTTATTAGATTTCTGCCAAAGTGCTGTTGATCCAGGGAGATATTATGATTGGAGTCGGGAATTTTTTTTTCCCCTCTAAAATGAAGAAAATTGGCTTCTACCTCATTAGTGTTTTTTTTTTTTTTGTTTGTTTGTTTTTGTGTCTTTTTCTGGATCAACTTGCAGGACAACAGGATGGGTGTATCTCTTTTTATACAAACTGTATGAATATGGACCCTTTACAATTTCAAAATGAATTACTCCAAGTCAGAGGCACTTAATATTTCATCCCCAGATACTCTGATTCCTATCCTGAGAATAGGTCATCAATATAACAAGGTTGTATCTTCCCCCTGCAGCCCTGATCGCTGCAATTGGCCAGTCACTGCTCACCAGCCAGTGAGGGGTCTGCGGGTTGGCTCAGACGGTGTTGTTTGGTGTTGTCCTGTACAGCACTAATCGCCTCCAAGAGTACACAAGTAACAAGTGTGTCCTGCATCTGCTGAGCAACCATTACGGATCCTATCTGTGCTTAGTTTTTAATGCAGGCTTTTTTTTTATTAGGATTAGATAGATATAAATTGGTTCTGTGACGACCATTATAAGTTCAAACCATTGTAAATTGAGTCCATAACTCTAATGAAAACTATTAATTGGTTCCTAAGACCAAAATGTAATCCCATGATAAGATAAAGTGAAGATTTAAAGGGGTATTCTCATCTTGGACAATGGGGGCATATCGCTAGGATATGCCCCCATTGTCCTATAGGGTCCTGCTGCTGGGACCCGCACCTATATCGAGAACGGGGCCCCCAAAGTGAAGAAGTGCGCACTGCGCAAGCGCGGCCCGCTCTCCATTCACTTCTATGGGGCCGCCGCAAATAGCCGAGCGCTGGCTCGGCTATCTCCGTCGGCTCGATAGAAATGAATGGGAGCGCACTGCGCATGCACGGCCACCGCTCCCATTCATTTCTATGGAGCCGACGAAGATAGCCGAGCCAGCGCTCGGCTATTTGCGGCGGCCCCATAGAAGTGAATGGAGAGCGGGCCGCGCTTGCGCGGTGCGCACTTCTTCACTTTGGGGGCCCTGTTCTCGATATAGGTGCGGGTCCCAGCGGCAGGACCCTATAGGACAATGGGGGCATATCCTAGCGATATGCCCCCATTGTCCAAGATGAGAATACCCCTTTAAGAAAAATAAGCAGATAACAACTAAGTCCTTGCATATAACAGTCGGGAATAGATGCTGGAAGCTGTAAATTACGTCTTATGTTGAGGACAGGAGCTGCTTTAGGGTCCTGTATAGTACTAGTTTTCCTGAAAAATAAAACTGAGCCACTCTGCCTATCGCAGACAGAGGGCATCACAAGTCAGGGATGTTGTGTCACACTGTACTGTAAAGAGGAGCTACACTATACCAAATAAAATTTCCTGATGACACATCCTCTTTAATAAAAGGTGGATAACCTCTTTAAATGTGCAGGCTGGAAACTTCTACATATCTAGTCCTGCTCTCTACTGAGTAGGCTTGAGAGAATCGACCTGTCGATGCATTCAAATACTTTTATTTTAATGCTATTTCCGTACATTAAAATGTTTTTTTTTTTTCGTCTGAGACTTCGGTGCAGCCTTTTGGAACGGTAGACAGGTAACACAATGGTAGGCAGACAGCAACATTGGCAAGATGGGGCAGTGTCAGCAAAGCCAGATCTCTACATTGGCCTCACCCGGAGGAATGTGAAAATCCTCCCCAAACCAGGCTTGGTTCATTTTAACAACAGTGATGTTTTGAAAACTGGCAGAGGACAACTTGGTCTATTTTTGTGTCAACATGTGCACTCCTTTCCAAGATAAAATGGAAGGCTGGACAAGAACGAGAACATATACTGTGCCAGTTCGGATCACTGTTCCAGTCTGCTTTCCAAGAAATCTATGGGGTCAGGGAACAGGGTATGTGCTGGAGACAGCCCACAGTATAGGTAGGCTTGAACCTGGGCATTGAGATCGGAGGTCTCGGCTTGCTGATTGGATTCAGCCTGGCTTGGCATGTGGAAAAACTGCTCTGTCAGCAGGATATGATGTATAGAGCTTGTCACATGTACTTATTACTCTCCGCGATTTATTTCAAAATATACTATTATTACTCTTATCAGTGCTGTAGTTTCCCCAAAAAATAGGTTTAATTCATATGCTAATGACTTACTTAAGGAGCCCAAGGGGCTGTCTTCCTGGCCGTTGGAGCCCAGCACCGCCCTCCTGCTAATTATTCACTCCCCTTAGCGTTCTTGGTGCTGCGGCGTAATCTTGCGCATGTGCACTTAGTTGGATGAGGCCGCTGCCAGGACACAGCACGGGCGAACACCGATGTATCCACGACGCATGCACGAGATTACAGCGCAGCATCAAGAACCAGAGCACTAAGGGGAGTGAATAATTAGCAGGAGCGCGGTGCTGGGCTCCAAAATTATCGCTCACACACCCCCCATCCCCACACACAAATACAAATCTGTCTGTTAATTTCTTGCGGGTAGCTGCTTTTGAGGTTCGGCAGCATCTGCCACTGTCTTATATGGCAAGAATTGCAGCTGAAACGTAGTGATATGCATACCCATCCTCAGCTCCTCGCTTCTCACTACCTGGCTGACAGCTTTCCCTTTTCTACACAATTCTTCTTTCTAGCCTTTCCCTTCAATGTCCCTCACAGTAGAATAGAAGCTTGATTGTGACTGTACACTGTCCCAAAGATCGTTTTCTATCAGACATCCACCCTCATTTATAGCCCAACACAGAATGACGATCTACATGGGCACCTCCCTGCCTCCTGCTGCACTGATTGACTCATCCAGGCTGTTTGTCGGGCTGTAAGACAATCAAGGCAAGCTTGCCCCCCCCCCCCCCCCCAAAACCCACACACACTTCCTCCCAGGGTCATGTGAGCATCCTTTTTCCTCCCTAGTCCTTTTTTCCTGCCGACACGTTTAGTAAAATGGCGCTGTGCTCCGTTTTACTGGAAAGCTTTGGGTTGGGATGCTGGATGAAATTTTGCAATGCGCCCATTCAGACAACTATATATCTCTCTCTGCATCCGTGCCGCAGTTTTGTGGAACGGATGCGCCAGACCCATTCATTTCAGTGGGACAGTAAAAGATGCACATGGGCCTTTCCATGGCCCTGCAAAAAAAGATAGAACATGTTTTATTCTTGTCCATAATTGTGGTCAAGAATAGGCATCTACACAGGAGACAGACGATCTGATGCGGAACGCGCATGGCTGGTATCCGTGTTTTGTGGATCCGCAATTTGCGGACTGCAGAAAACTGATAGTCATGTGAATGAGCCCTAACTGCCACAGCTTCTAACAGAAGAAATGACTGGTGGCAGTTGCAGAGTTAGGTAGAGTGTTTGCCCACTTCAGTGAGATAGAAGGGGAACTAAAAGAATAAACAGCAGGTGGCACTATACAAATTCATTTTACTGAACAGT
The DNA here is from genome assembly GCA_900303285.1 of Rhinella marina. NCBI lineage: Eukaryota > Metazoa > Chordata > Amphibia > Anura > Bufonidae > Rhinella > Rhinella marina. The sequence continues at coordinate 9,682 of ONZH01011732.1, read as the reverse complement.
GGCCATTCTACATTTTTATTTACATGCCATTACAAAAGTATTCAGATTGCTGATTTGAAAAATATACAATATTTTTTTGTGGCACAGCTACTTTAAAGGACTTTTCTGGTTTGCATGAACATCCTTTAAAATAATTCTTTCTGAAGGTAACTGTAATTTTGTTAAATTATTTTCATTGCTTCCGTTCTGGGTAGGAGATGCTATAAACTAGCTGGGAGTTGTTAGTAAAGTTGAGCAAACATGCCTTTTGGTCCAAGTTCGGGGTTTAAGTGAATTACATAAGAGGCATTACCTTTAGAGGCATCTTAATACAAGTGTATGGCCAGCAGAATGGAACCCTTGGAGCTGGCGATACATTTGTATTATGGGGCAAGTCAGCATTGAATTACGTGATGGATTCTGTGAGAACGGAATCCACTACGTAATTCATTTAAACCCTGAACTCGAACCTACCAAAAGGCAGGTTCGCTTAAAGAGGACCTTTCACTAGAGATGAGTGAACGTGCTCGTAACGAACACTGTACCGCTCGGCTCCCCTGCGCTCGCATGGGCGCAGTCAGCCGCTTCCGTCCTCCTCACCCGACGGAAGCGGCTGCCTGCACCCATGTGAGCGCAGGGGAGCCGAGCGGTACAGTGCTCGTTACGAGCACGTTCACTCATCTCTACCTTTCACCACTCCTGACATTCCTGTTTTAATAGCTTCATGCATTCCCCATGTAATAACAATTCAGGAACATCTATTCTTATGTCTGTATGTTGTGCTATTCCTTTATTATTTGCACTAGAAGTTATGAATGAATTGCTATTTGTCTTCAGTAAGGGTACAGAGGGGAGGTAACAAGTTAAGGGTGTGTATCTGCACAGTCTGAACATGGCAGCACTGATTGGATAGAGTCAGACTGTGCAGGTACACACCCCCAACTGGCCACCTCCCCTCTGTTCCTTTACTGAAGGCAAATAGCAATTCATTCATAACTTCTAGTGCAAATAATAAAGGAATGGTACAACATAGAGCCATAAGAATAGATGTTCCAGAATTGTTACTACACGGGGAATGCATGGAGCTATTAAAATAGGCATGTCAGAAGAGGACAGGTCCTCTTTAACTCTGGTTGTTAGGTGTGGTGCAGAAGCTGTGGCAGTAAAGGGTTGGATGCAGCAACAGAAAGCGCTAAATCTAGAATGTAGTCAAACCAGAGGGATTTATTTACATGGTAATAATGACCTGGAGAGTCCAAACTGAACAATAAAGTATGGGGAAGAAGTACATGAGGTAAGTAACTACATGACCATACTGTTTAAAACCATGGCTATCCTAGGAAACCCCTTTAAAGGGTTAAAGGGGTATTCCCATCGTAGACAGTGGGGGCATATCGCTAGGATATGCCCCCATTGTCTGATTACTGGGACCCGCACCTATATCGAGAATGGAGAGGGGAGCGCTGTGCCTGGAGGACCCCGGATTTCCTGGGGTCCAGCCATCACCAGGCGCAGCTCCCTACTGCTCCTATAGAAATGAATGAGAGCGCACCGCGCATGTGCGGCCACCCCTCCCATTCATTTCTATGGGGCTGACGGAAATAGCTGAGCCAGTACTCGGCTATTTTCGGCGGCCCCATAGAAATGAATTTAGGACGGCTGCGTACACGCAATGCGCCCTCCGCTCATTTCCCTAACTCCGTTCTCGATATAGGTGCGGGTCCTGCACCTATCAGACAATGGGGGCATATCCTAGCGATATGCCCCCACTGTTTATGATGGGAATACCCCTTTAACTCCTTAAAGGGGTTTTCTTAGGATAGCCATGGTTTTAAACAGTATGGTCATGTAGTTGCTTACCTCATGTACTTCTTCCCCATACTTTATTGTTCAGTTTGGACTCTCCAAGTCATTATTACCATGTAAATATTTATTTCCGTCAGCCCCACAGAAATGAATGGGAGGGGTGGCCGCGCGTGCGCGGTGCGCTCTTTCATTTCTATAGGAGCAGCAGGGAGCTGCGCCTGGTGGTGGCCGGACTCCGGGAAATCCGGGGTCCTCCAGGCACAACGCTCCATTCTCCGTTCTCTATATAGGTGAGGGTCCCAGTAATCAGACAATGGGGGCATATCCTAGCGATATGCCCTCATTCTATGTGATGGGAAAACCCTTTAAAGTTGAATGCATGCATTTTTTTACATGCACTTACTGTATTGAAGTTGTGTGCAGATTATTAAAGGGGTTGGCTAATTATATGGCACTTACTAACATAACCTTTGTTGAAATTCTTCACCGTTATATATTTCATAAGTTATTCCTCCTTGTTTGCCAAGTCTTTTGACTGTCCACACAGAGATCTTGTCCATAAAATGGCCACTGCTGGAGGGTCATGTGAACAGGCCCAACCCCTTTAAGCTGGATTTGAATACACGAAGACTTGTTTTGTTATTTCTGAAATATGTAGATTTTTGTAACAGTTTGGTGTGTGCAGTATTTCTGAAGATGAAGGTCAAATGTTGCATGACCTGTGTTCAGGTTTTTTGAGAGTTAGGCTTCGTTCACATCACCGTCCAAACGGAGCCTAAGGACCCCATAGAATATAATGGGGTCTGTTTGGTTTTGCCTCAGAAGAAGATTTTGGAGCGGAGACAAAAGTTTCCCATGCAGGACTTTTGTCTCCGCTTCAAAAATCTTCCTCTGAGCGGAAACTTAAAGGGGTATTCTCATCTTAGACAATGGGGGCATATCGCTAGGATATGCCCCCATTGTCTTATAGGTGCGGGTCCCACCGCTGGGACCCGCACCTATATCCAGAACGGAGCAGGGAGCGCTGCGCCTGGAGGAACCCAGGTTTCCGGGGGTCCGGCCACCACCAGGCGCAGCTCCCCGCGCCGCTCATAGAAATGAATGGGAGCCGGGCCGTGCATGCGCTGTGCGCTCCCATTCATTTCTGTGGAGCCGACGGAAGTAGCCGAGCCAGTGCTCGGCTATTTTCGGCTTCCCCATAGAAATGAATGGAGGGCGGCTGCGCATGCGCAGTGCGCCCTAATTCACTTCGAGGGCTCCGTTCTGGAAATAGGTGCGGGTCCCAGCGGTGGGACCCGCACCTATAAGACAATGGGGGCATATCCTAGCGATATGCCCCCATTGTCTAAAATGAGAATAACCCTTTAATGGACCCCATTATTGTCTATGGAGTCTGTAGGCCCAGTTAGGCTCAGTTATGTGCCGAATCCATCCTTTCTGTTCTCCTGCTCCTAAACGGAGCAGGAGAATAGGAAAGGCTGGACGGTGATGTGAACGAAGCCTTATGCAGATGTTTGTGGTATATAGGAATTTTTGCATGCATGCAGTTGTTTGGTCAGGAAAACACTCTGTGTGTGGAGTATTTTACTGTGACCTGAATTCATAGCATGATGATAATTTATACTGCTGTGATTTCTTCCCTGACTGCGTCTAGCATACTGTAGGCCAAACATGCTTGTGTGAAAGAGCATGTTCTTCTGACTGATCAGAAGAAAGGAAAAATAACGGACATGTAAACTCGGCCTTAGGCCTCATGCACACGACCGTTGCCCGGCCGTGGCCATATTGCAGCCCACATATGGCGCGTCCGCAATACACGGAGATGGAGTGCTTCCGTGGTGTTTCTGTCTGTGCCTCTGCACCGCAAAATAATAGAACTTGTATTTTTTGGCAGTGCGGACAGTCTGATGCGGATCACGGACCCCATTGAAGTGAATGGGTCTACTATCTGCATGCGGAAGCCCCACGGTCGATGCTTGTGCATTGCGAACCGCAATTTGCGGTCTGCAGCACGTGCACGGCTGGCACATGATCCTGTGCATGAGGCCTTAGAGAGGTCTTAAAGAAGAACTCCCGACAAAAATTTTATTCCATGTCCTGCTAGAAATGTTCATGATGTAATCTGTAGTGAATGTCATTTTCTTACCAGTGTCTGAATTTTTGACTTCTATCATCCTGAAGTTTCTTATCTGTGTCATGTGACCAGCAATTAGACCCACCAACTCACACATAGGCCCCATTCACAAGACCGTATATTTGCGGGCCCGCATTACTGCGGACCCGCAAATATACGGGGGCCGCCCAGCGTGTGTTCCGCAGCGCTCGGAACACACGCCGTGCGGCCCCATTGAAAATGCCTATACTTGTCCGTGTGCACGGACAAGTATAGGACATGCTTCAAAAGAGCCGCGGCACGGAGCTAGAAAATGACAATCACTACAGATTATATCATGCACCTTTCTAACAGGTCAGAGAATAAAAATTTTTGCGGGAGTTCTTCTTTAAGTCTTTGCTTGGGTCATACTTTAAGTTGATTGGGTTTTATTTATTTTATTTTTTTTTTCATTTTTAATGAAAAACTACATCGTGGAAAGACCAAGTGTGTGAATGGATATTATCTAGTGTGCACATGTTCTTATGCAGACTGATCTAACTGATCTGTTACCATCTCATCTGCTTGTCATGCAGACTACTACAAGTGAAGAAAGAGAAAAAATGATTGTCCTTTAATCACATTCATGGAAAATACTTCTGTTAAAGGGTTTTCCAGACAAATACTAATTCCCTATCTTTGGATAAATCATCAATATCTGATCGTCGGTCCAACTCCTGCCACCCCAAAGTCACCTGCTTCATATTATACCATTCACAGCGCCCCACACAGCGTGGCTGTTCTTGGAATTGAAGCTCAGTCCTGTTCACTTAACCCCTTAAGGGTTTCTTTTTTCTTTTTACCACCTACCTTTATTTTTCCATTTACAGCCATATGAGGGTTTGTTTTTTGTGGGATTAGTTGCATTTTCTAATGGTACAATTTAATATTGTATACAATGTAGTGGGAACCTGGAAAAAAATTCCAAATGAGGTAAAATTGCAAAAAATGCTATTCCACCACAGGTTTATGGGTTTTGTTTTTACGACCTTCTCTATCCTATAAAACTGACCTGTGCCATTCATTGTTATGGGTCAGTATGATTACAACAAGACCACATTTATATTGTTTTTTTTGTGTTTTAATACTGAAAAAATGCCGGAGCCGGCGGCAGAGAGAGGAGTGGAGGGGGTGGAGTAGAGCCGGCGGAGCGCATTCCCCTTGACAACGAGCAGGGGCAGGGGTGAAGCGCCAACCATGATATGCCGGCACTCTAATACTACAGCGTCACGTGACCCCTCTGTGTGCCCTATTTAAAAAGGCAGACTGCTGGCTAGGGTTGCCTCGGGTATCGATAATTCAATACTGAATCGATACTTTTATACCAGTATCGATTCGGTATTGGAATTTCCTATTTTGCGATACTAAAATAAAAAATTCTCTTACCTGTCCTGCGCTGCGGCTCCGCTCCGGGTCCGGCGCTCCGCTTCTTCTCCGGGCCCGTGCTGCACTGTCCTGACCGCGTACAGCATCAGGACGTAGTGCGCGCACTCTGACCTGACGCTGCACGCAGTCAGGTGACAGTGCAACCCCGGGAAGAGAAGAAGAGGAGCGCCGGACCCAGAGTGGAGCCGCGGCGCAGGACAGGTAAGAGATTTTTTAATTTTATTTTGATGGGGGCACGGTGGGTTGATGTTAGGTCTGATGGGGGCACGGTGGGCTGATCTGAGGTCTTATGGGGGCACGGTGGGCTGATGTGAGGTCTGACGGGGGCACAGTGGGCTGATCTGAGGTCTTATGGGGGCACGGTGGGCTGATGTGAGGTCTGACGGGGGCACAGTGGGCTGATCTGAGGTCTGATGGGGGCACGGTGGGTTGATCTGAGGTCTGATGGCGGCATGGTGGGCTGATGTGAGGTCTGATGGGGGCATGGTGGGCTGATGTGAGGTCTGACGGGGGCACAGTGGGCTGATCTGAGGTCTGATGGGGGCACGGTGGGTTGTTCTGAGGTCTGATGGCGGCATGGTGGGCTGATGTGAGGTCTGATGGGGGCACGGTGGGCTGATCTGAGGTCTGATGGGGGCACTGTGGGCTGATCTGAGGTCTGATGGGGGCACAGCGGGTTGATCTGAGGTTGATGGGGGCACAGCGGGCTGATAGGTCTGATGGGGGCACAGTGGGCTGATGTTAGGTCTGATGGGGGCACGGTGGGCTGATGTTAGGTCTGATGGGGGCACTGTGGGCTGATCTGAGGTCTGATGGGGGGCACGGTGAGCTGATCTGAGGTCTGATGGGGGGCACGGTGAGCTGATCTGAGGTCTGATGCTGGCACGGTGGGCTGATCTGAGGTCTGATGCTGGCACGGTGGGCTGATCTGAGGTCTGATGGGGAACACAGATTTTTTTTGTGTTTTATTTTTTCGGCATGGTATCAAGTATCGAATACTTTTTCTTGGTATCGACATGGAATCAAAATTTTGGTATCGTGACAACTCTACTGCTGGCCACAGGTTGACTGTGATTGGTTTTTCTTTTGGAAATTGCCGCACTATCTACTTGTTTAGACTCATATTACCTAGATTTCACCTTGGTTTGTGTACCTCGACTCTGACCTTGTTTGACCCCTTTTGACTGACACTACCTTTTGACTTTTGGCTTCCACTGGTTCCGGTTTATGTCTCTGTTTTGGATTTGATTGCTTTTTTGGTATTGGACCCCGGCTTCTTAACGTTACGTTTCTGTGTTGTCATTTGTTTATTTGTCTTCCATTGTTCCCTTCCCTTTAAGGCCCAACACTTAGCTAAGTTGGGGACCGCTGTCCAGTTGGGGACCGCTACTTAGGGCGGGTCGTGCAATCAGACAGGGACAGCGGGGAAATCACAGGCCTTAACCAAAATTATGGACCCAATGTGAGTCCTAATGGACCAAATGCAAAATCTTACTCTAATGGTGCAGGATCTGGCAGAAAGGCTACAGCAGCAGGAGTCGCTTCAGACTCCGCCATTACCTACAGCTCCCTTTCAGTATTTAGAACCCCATGTCAAACTGCCCGATCGGTTTTCTGGGGACCAGAAGCATTTTTTGACATTTAGAGAGAGCTGCAAGTTTTATTTTCACTTGCGTCCACATTCTTCGGGCTCAGAGTAACAAAGAGTTGGTACAGTGCCTTGCGAAAGTATTCGGCCCCCTGGAACTTTTCAACCTTTTGCCACATTTCAGGCTTCAAACAAAAAGATATAACATTTTAAATTTTTGGTGAAGAATCAACAAGTGGGTCACAATTATGAAGTGGAACAAAATTTATTGGATCATTTAAACTTTTTTTGTAATAATAAAACTGAAAAGTTGGGCGTGTAAAATTATTCGTCCCATTTACTTTTAGTTCAGAAAACTCAGTCCAGAAGTTCATTGAGGATCTCTGAATGATCCAATGTTGTCCTAAATGACTGATGAAGATAAATAGAATCCACCTGTGTGTAATCAAGTCTCCGTATAAATGCACCTACTCTGTGATAGTCTCAGGGTTCTGTTTAACCCCTTCAAGCGACAGCCAGTTTGGACCAAATGCCGGAGCCCCATTTTTCAAATCTGACATGTGTCACTTTATGTGGTATTAACTTTGGAACGCTTTTACTCATCCAGGCCATTCTCAGATTGTTTTCTCGTCACATATTGTACTTTATGACAGTGGTAAATTTGAGTCAAAATATTTAATTCTTATTTATTAAAAAAATACAAAATTTACCAAAAATTAGCACATTTCGAAATGTCAATTTCTCTGCTTTTAAAATACATAGTAATACCTCCAAAAATAGTTATTACTTTACATTCCCTATGTGTCTACTTCAGGTTTGGATCATTTTGAAAATTACATTTTATTTTTTTGGGGCGTTAGAAGGCTTAGAAATTTAGAAGCAAATCTTGAAATTTTTCATAAAATTTCCAAAACCCACTTTTTAAGGACCAGTTCAGGTCTGAAGTCACTTTGTGAGGCTTACATCATAGAAACCACCCAAAAATGACCCCATTTTAGAAACTACACCCCTCAAGGTATTCAAAACTGATTTTACAAACGTTATTAACCCTTTAGGTGTTCCACAAGAATTAAAGGAAAATGTAGCCAAAATTTCAGAATTTCACTTTTTTGGCAGATTTTCCATATAAATCATTTTATTCCGAGAATAAAGCAAGGGTTAACTGCCAAACAAAACTCAATAATTATTACCCTGATTCTGTAGTTTACAGAAATGCCCCATTTGTGATCATAAACTGCTGTACAGGCACACGGCAGGGCGCAGAAGGAAAGGAACGCCAGGGCAGATTTCACTGGAAAAATTTTAAGTTGCCATGTCACATTTGAGGCACCCCTAGAGTAGGAAACTCTAAAAAAACTGACCCCATTTTGGAAACTACGGGATACGTTGGCAGTTTTGTTAGTACTATTTTAGGGTACATACGATTTTTGGCAGCTTTATATTACACTTTTTGTGAGGCAAGGTAATAAAAACTAGCAGTTTTGGCATTGTTTTTATTTTTTGTTATTTACAACATTCATCTGACAGGTTAGATCGTGTGATATTTTTATAGATCAGGTCGTTACGGACGCGGCAATTCTAATATGCATACTTTTATTTATTTAAGTTTTACACAATATTTTTGAAGCACAAAAAAAATCATGTTTTAGTCATGTCTCCATAGTCAGAGAGCTGTTGTTGTTTTTTTTTTTTTTTGGATGATTGTCTCAGGTAGGGGCTTATTTTTTGCGGGACGAGATGACTGTTAGATTGGTACTATTTTTGGGGACATACGCTTTTTTGATCGCTTGGTATTACATTTTTTGTGATAAAATGTGACAAAAAATGGCTTTTTTTTTAGACATTTTTTATTTTTTACGGTGTTCAACTGAGGGGAGAGATCATGCGATATTTTTGTAGAGCAGGTTGTTACGGACGTGGCGATACCTAACATGTATATTTATTTTTATTTATTTAAGTTTTACACAATAATATCATTTTTGAAACAAAAAAAATCATGTTTTAGTGTCTCCATAGTCAGAGAGCTGTAGTTTTTTTTTTATTTTTTGGGCGATTGTCTCAGGTAGGGGCTCATTTTTTGCGGGACAAGATGATGGTTTGATTGGTACCATTTTGGGGTAAATACGCCTTTTTGATCTCCTGCTATTACACTTTTTGTGTGGCAAGGTGACAAAAAATGGCTGTTTTGGTATAGCTTTTTTTTTTAACCCTTTCAGTACTGGGCCACTTTTCACCTCAAATCCCAGGCCGTTTTTTGCAAATCTGACGTGTCACTTTATGTGGTAATAACTTTGGAACGCTTTTACTTATCCAGGCCATTCTAAGATTGTTTTCTCGTCACATATTGTGCTTCACGATAGTAGTAAATTTGTGGCAAAATATTTCATTTTTATTTAGAAAAAAAATACCAAATTTAGCAAACATTTGGAAAAATTTGCAAATTTCAATTTCTCTACTTTCAAAATACATAGTAATACCTCCAAAAAGAGTTATTTTACATTCCCCATATGTATACTTTATGTTTGCATCATTTTATAAATGTCATTTTACTTTTGTGGGACGTTAGGGCTTAGAAGTTTAGAAGCCATTTTTCAAATTTTTAACAAAATTTCCAAAACCATTTTTTTAAGCACCAATTCAGATATAAAGTGATTTTGAGTGGCTTACGTAATGGGAAAACACCCATAAATGACCCCATTTTAGAAACTACACCCCTCAAATTATAAAAAACTGCTATTACAAACTTTAACCCTTTAGGTGTTCCACATTAA